>CAUOFW020000001.1:5626485-5772463 GCA_963454935.2 Ilex paraguariensis
AGGCTTTCAATTTTTTTTTTCTCCCATCCACCGGTAATTGGTCTCCCCTTCTTCTTCCCTTCTCTTTTCTTCTTCTTCTTCTTCTTCGTCGTTCTCTCTGTTCTCTGTCAAAACAAACCACCCCTGCAAATTCNATTCTCCTCCCCTCTTTCAGAGTTCAATGGTTCGGTTTGATTGGGTTGAGGGTGGTGGATAACTTGGTGAGTCTTTGATATTCTGTAGGCCTAGTCACGGTTTATGCTTATATACTCACAAATCTTACCNCCCTTTATTCATATATTATACATGCTAAAAGGTGATGTTTATAGGTTAGGAAACAACAAGAAAATATGTCAAGCATTGAGTTGCATGATTGAGTCTCATCTCACTTCATGGCATGACATTGCTAAGATTCCAAAATTGAATGATGTACACTTGTTTGGAATGTTGTTGGTTGTGAATTGTTGTATGGGAACATTGCGTATGCACTTAGGTTGGGGAGTAGCCTCTGTAGGAATACTCTACTGGGCGTGGCTCACCCTATATGGAAAAGTATTTTGAGTGCAGACTACACTCCGATTGATGGCACTCATTCGGGGCATCAACGATGAAGAAAAGCCAGGTTGTGGCTTTTGAAAACAAGTTTTTGTAAAAACTTTTGTTTAAAACCCATTTGGCATGTAAATGTATGGATTGGGTTGTATTAGACGTTGTATATGTTAGATTATATGTGAAAAACATGATTTATTATGTTTTGGATGAAAAATGTAGGTTTTGAAATGGGTTAAAAATCGAAAACAGGTGAATTGGGCAAAACTGGACAAAGTGTACCGGTACTGCGTACCGGTACAGTCTGCCCAGAAGGAAAATCGTACCGGTACTATCTGTCCAGAAGGCAGACCGTTCCGGTCCGCAGTACCGGTACTGTCTCCTAAAATTTGAAAATTTTAAATTATTTTGCCATGCTTTGAGGCTTTGTTTTCCTTGGTTCCAATGATACTAATGGACATTAAATGAGGTATATTGAACCTTGGTTGGATTAAATAATTAAAAGAACACGGGTAATACGTGTGAGTTAAAATTTCAGGTAATGCAATAATAATAGCTTGATGTTGGATCAAGCGACACTCACAGGCAAATTCTACGGGTTGACGGATGGTCAACGGGTTAAATAATGACCCCCGGTTTTAGGGGCGTCACAACTATAATCAGAGGGAATTTTTGTGGAGGGCATTTCTAAGAGAGGTTTGTGAAATCAAAGCTATTCATGGAAGGTGGTAAAGTGGAATGTTTGTTATATAACAATTCTTGTTGCTATAATGATCATTCCTATTACATAGGGAATCCCATATGCCAATGAGATAGATGCTATTTTTTGTATAAGAATAAATACCTATGAAAGAGAAAGGTTTGGGATATGAGTCGAAATTGAGGGATAGGTGTCCCAACGACCATGATGCTAACTTACTTTAACCAGTAAACCCACCTGCACATCTGTTCGACTAAAGTTTATGGGTAACTTCACTAAAAACCCTCACAAGACAACACTCGTCCACTAGGGTAAAACTAGTGGTTCAACGGCTTGTTGCATACGCTAAATGCAACCGGATAACCTACGAAAACGGCATTAGAAATAGATTTACATTCAATTGTTGCTATATTACTAGAGACTAGCAATTTTTAGGTTGGGGGTGTGATTAGTAGTTAAAATTAGCATATAACTATACATTTTTAAGACTAATTATACTTTGATAGAGTTTAAATGATGACATTTCAGGTCCTAAAGTGAAAAAGGGCTCAAGGGCAACAAATATCAAACTTGAATGTAACACCAGCATATTGGGGGACAAAATTGAAAAAGTTTGGAACAAAGTAGGAACATTCAAACGCTAACTCATGTTCGAACGTTCTCTTGAATTATTTGAAGATCATAATGCTGAGACATGGCGTGTTACAATTAAGAAGGAAAACATTGAGGTACTTGAGTACTACATTCGAACGTTCTCCTCCACTATTGAGGACCAGGCTAATGAGTGCAAGGGCAATAGTTCAAGACATATGGAAGTAAATCTCCAGAAGAACACAGGCCACTTGAGTGGGAAATTCAGGCTGCATCTCCACGTTCGAACGCCCATCAAGCAAAGACAGTAACAACGTTCAAACGTTGTCCCAAGATAGGCTGCAGAGTGGATGGATTTCAGTAGGATTTTCAAGGCCCGACACTATTCTTTCACACCCTCTTGTCCCCTCCTCCTTACCAATAAATACTCCCCTTGTGGGAGCTTCAAAGGAGAGTTGGATTGGCACTAGACCAACATTTTTTTAGCTTGTTATAGAATTAGTCTTAGACTTAGGTTTTCAATTACTTGCAAAAAGGAATGTAGATCACCTTTTGGTTGTGGTGGAAACCCTCCAAAAGTGACTAGTTTTTTTCTACTTTTATTAATTGTCTTTCACTTCCATTGCTTGAGCTTCCTTCTTCTCTTAGAGGAGTGAAACTCTTCCACTTTTCTAAAGTTTTACCAAAGCCGTGAAGGGTGGAACGTGATTCACTCATTCTTTGTCGAAGATCGCCTCCTCGCTTATTGTACTTTACTTTGTAATTCCTCTACTTGGAGAGATGAGCATCACTCACTTTTCTAGCTTTACCAAAGCCATGAGAAGTGATTAGTTTCTCATTCACTCTTTAGTAAGAGGTGATGGACTTGCATAAATTATCTGGAAGTTACTTTTGTGCATTTCATTTATGCTTAAATGTTGTATATTTCACTTGTTTATTGAATGATTGACTATATCTAGCAAAGCTAAGGTACTTTGTATAACCATGAGTACTTTTTATAACATAGATGACTCTTGTATAGAAAGACTCATTGATTCAAGGCAAATACCCTGGCTAGATCTTCATGACTACCCTTCAATCTTCACCATTATTGGACTTCATCTAAAAGGATGGAACATTAACGCCATGGTTGGATGTCTTGTAGAAACACTTGCTTGTGTTGTAGACGAGTTGAGTCTCGCATAGACAATTCTTGTAAACTTCTAGAAAGGCATCGAAACCATGTGCTTAATTCTCACAATCCACCTTTTTCTTCCAATTAACTTGTTGTTGACACGGGAGTTAATTGAGTTACCAAACACAAGTATAATAAACCGGATAATTAACTACATGTTTAGATCCTCGAGCTAAAGGGTGGTTATTTACATTTGAATTTATTTTATATTTTGTCTAGAAAAACTTCTCGGAAAGAATGATATATTTGTCCTAGGAAAATCTCTAAACATCATCACTATAAATCTCAAAGGTTACAATCACATGGTCTCTGTTATTGCTTACTTCAAAACACCAATAATAGTTCACCATGGATTCGATTCCAGACTTAACTGGATTATTACTACAACTTGACCGCCTGTACTTGGGTGTACACATATCGGATCAAGTCACTGTACTAGCCAAGACTCCCTTTGACTTCTGACTGACTGCATCAACCACTACATTTGCCTTACCAAGGTGGTAATGCAAGCTAAATCATAATCCTCTAGGTACTTCATCTACCTCCGCTGCCTCATATATTAAGGTTCCACTATGTAAAGATATACTTCTAACTCTTGTGATCTGAAAACACCTCAAACTGCTCTCCATACAAAATAGTGGCATGATGCCTTCAATGCAAAGATAATGACCGCCAACTCTATGTCGTGGGTGGGGTAGGTTTGCTCATGGCTCTTTAATTGCCATGAACCATAAGCTATGACCCTCCCAGACTGCATTAGAACACATCCAAGTCTGTCCTTTGAGACATCACAATAGATTGTGTACCTCTGCCCCTTCTTTGAAACTATAAAAATATGAGTTGAAGTAAACCTTCTCCTCAACTCCTGAAATGCCTTCTCACACGAGTCATCCTACTGGAATTTAACCTCTTTACTAGTTAATCTAGTCATACGCGTAGCTAACTGTGAGAAGTCCTCAATGAACCTCCAATAATACCCCCGCTAATTCTAAGAAACTACGTATTTCGAAGACTAACTTAAACCTCTCCTAACTTATAACTGCCTTAACCTTCTCCGAGTCTACTAACACACTCAAAGCAGACACCACGTGTCCCAAAAATTTTACCTCTGTTAGCCAAAATTCACACTTGCTGAACTTGGTGTACAATTGATGGTCCCTCAAGGTCTGGAGAATGATTCTCAAGTGTCCCTCATACTCCTCCTCAAACTTGGAGTAAATCAGAATATCATCAACAAAGCCCACGATAAACTAATTTAAATAGGGTTGGAACACCCAATGTATAAGGTCCATAAATGACACTGAGGCATTCATCAATTCAAAAGGCATAATGGTAAACTCAAAATGCCCATATTGCATCCTAAATGTCGTCTTACGGATGTCGGCCTCCCTAATCCTTAATTAATGGTACCTCATGTGCAGATCTATTTTGGAGTAGTCTCGTGTCCCTCTCAATTGATCAAAAAGATTGTTAGTCCTCGGCAGTGGGTAATTGTTCTTGATAATGACCCAATTCAATTGTTGGTAGTCAATACATAGCCTAAGGGTCCTATACGTCTTCTTGGCAAATAATACCAGAGCACCCTAAGGTGAGGTACTTGGTCTAATAAAACCCTTGTCTCACAATTCTTTCAACTGGACCTTAAGTTCTAACAACTCCGTAAGTGCAATCATATGCGACTCATAGAAATAGGGGATACATCGGGTTGTAACTCAATGGTGAAGTCTACATCCCAATGTAGAGGCAATCCCGGTAACTAGTCTAGAAAACATTTGCATATTCGCAAACTACCCAAGGTAG
This sequence comes from Ilex paraguariensis, assembly GCA_963454935.2. NCBI lineage: Eukaryota > Viridiplantae > Streptophyta > Magnoliopsida > Aquifoliales > Aquifoliaceae > Ilex > Ilex paraguariensis. Next base: position 5,631,279 of record CAUOFW020000001.1, read on the forward strand.
ACAGAACTCTTGTCTCGCCTCGTCCTCAAATGTAAGGCTGGCAAGCAAACCCATTGTCGTGCTAACAAGATTCATAAACTGCTAGTAAAGCATTGTGTTTTTCTCTCTGAAATTTGAAATAAGCACCCTCTGGTGTATAAGCATTCTTCCAATCACAATCGATGAAGACTTGGTGTGCCGCCAACCAACCCATCCCGACGATGACATCGAGCTTAGACATATCCATGACACTAAGGTCCATAGTGAGTTAAATCCCCGAGATCTCTAACTCACATCCCCGACATATCTTATCAATGCAAACCCTAGCTCCTTGGAAATAACTCACATGCAATGGCTCCTTTAAGGTCTCAACTTCTAAGCCTAAGTCTCTTGCATAAGATGCATAAATGAATAAGTGAGATGCATCCAAATCAAATAACACCTTTGCCCATAAGCGAGAGAGTAAGAATGTACCATTAATCATTGATTAGTCCACTAGCTCAGTCTATGGTGTGATGGTGAAGACTTGCCCTTGGATCCTTGAAGTCCCTGTCTGTAAGCCTTATTCCTAGCCTTAGACCAAACCTTAGCCTATCTGGCCTGATTGCAGAGTTCCCGCATGTAGTAGGGGCTTGGAACGGACTCCCCTAGCCCATGGTGCGATAGGGAGAAATGAAAAATGTCTGTGGGTGCCCCACAGATAACTGGGATTGAAATGTCCTGTAACTCTGAGATCCCTACCTCTAAGGACAATCCCGTTTCAAGTGGCCCAACTAGTGACATAGGTAGCAAGTCTCATAACTACTCTGATAGGGGGCCCTAAAATTTCTCCCACCTTGGGAGTGTTGCCCTTAGCCTTGGCTTTGATAGCCTCAACCCTACCCTTGTGATCCCTACAAGATAGATGTCATTTTCCTCTTCCTCGAACTAGTAGACGATGATTTATTCTTCTTCTTCTTGTCCTTAGCACCTACCTCCTGGATGCTTTTAGCATCATCTATCTCCCTCTCAATGACCATAGCCATCTCGACCATCGAGTCTGGGCCTTGTAGGCAGTGACTCACAATCTTTTTTCAAATGGACAACTTTAAGCCATTCACAAACCTCCTCACTTTGGCCAAGTCAGTGGCCACATAATCATCGACAAATTGGGCTAGCTCGGTGAACTTAGCCACATATTTCATCACCGTCATTGTTCCTTGCCTTAGATCTAAGAACTCCCGAGTTTTCACTTGTTGAACAGCCAACAGGAAATACTTGCCCATGAAGAGCTCACGGAACTCTTCCTAAGTCATTGCCTCAATATTCTTTGAGGCATTTTCCCAATTTCAACATAGATAGGCCTTTCCCTGAAGCTAGAATGTGGCTAGTCATATCTTGGTGGCTTCAGATATGATCTCCATAGCCTCTAAGATCTTGTCTGCTTATTGGAACCAATGGTCGGCTACCATCGGATCCACCCCTCCTATAAAAGTTGGTGGCTTATGTGCCTTGAACTTTTGGAGGTTGTTCGAGCCTCTTTGGCCTATGTTGGTGCTGGCTTGTATAAAGGTAGCAACCATTGCACCCATAGCCTACATAAAGGCTTGTTGATCAAAGGCTGGTGGTGGTGGTGGTTGGTTGTTTTGTCCAGCCCCTCGATTATTTTGGTGTCTTCTTGCTTTATTTTCCATCTACACACACGTAAGATAATAATAGACTACTAACTTAGGGGTTGTTTGGTTCGATTCTTGAAACCTATTTTTTGTTCTCAAAACTTTAAAAACAATGAAAACTTGTTTGGTCTGACTTTTTGTTCTCCATTTTTTGGAAAAAAAAAGGGAATTTGAGCATAAAAACAGAAAACAAGTCAGGCTTGTTTTCAAGTTCATTTTGGTGAAAACTTTGAAAACACATAGGTTGAGTTACTATTCATTAAATTCCTTCATATAAATGCATCTCTTTTTTTTTCTCAAGCTAGTCTCTTTCTCAGCCTCTCTCTCTATCTCTTGATCTATGTCTATGAACTCTCATAGTTGATTGCAATAATCAACTCTTGCAAATCGATGTGCCTCCGGCCAATTGAAGCAACTCCATCGACTACGTAAGTCCTAGATCTACCAATTTTACAAAGATTTGTTCCTTGATCTTGTTAGCTCATTTATGTATGTTGTGGTTGTAATTTCATTTTGTGTTTTCGCATGTTGTTTCTACTATTTCTACTTGTGATCAACACGACGAAAAAGTGATCACCTCTCTCATTGTAATATAATGTGGAACTTTTATGTACAAACAATGGTCTGTATTATGTTAGAACTTGTAATATAATTGTATGAGTAGAACATGGATGTCTATATAACTTTTTTTCACTATAATATGTTTTCATGCTAGTTTTTATCATGTTTAACATTATATTCCTTTATGGCCATCATTGGTGTATATGTTGATAATGGTTTTTTGGAGGAAGCATTTTCATTCTTTCAAGAATTGCAGTTTGAGGATGTTGAGTTGGAGTTCTTTGTGTTTCTGATAGTGTTGAAGATTTATCATGGATTGTGATAAAGAATGGGTTTGTGTCGAATATTTATATGGGAAATGCTCTGATAGACATGTATGGTAAATGTGGAAAGTTTTGAATACAATGTTTGAGAGATATTGTTGAAATGTTTTCGTGTGAAACATTCAATCCAAATATCATTTCTATTTTCATTATTCTCTATATTACTGTCCAAACAGGCTTTCTGTTTTTGGTTTTGCACAATGTTTTTGGAATTATATAAAAAAACACTAAAACAAGTTCTCAGATTCTTTCCCTAAAACTAGGTTTTTGGATATTGTTTTCTGAGATGCAAACCAAACAGACCCTTAGTATCTCAAAGTTAGGGATCAAAGTTACAAAGTTAAAATTTTTCCTCTTGTTGCACTAGTAGGAGGTATGCCACCCACCAGTGGACGCTCAAACCATAAACTTTCCTATTTCCTCTTTTTTTTTACCTCAACGTTATGTTTTCTAACCCTAGTGTCTCATTTTCATACACATTGAATCATGTATATAATCGCATATCACACAACTTGCATCATTTAATGCACATAACATGTAATGCATAATGAATGCAATGACTTAACCTAATCTACCCTCAAGTCCAAGGTAATCAAGAACCTAAGCTCTAATACCAAGTTGTGAAGCCCCAAAACCCGGGGTTCCTTTCTCAACTCATTGGGTCACCCATCAACCCACTGAAAAACCCGTGAGTATCATATTACCCGATACCACGTCATTACAACTCATTCACCGAGGTCATAACCAAAACAAAATTTGGGCACAGTCTCATTTGTATAGGAGCTCTACCTAATGCGTAACATGTGCGTACAATAATCATACGACCATTCCAAGTTTCACATCCCAAAGTACATAGACTTAAAATTTAATCATTTACATCATCCTAAGAAAAAAGTTCAAGATGTAGAGGCTTGATAATGTTACATTTAAAATTTTAGATTTTTTTTGAAGAGATACCAGTACCTCAGATAAGTGGTATCGGTACTTGTGTCTTCTATTTGTCAAGTACTGGTACCTATAAGCATTGGTACCGGTACTTGAGCATACTGTCTGCGAGGTACCAGTACTTGTGAACATAGGTACCGGTACCTGAGCCCACTGTCCATCGGGGTACCGGTACTTATGAGTCTAGGTACTGGTACTTGAGCTCTTCGGATGCCAGGTATCTGTGAGGTACCAGGTCTAGATTTCCCCAATTTTATCAAAAACTCAACCTTGAACCCAATAACTCATTCAACACCCATTCCATTCATTTATTTTACAAAAATAATAATGTCCCATTACATGCCTTAGTCAAAATGGAAGTTTTGTACATGATTAATACAAGGCCAAAACAAAATATACATGAAATTATAACATGTAATCTAAGTGCCACAACCCGACTCTTTCTTCAACATGACCCAAGTGAGGATCATCCACCGAAGCTTTTCCGAAACCTGAAATGTATGCCAATAAAGGGTGAGCCACGCTCAATAGGGTATTTCCTAAGGAGCCTACTCCTCAACTCAGATGCATATGAAATGTCACATGTAATTCATCACATAAAACATCCATTCAAATACATATATGTCACAAATGAATGCTATTATTTCATGTCATGTTACAAAATGGAACTCACGTATACAATACAACCCGAGCCCTCCATCGGCTCCCTTAACACATGTCACGCCATGTCATGCGTATGCATCCGGCCATTTCCAAACTGTGTCATTGATGTTAGACATCCAATGACCATTTTATAAAATCTTGGGTCTTTCTTGGGTGGGTAATTTATGGACATCATACCAAGGGTCTACCAAACCTGCACAACATTCGAGGACATCTCACCTCAAGCTCCAAGTACACCTACACACTTTTTTTAGAATTTCACCACAGAACAAGTGAGTGAACCAAGTTACCGGGCCTTGCACCCGAGAGAGAATCTATCCCTTCTTCTTACTACACCCGACACGTGTTTTCAATGCAATCCATGCAACTTAGTCGAAGCTAGGTCCAAGCTTCCCGAGTCCACATATCAATCCACCAAGGATGGTGTTTGATTAAAACATTCATACACACCCACACTCATGTCAAATGCCTATGAATGTGATGCTACCCATAAAAATGCAAGTGTAATGCACAATTACAATCTTTAGTATCATGTTCCTTACATTATGAGCATATAATGAACATTTCCAATCTCCATAACATTCCCAAATTCCTCAAAAGTCAATTATAGCATAAAGCATATAATAACATTTCATAACACCACTAAGCAGGTTATAGTAATTCAATTCAAATAACATACCTAAACATCCATAGGCATTTTATTAAAACCTACAAGGTACAAATGTAAACACATACCATTTCCAAACAACACTTATCCATGAAATCCATATCAAGTAATTTTATCAAACCCAAATCATACAAAAATTGGTTTAAACATACTCTCATGCCCATTTCTCATATTCTAGCTACACTTGGTATATGCTCAACAATAGAATTCATCTCTAATCATCCTACCCATTTCATATACAATCCTAGGTTAAAAATAAATCTAGTTAGGAAATGAACCCTATCTCTTGTAGCGTATATCCGCGTAAAAGAAGTCTACAGTTGAATTTTGGCGAGTCAAGCGAAAAAGATGAGAGAATCTTGGATTTTCTCTCTTTTTCTTTTTCTTTTTCTTTATCTATTCTCTGGTTTTCTCTCTCTCTCTCTCTCTCTATTGAAATGGCTAAGAATATTAGGGAAAAACTAATTTTTTCCCTTTTTATACTCCTCATTTGTTTGGCCCTCATTGCGCCACATGTCTCAATTTTTTTTTGGATCTAATTTTATCCTGAATTAATTACACCTTGTCCCATGTTAACTTTAGTGTATTTTTATTAAACTAACTTTAAATTATTTCTCAGGCTTTGCAAAAAAAAATTGATTGTGTTTATTATAGTTGCACGACACCTGATCGCCTCGTAAAATGTAAAAAATTCGACTATCTCAAAATTCAATAAAAAATTACTGGATAGCTAGATTTTGTTCTACAAATCCAACGGTGAAATCTGTTTCTTCATCTAAATTCTAGAAAAATTTGAATTTTCAACCCGCATCGTAGTCAAGTTTCTACTATTCTTATATGTAAGAGAAAAGATCGTGTTAGTTAGTTAGAGAGAAATTGGACTGTGTGTGTCCAAATCACAATGTGGTATGGAAAATTTTATACTAAATGAGGAGGACAAGCCGAGATGTTTGGAATGACTTTTTAAACTCTTTGGAAAAGATGAAATTAGTTTGGTGCTTTATTTTTTCATTCTTTAGCCCAAAAAAAAAAGTGTTAAGAGTTAATAACATTGCTTAGTAGAAAACCCAATCAACATAGCTTGAATGCATCTTTCAATTAAAATCTCCTTAATGCTTTGTCATCCGAAAATAATGTCAATTATCAAAGTAGCTATAGCGCAGTTGACTACTTGTAATATTTATAGACAACAGTTAGCCCAAGAATTCAAAACTTATGGTTGACAATAAAAAAAAATGAATTTTAAAGTATATACCAAATATCATCTTTTATAATATATGACATTTCATATGTTGGAAGTGCACTACTCATAATAGTCCTACATTTCAAATAGATATAGATTTACACTATCATTAAAAAAAGATAATAGCTTTCCTTAAAATATATGAATCAAAAACACTTTGACCTTTTCAACTCTACCTCTTGCCTAACATTTGCCTTATAACTAACATGTAGACTATATTATACCTCTAACTATAGTTATAATTATGTATTGCTGCTATGGATGTACATTACGAATTGAATAAATAATTACATCACTTTTTCTTTCAACACTCGATTTTGTGTGGAGATAAAAGCTCAATAGTAAGAATGGTGAAAAGGAGAAATTTAAGGATATAAAATATAATATTTCTTTGGATATTTACCATCAGCACCCTTAAAAGCATGCATCTAATTTCTATTGTTTTCTTAAAGTTTCAAGCAATAATCAAATTCTTATATTTTTTTATTGAGTTTCAAATTAATCCTTACATCCAAATTCACTAATTTATTATGATAAAATGACCTTTTGTAACCAACACATTATTTGGGTAAGAGGTATATTTTTTTGGTAATTTTTTTTTCTTGCATATGCTAGAAAATCTTAATTTGTTTTATTTGATTTTGAGAAAAAAAAATAATAAATCCAAAAAAAAAATGATATCTATAATATAAAACAGGGTAAACTTCAATAAATTCATTCGACAGTCTCAAATAGATTCATCGAATGACCACTAACATCCTGCTTAACTTGTGTTCATCCTAATCTCCGAACACAAACCCTTGAATGTGTATATGGTTTTTGTGTATAGGTGAGTGTCACTCCTTCGGGTTCAATGCTAGAAATGGGGAAAACATGTGTATTGATGAAATTGTGTGTGTGTGCAAAAGTGCTCCCCAAGCAAAGAGAGACTTGTAAGTGTCGTGTTTTACTTGGAATGGGTATTCCAAAGTCGTCTCCTCAGGAAAGCAAGATCGAATTGTGGTGAAAATGATTTTGTAAAAATAGAAAAGTGTAAAATCTTGTGAGTTTGTGTTTTGGTGAGTCGAGTTTTTGCTAAAAATGTAATTAAAACAAGGTTGACTAATCCGAAAGGGTCATTTTAATGAGAATGTCAAATCAACTCAAAACATTCTTCCAATGGTGTCTCGGTGCTTGATTGATTTGTAGGAAATGAAGGACTAATGTGGATGTGTAGGCTCAAGCATATCCCGTGACAAGTCTACGGTGTATCAAGAATTCACAATCACGTCTGTACTCAACCTAGTCAAATCAAACACTTTACACTACGAGGAAGAATGGAGGAGAGTTGATTTAGCATACCCAAGAGGAAATCCCCTTTGGATTAGCCAACTAAAAACTTAGCTACTCATAATGAATGCAAGAGACATGCATAATGTAAAGAAACATGATGAAAAAATAAAACATGGAACTAGTATTAATGCAATAAAAGAGTTAAACAACAAGAGAAATGACATTCATAGTCAAAATACAAAGATTGAAAATAAATACCCAAATGTAGAACTTGAAAATGTTAGAAATACTTAGCTAAGCTTGCATACAACTTGAATGAAAGAGTTGAAAGTGAAAAGGGGAAAGATTACAAATAGTTTAAATCTTACAACACTGAAAATAGTAAAGAAATATGAAAACCCAGCTTTCTCTTTCTAACTTCTTCTTATTCCTTGAGCTTTCTATCTCTAAAACTATTCCTAAGCTTAGGTAGCCTCATCCTTCCAGAAGATTTTCAAAATCTATATAAATGGTGTAAAACTTGGTAAATTTCGCCAATCCCTCTTCCCTTAGCCTATGTGAACTAACTTCTTATCAATGGAAATTGATTTGACACTTGCACAAGCTATGACAAGCTTAGCCAGCAACCCACCATGCCTCCCTCTTTCTCGCTTTTCCTCTTTCATGATTTTTCTTCCAAAGTCCAATCCTAGGTGTAGGGAGGTATACTTGTATGTAGAATATGCTAAGGGATGTGTGGAAAAAGTAGAGGTGGGCCCCCCAACACAGGTAGAGTCTAAGTTGCAAGTTCTGGCGTGTGTTAACAAAATCTACCGGTAGGTTTTGGTTTCCTTCTACTAGTAGGTCGTAAGGGGGATGCAAGTTATGGACTAGTTTTCATAACTTTGCCATAACTTTTGATCCCACCGTCCGCTTTGAGCTGAAACTTTGACAAAAGATAGAGGACATACAAATATACAATTTTCATGTTTTGCACTTTTTCAGATTTTAAGTGGATCATGGTCAAAAATAGAGAATACTGAGGTACCGATACCAAATGGTGTAGGTGCGAGTACCTATGTTACCAAGTTCCGATACGTCCTTGATTTCTTTCACTTTTAAGCATCCAAATCCTCATATAATGTGTTCATATTTTCACCACAATTCACACTTAGTTGCAAGGTTTCGAAAGCTATTATTTACCCTATGATTACCTGTAACATCAAAATTTCAACATTATTCATAAATTCGAGTAACTTTAAGTAATTAAATGCAAAGTTGAATTAAAATGCATGAAATGAGGCAATTAGATATGCAATATTACGCGCTCATCACATCTGTCTCAAAACTATTCAGGCATGTGTTACTCCTTGTAGAGTGATAATTTAAGAGGTAGTATGTGAGAACGAGAAGAATACATATGTATTTGAGAGACATATTTTTTGTTAGACAAATGTACCCTTAGGGAAATGTCTTGTTGCATCATTCTAGCGGAACAAAAATAATAGATTTGGATAAAAAAAACTAAGTTGGGATTTACTTAAAACTTTAAATATGTGATTGTTGTAAATTAATAAATAGAATTAGGCACATACTTTAGGGGTATAAATTATAAATTACCCTTTTTTCTATCACTACATAGAATCCATTAGCATTTTGGGCCAATTGCATTTTATACCAAATTATCCTTTTTTTTCCACTAGATCCATTAGTATTTTGGGCAAATTATATTTTATACCTTAAAACATTTATTTTATATTTTTAAAGATTAAATTTTTCACATTAAATTTCTAATATATTAAAAATATTACAATGTGACTCTTCCGTTAATTTTTGTTACTCCTTGGAGTGAATTTTGATGGAATAAGCAATTGAAAATAATAGAAGGACCATATTATTAAATTAAGGATAAAATATAAGAAATCTCATATTTAAAGGTATAAAATAAAAATACTTAAATCTTTTAGGTGTTAAGTCGGATTCCCTTTAACATTTTGGGTGCAACTATTCTTACCCCACAAATCTCCATTCTTATCCTATTTAATTTCTTATTATCAAACTCCTAAGCTCATTTCATCTATACCCATTCCATTAGTAAATAAATCTACCCTCATATTACATACACGCATTTTAAAAAGAAAAGAGCAAAACAAGGAAAAATATAAGAAAGAAAAAGTAAACCAAAACAAGAAGGAAAAAAAATTAAATAAAAATTAAAGTAACAAGCAAAATTATAAGAAGCAAAACTATAAAACACAAAACCACAAGATGCAATATCGAATATGAAAAAAAAAGCATCAAGCACATACACAAAATTGAACAAAAAAGAAAAATAATAAGTATAAATATAAAACCTAAATAAAATAAAAAGGAACAAATAATTTGAAGGCATACATATATACACACATATATAAATTCTAAATAAAATATTATTAAATTTGATAGAGATATTAAAATATACGAAAAATAATAAAAATTCATATAACAAACATGAAATCAAATATAGAATTAACTTGAAAAAGTAATATTAACCTGTATAGTATTGAAAAAATTCATATTAAAAAATTATTTTTGAGAGTATATGAGATGAGATAGAAAATAAAATTTTAATTATGATAAAATATATAATAGTTTCTTTTTCAGAAGGGCGTAAGTAATATACGATGAACTTATTTCCTATTTTCGCGAATATAATTTGATGATAAAATATTAAATGGGGGCGGGAGTATCCCCACCCTAACATTTTTCCTACTTTTTTCTCGCACACACAAGACACACTCTCTCTCTCTCTCTCTCTCTCTCTCTCTCTCTCTCACACACACACACACACACACACACACACACACACACACACACGAACCCTCCTGTAAAAAACCCTAAGCTTTCTCTTGTAGATCGGCCATGGCTTTATCCAAAGAACGCGAAAACTTCGTCTACATCGCCAAGCTTGCTGAACAAGCTGAACGTTATGATGGTTAGGATTTCTTTCTTTCTATCTTTGTCTCTACATATTTATTTGTCCAGATCTCAATTGGAAGTTTCATTCTGTACTAGTTACGATCAATTTCTCTTTCCTTCTGTTTGATCACGGAGAAAATTGCTGAAGATCAAAAACTTGAAAATTTCAGATTGAAATTTTGAAGCTAAACAATTAAACTGTGGTTTAGGGTTTTTTTCTCTGTTTGGTTAATGAGAAAATTCTGAAAAGCTAAAATTGGAACTTCGTGTTCTTAATGTGAAATTCCACTTGACTGTCCTTACTACGAGTATTATTGAGTAAACTGGGATTTGGGTTTCACTTTGTTTTGTTCCTGAGAAAATTTCCAAATGAAAAGAAATTGAGATTTTTTGCATTCGTAGATCTTGGCTTCCACTCGACTAGGTCTAGTATAATTAAGCAGACTCAATATTGCATTTTTGACTTTCTTTTATTTGGTATTATCATGTGTTCCTCTACTTTCTCGGCTATTCGGAAGGGTTATGGTTCTCCTCTGTTTGGTTCCTGATAAAATTTTGCATAAGGAAAAAATTAAAAGTATATATTTTTAGATTTTAACCTATACTCCCCCGATTTACCATATAACTAAGAGATTTTCGGTATTCATTACCTTCATCTTTTTATCAGCAAGCAAATTGAGGCGTAGGGTTTGTTTGCTTACTAGGAATATTTTGACAAAGCAAAGAAATCTAGATTTCTCAATTTTGAAATTTTAATCTCCATTGAACTTCCAATTTTCTCTTTCTTTATCCCTTCACTTTCTCAGAAATTTAGCTGAGGTTTAAGGTTTTTATGTTAGTCTTTATGCAGAAAACTTGAAAAGAGGAAGACTTTGAACTTAATATCTTCTTGTATTCTAACCACCCAAACTAGGTCTATAATAATTAATCAGAAAACTCAAAATCTCAATTTTCTTTCCTTTTTATTGGTTTTCTCAGCAAACCGACTCGCAATTAGGAGTTCATACGACATATTTTGATCGCATCCACCATCTCTGTTCAAATCTAATTGTTCTTTCATTTTTCTTGTGTTTTTGGTTGAAATTTTCATTGATTTTAACAGAGATGGTGGATGCGATGAAGAAGGTTGCAAATATGGATGTTGAGTTGACTGTGGAAGAGAGGAACTTGTTGTCTGTTGGGTACAAGAATGTTGTTGGCGCACGAAGAGCATCATGGAGGATTTTGTCGTCAATTGAGCAGAAAGAAGAGTCAAGAGGGAACGAGCAAAATGTCAAGCGAATCAAGGGTTACCGACAGAAGGTTGAGTTAGAGCTCACAAGCATTTGTAGCGATATCATGAGCGTGATAGATGAGCATCTAATTCCTTCTTGTACAGCTGGTGAATCGACTGTGTTTTACTATAAGATGTGAGAACTTAATGTTTTCATAGATGTATCTAGTAATGGTTTTGTTTGTGGTTTGAATTTATTGGAAACTAAAATTTTGTGTTGTTGTTGGGAGCAGGAAAGGGGATTATTATCGCTATCTTGCAGAGTTCAAGATGGGGAATGACAGGAAAGAGGTTGCTGATCTTTCGTTAAAAGCATATGAGGTATGTAATTCTTGGAACTGCTGTTTTGTTCTGCAATCTGCAGTTTACCCTCGTTTATTTCTTTTGGTTTTACCTTTACCCATTCATTAGTGTTGCTAAGTTGTTCTTGGTTGGTGTTCTTTATTATGACCTAGAATGTTGATGCTAGACTTGAATGAGTTTATATTTGTTTTGCTTTCTATACTTGTGCCAAGGTGTCCAAAAGTACCCCCTGAAGCTCATTGAGCATGGTTTGATCAGTTGCAAATGAAAAGATTTAAGCTAATTTTATACTTAAAAGGCTTCTTTAATTTTTATTATTATTCCTTCTCTGTTCTTTTAGAATTGTCTGTGGGTGAGGCAAAGGTGTTGCAAGAGTGGTTGCTTGGGGGACCATCTATTTATTCACACTCTGGCATGATTATTGCGCCTTTCTCATTGAAGGACAATCTTTTGTTCTTGCACTTTGTAGTAATTTGGGTCATCTAATTAAAGAAATGTAAGCATTTTTGTGTGAGCTCAACTGCACCAAACAATGTTTGATTGAATATACTCCCTTTAGTGCTTCTATCACTAAAGAGACTGTTGGAATTCCAAGAGATCTCATTTTCTACAAATTGTCTCGAGTGTCTCGGGAGATTAGGAATCCCTAGTGAACATTCAGACACTTGTTGGTTATAGCCATGGTGTTGGCAATGCTGCTCAATTGAAAAGAGTATATCCGAAGAGCATTCTGGGTAATGTGATGTTGCAACTACATGGTAAGGGATTCTATTGAAGTATAATGCTTTGTGGCTTTAAGCCCTTATGATTGCTTCTTATGGGGTGTTGCAACTACATGGCTGCTTATTATTTGAACGTATTCGGGGCGCATTTTGGGCCACTTGGCACTTCTTTGACTATTTAATGACTAAAAATAAATACATACGGCTTATAGTTCTTCAGCACTCATTGCTAACAAAGCTTGGAAGTTAATGATGGCTATTTTATAGTTGGAAAGTATATAATGGTTGGCCGTAATCACAAGAAGATATTTAAAATTTATTAGGACAAGCAAAAGTAAGATAGTTGTAGATTTTATTAAAGGAAAGGGAATTGGTAGATGGGGAGAATTATCATTTATAGAATCCAATGTATAGAGCACATTGTGTTGTAATGTGTCCTCGTAATATTTGTCGCACTTTTGAAGGATTTGGTAGGAAACCTGTCTGTGTTGTTTCATGCCCCTATCATGTGTTCGAGCCAGTGCTTCATAGCTCTATCATTTCTTGATTATCTGCAAGAAATGTGCAAAGCGCTATTCATGGTTCAAGGTAAGGCACTGAGAGATATAAAGCGTGGCATCCTGAAACGAATATAGTGATATGCACAAAATGCTTCACAGAAGAAGTTTACAATTAAAAGAAATTCAGGCCCTATCGCGGCGTTGTAGGATAGTATTGTGTCATTCGGTAAAGATAACTTAGATGACTTGCTGTTGGAGATTTCTCGGACTGCCAAGTGCATGAGATTTGTGTGTTTACGTTAAAAGTTGAATGGCATCAGGTCGGAATGTTCTGAGTTGGATACACTCGTCCTACTCGTATTGGTATCAGCTCCTAGTTGGAACCATGACTCTATTCCAACTTTTTAGCTGCATGTGATTGTCATAGGTTTTAAGGATATCTGTTGCTAGAGTGTTTTTGTTAATATCGTGGAACTCCAAACATAGCATTAATTTCTGCATCATTGACAGTGTAAACATGCTACATTGCATGTTTGCTTTATCCCCTTCTACTTATATTTCTTTTGAAAATGTTTGCAGGCTGCTACCAGTTCAGCTGAGGCTGAGTTGCCTCCTACTCATCCCATTCGGTTGGGTTTGGCTTTGAATTTCTCCGTCTTCTACTATGAGATTATGAATTCAGCTGAAAGGTTCGTGTAGTGTCATATTCAGCCTGTATAAGTTGAGACGTGTTCTCTATACCTTGTTTGATGTGGAACCTGTTTTCCTTAGGGCGTGTCACCTTGCAAAGCAAGCTTTTGATGAAGCAATCTCGGAGCTGGATTCCCTGAATGAGGAGTCATACAAAGATAGCACCTTAATCATGCAGCTTCTGAGGGACAACCTCACGTTGTGGACCTCTGACATCCCAGAAGATGGAGGTAATTTTAACAGTTGTCTTAAAAATTTACCACCTTTTTCAGTTCACATCGGTTAGATTATGATCAGATATAGGTGATATGTATTCTGTGAATATGACTCTCTCTTTTGCTACTTTAGTTTTCGCATTTGACCCTCATGGGGATGTTACGAATATATACATGGGTTAAATTGAATGTCATTAAATAATGAACCTATGGAACTCAAACAAGTCGTTAAGCAGTCTTTGACACTTCTGTGCATTGTGCTATTACTTGCGACTATGCAATGAGATAGTCGAGTATTGGTGCCTCATTGAAATGCTTGTTTGTGTATTAATGGTCTTGAATAGGCTGTTTGGTCTCAGTTCATAAGCAGCACAATATTAATTAGTTTTGCGTGCAAACATGAGTTCCTTAATATAAACGTGTCAAATCATTTGCTGAAGTCTATGTTGTGGAAACATATGTTCCACTCCTTGTTAAGAAGCAGAAAAAATATTTGTCATTTTATCTCTTCATCAGGCTTATAAATTTGAGGAAGTAAAAGAAGTTCAACTAATTCTTCTTATTAATAACAACCATAATTCAAAAGGTTACATGTATGGAGATATCTTTGTTTGTCTCTGTAGAGTTTGTTGGCCCAAATACAACCTAAGAGGAGAAAAAGAAGAAACAGGTGCGGGGGGAGTCTGAATTAGGTGGTTTGAGTTAATGTCAAATTTTTATTTTCTTTAATTGTCACTAATTATGCAATGTAAACAACTGTAAAATGTACAATGATATGATGAGAAATGTAGTAAGAATGATGCAAGTAATTAATGAGGGAAAAAGAAAGACAAACATGATTTATAGAGATTTGGCCCAACCATGATTGCCTACGTCCTCTCTTTCACCTCTTCCTTGGAGCTTCTCTTTGACTATCTTGATCTATTTTCATGGGTGATGATCAAACACCTTATAACGTTCGTCTTTTTGACACACCTTTACACTCTCAAGCTCAATGAATACAAGAATTTCTTTCCTTCTTTACAACAAAGATTCACTCAAATAAATTTAATGATAGAGAACACAATAGGCCTTGTAGTCAAAATCTCACAATAATGATTTTTTTTGTTGATGTATATATACGAATTTGAATGCCTGGGGAGTCCCCACAAACTCTTCAAAAAAATCATCTTTCTTCAAGCCTCACAATGCTTTTCTATAGTGGAGACAAATGTAAAAGAGAAGTTAGTAAAAAACTAGCTGTTGCTAGCGCCAACGGTCATGTCTAGAAGGCCTTTTGGAATTCTTGATAGTTTTCCGGTTGCATCCGGACTTCTGGTTCCAAGTATCGGACGCCAAGAAGATCCTATAGTCCAAAATTTGCTCCAATTGACAAAGTCTTTCAAATAAAGTTATAGTTCTCGAAGTCTTACTTTCAAATCTGTTGGAATAAGGTCAGTCGAACATCAGAGTAAAAAATTATGTCCTAATTATTGCGCATATGTTTGATTCTCCTGATTGTCAGCACCTATGCACAACCTTTAACTTTCATGTCGTTTTTCACCATGAAAACATTTGAATTTGAAATTTTCTATTTTGAGGCAAAGTTGTAGTCCTTAAAGTCTTCTTTTTAGTTTCACAAGAATCAGGTCAATTGGACATTTGAGTTGAATGTTATGCTCATAAGCTATGTCAAATTGATTGATTTAAGCATTCCTCCTCGTTAGCTTGTGTGTTCGACTCCTTTGCCTTAATCCTTCAACTCTTCTTATCAAGCAATATAATTATTTTCTTAACATGAACAAATATCATATATGTTAGATCATTAACCTCTCATGTTCTTCACTTATAACGATCAAAATCAAACCGATGAGCTTGTTGAATAAGCTTCTCATGGTCAATCCATCCAATTCTCATCTTCAATGAACTGTAGCAATGCTCATTCTTTTCATTTCTTCGCATCTTCAATGATCCAATTGAACATTTAACTCATTTACATCTTTTTTCGACTCTTTGTAATCGATGTAACATAGTACACATTCAATCCTTCGCATCAACTACCTTACAACCAAGCTCATGTGAGAATGATTAGTAATACAAGAGTTTTTATTATCATCAAAACCTTGCTTGGTTAAGCATAGGGTGAATAGAGTTTAGTCTATAAAATGTTAGGCACTAGAAAATAGAATCTTTGGAGTGATGTAAACTGATGTGAGAACCTTTAAATCTTCTTCTTCTACTTATAATCTAAGATGCATAAACACTTTATTTTGTTTAGTGTCGGTGTCAGACACGTTTAGGATGCGGACACGCTCGGACACGTGTCAGACAAGTTAAAATGAGTGTCTGAATTTTTTATTGTTAAATTTGTTCAAGACACGTTGGGACATGTGGCTAATATGTTGGGGACACGTTTTGAGATTTTTTTCCCAAACATTTGAAAAATTTTCAAATGACTTCATAATTAAGAAATTATTTTTTAATTTTAAAGAAATATGAGTCAAAGTCATAATATTTAGAGTTATAATCACTACATGAACTTGAGACATGGGTATAACATATTATTTGTAACTCTCGACATGAACATAGGACATGGGTATAACATATTTTTGGACATGAATATGAACTTATATATTAATGGAATAAACTTTTAATATGAAAGTAATGTGATGAAAAATAGGGTTACAAAATTAGGGCCCTTTGAAATTGATGAAAAATGTGTTGGGAAGAGGAATATTTTTTAAAATGAAATTTGTAATATTCATTGATTGTTGGATCATGGATGTTAATGATGAATGTGTATCGGTATATCTTATATTGTATTTTTTATGTGGTGATGTAATGATTTGAATTTTTAGAATTAGGGAAAGGATGAATTGAAATATTATTATGAAAGTATACTTATTTTATCGCGTGATTATATGTTTGCATGTGTGTGTGTGTATATATATATATATTATGTCCTACTTTTTTGAAAAATTTTGTTAGCATGTCTGTGTTGTGTTGTGTCCATGTCCCTTATTCGTGTCCGTGCTTCTTTGCTTATAAATATACTTATAAATATACATATATTTGCCTACAATGTTATGCCTTAAATGATTAAAATTTATTTTTTATTAATGATAAAATTAAAATCAGGCCAATGTTGTACAAATTGTCATATTGGTGGTGGGTTAGTTGGCAATGATCTCTTGGCACCCTAGAGTAAATATTGGAGTCACGAAATGTTCTTTTCATCCCATATGAATCAGTTATGGAGGGAAAAAAGGACACTATTGTATGCTAGGTGTGAAGAGAGCTTGTATTCCACGTCGAATAATTTGGACCACCTAAGGTTGGTTTATATATTCAAGGGGTTACTCCACTCGTTGCCAATTAATTTTGAGTTGTATGGTCTGATATGGTATCAAGCTCCGAGCAGTTAGTGAGTCAGGTCTCGTATTTTCTTGAATTTCTTGGCATGCATGGTTATAGTTTGTTAGGCTCACATGCTAGCCTAGGTCTCACGTGAGGAAGAGTGTAAAGAGAGCTTGTATCCCATATCGAATAATTAGGACTACCTAAGGTTGGTTCATATACTTAAGGAGCTACTCCACTCATTGCCAATTGGCTTTGGGTTAGATGCTCTAACACTAGGTATGCAAGAACCTTGCAACTTAGAGAATCTGAAAATTTCAAGGAGGAAAGTCGCTCTTAATCTGTAAAGGGACTGAAGATATGAACTCAAGTAGATCCTTTCTAAGTTGAAATAAAAATAAATAAAATGTACTTGACCTTTTTAAGTCTTTCTCTTATTGTTCTTTCCAGCTAACTTATCTAAGAATATGATGCTAGCTTCCAATGTGCTTGTATTCCCACCCTTTTAATGTATTCCACATTGATCATGGCATAAACCCTGAAAGTTAGAATGTAAGGGCATGTTTGGTTAGATTTTCAAAAACAGTTTTTGTTCTCAAAATTCTAAAAACTAGGAAAACTTGTTTGTTTATCTTTTTTGTTCTCCAATTTTTTGAAAATTTTGAGAAATGAGATGTGAATTTAGAGAACAAAAAAAAGGTGTTTTCATTGTTTTCTAAGGTAAAATGAAAATACGGAAAACACAAAACTCCAAATTAATGAGGTCTCCCTTTCGAGTTTTGTTGGGGAACAAAAATGTGACCGACTGTTCATCTTCACCACCGGCTGAACATAGATCGACTGTTAAAAAAATGTGACCGACTGTTCATGTTTTCCAGCGGCTGAACACAGNGAATTAGGGAAAGGATGAATTGAAATATTATTATGAAAGTATACTTATTTTATCGCGTGATTATATGTTTGCATGTGTGTGTGTGTATATATATATATATTATGTCCTACTTTTTTGAAAAATTTTGTTAGCATGTCTGTGTTGTGTTGTGTCCATGTCCCTTATTCGTGTCCGTGCTTCTTTGCTTATAAATATACTTATAAATATACATATATTTGCCTACAATGTTATGCCTTAAATGATTAAAATTTATTTTTTATTAATGATAAAATTAAAATCAGGCCAATGTTGTACAAATTGTCATATTGGTGGTGGGTTAGTTGGCAATGATCTCTTGGCACCCTAGAGTAAATATTGGAGTCACGAAATGTTCTTTTCATCCCATATGAATCAGTTATGGAGGGAAAAAAGGACACTATTGTATGCTAGGTGTGAAGAGAGCTTGTATTCCACGTCGAATAATTTGGACCACCTAAGGTTGGTTTATATATTCAAGGGGTTACTCCACTCGTTGCCAATTAATTTTGAGTTGTATGGTCTGATATGGTATCAAGCTCCGAGCAGTTAGTGAGTCAGGTCTCGTATTTTCTTGAATTTCTTGGCATGCATGGTTATAGTTTGTTAGGCTCACATGCTAGCCTAGGTCTCACGTGAGGAAGAGTGTAAAGAGAGCTTGTATCCCATATCGAATAATTAGGACTACCTAAGGTTGGTTCATATACTTAAGGAGCTACTCCACTCATTGCCAATTGGCTTTGGGTTAGATGCTCTAACACTAGGTATGCAAGAACCTTGCAACTTAGAGAATCTGAAAATTTCAAGGAGGAAAGTCGCTCTTAATCTGTAAAGGGACTGAAGATATGAACTCAAGTAGATCCTTTCTAAGTTGAAATAAAAATAAATAAAATGTACTTGACCTTTTTAAGTCTTTCTCTTATTGTTCTTTCCAGCTAACTTATCTAAGAATATGATGCTAGCTTCCAATGTGCTTGTATTCCCACCCTTTTAATGTATTCCACATTGATCATGGCATAAACCCTGAAAGTTAGAATGTAAGGGCATGTTTGGTTAGATTTTCAAAAACAGTTTTTGTTCTCAAAATTCTAAAAACTAGGAAAACTTGTTTGTTTATCTTTTTTGTTCTCCAATTTTTTGAAAATTTTGAGAAATGAGATGTGAATTTAGAGAACAAAAAAAAGGTGTTTTCATTGTTTTCTAAGGTAAAATGAAAATACGGAAAACACAAAACTCCAAATTAATGAGGTCTCCCTTTCGAGTTTTGTTGGGGAACAAAAATGTGACCGACTGTTCATCTTCACCACCGGCTGAACATAGATCGACTGTTAAAAAAATGTGACCGACTGTTCATGTTTTCCAGCGGCTGAACACAGAGCGATTGAACACAGATCGACTGTTCATCTTCTCCAACTCATCTCTCTCTCTCTCTGCGCAATAGATCTGTGTATATACAGATGTGTATAATTTTTGTGTGCGCGATGTGCTATGGCTGTGTGTGTTTGTTTTTGTTGGGTGAGAGATAACAGAGAGAGAGAGAAGGTTGCTGTGTAGAAGATAATGGAGAGAGAGGAAGACTTGCTGTGGGAAATGATAATGGAGAAGAGCAGTGTTGTGTGCGAAGGCGATGAATGTGACTGCTGGAGTGAATATAAGTTTTTTTATAATGATAAGTGATAAGTTAAAAACTGATTTTATGGATCATTGTCCAAATAAGTTTTACTATTTTTTGTTCTTTAAAACTATTTTAAAAAATATACAACCAAACAGGTTTTGTAATCTTAAAATTTTTGAAAACACTTCTTAAAACTCTTTCTAAAAATAGTTTTCAGATACTATTTTTTGAGATGCAAACCAAACATGTCCTAAACTTCTTATTCGTTTCTAGATCCTTAATTCCCAAACCCTCAATAGGTACTGGGGTTGGGGGAGAGTGCCAATGAAACCAATGTGGATAAATATGTGGCCTTTTTATTTGGTGATTCTTTTTTCTCGGTAATCATCTCCTGGTGGCACATTTCTTGTTTCTTTTTGAATGATCATTCTTTAATCTCTGATTTCGTTATATTGCAACAGAAGATGCCCAGAAAATGGACACCACAAGCAAAGTAGGTGGTGGCAATGATGTAGAGGTGAGCGATTTACTTATTTGCACTTTTCTAATCTGTTCTGCTCTTGCACTTATTGTTATTATGGTCTGTTTGCAGTGAACGGCATTGTCACTTAGGACTTGCTTTATGTACTTGGGAGAGGTGATGCCCTGGGGATGCATGTTTATTTATGATAGATCATCTTACCTTCTTATTTGGGTGTTATAGTGTGTGTACTGACGCTCTTGATATCTGGGTATTGTTTGCTCTGCATTCGCCAAGCTTTACCCTCTCCGTATAGTGGATGGTATTTAGAGGATTTGGTTTGGCTATTAGGTGGTTTTATTTTTTCAATGACTGCCGAAGTCTTGATGCAGTATTTCTATTGTTTGTTTGTCCTCTTGATGCCAAAGTCGTGATGCAGTATTTATGTTGCTTGTTTGTCCTCGATCTTTCGATACTCAAGTGACTTTTCCCCGTTAATTTTTTCGTCTAGTTTATTGCCTTCTAATATCTAATGTTACTTGTGTCATATGTTTATTTGGTGTCATGGTTTTTGATAAGAAGGTTGCAGAATTTTTTGATGGTATTTATATATTTTCAATGGAGGATGGTCATTGTTTTTCAAAGGCAAGTATAATGAATGTTTTGTAACATGGCTTTACGATTTCCTTTTTGGTAGTATCGGCCCTTTGTGGGATTGCTGGCGAGAATTAGGTGAGAATTGTTTTTGATTTATTTTTTTCCTCCTTTGCTATCTATGTCATTGAACTAGGCCAGAATTCCTCCATCTTATACTGAGCGTGTCTTTTAGGTTGCGACACCATCTGTGCAACTGGCCTGCATTAGAATTCTGAAATTAATAAAAGTTGTTACTGGTCAGGATTCTCCTGGAGCTTTGTCACCTCAAAAACATTTTGAATGTAGCAAGGTTCAAAATATGACTTGATACCCCGAGTTAGCGACTGTGATAGTTTATGCATGTAGGGGAATGGTAGGGTTCTGGTTAATTTTTCAAGTCTTGGCCCCCATTTGTGCCTACTTGTGGGTGAGGGAGGGAGGGTCACTTTTCTCAACAATGACATCTTCGGCAGTGTTAAAATTGTTCTGCTTTATCAACTGATTGGGTGGTAATCTTTTTGTACAATGTGTTCAGAAGTGCTAATTTTGTCTCCCATCGAATAACATTGAATTTTTGGGTCCACAACTCATAAGTTGGCCACAAAGACAGTCTGAAGCAACGGCAAGTTCATCCGTTACTGGGAAAAAATTCATCCCATCAAGTGACAAGTTACAAGTAATTTTGGAATCGGTCTCTCAGAAATGGGGCCTGGTTGCTAATCAATATACTTTTTTCATTGGTCTTGTTACAGGTGAGACTCTGGGTATTCTCTTTTTTTCTTATAATATTGGTTTCCAAGAATTTGAAGCTATTTTTTTTTATAGGTACATAAGCTTAGACTTGATTTTTCAAATTGGTTTTCCTCTAGCTCGGCTTTTTATTGTATTACGAGCTTGGACTCAGGCTCCTGTTTGAGGTCAGACTTGATTATATTGAAAAACATGCCCCAATGAGGTACAAACTGACGACCTCTTGATTAGAAGTGAGATAATTATCCACTAAACAATAGCATAGAATACAGTGTCAATTAATGGAAACTCGTGTACCAGACTTGGCCACCTTGGTTTTTTGTCACGTGCAATGTAGTAAGCATTCTGATTCTATTGACCTGAGAATCAAAAAAAAAAAAAAACCTAGTTGGTATGATTGAAGTGTAATATAGCTTTCCTGAGCAATGACTGCTGACAATTTTAGTTTTGCCTTAAGACGAAAGAGAGCAGTAAGTGAAACTCGTTATATTAAGATTGTTTGTAACACGTAAGCATAGTTAGGGAGGTAAGATCTTATTGGTTGATACATCAAGCTCTTAATTTCAACTTACCCAAATGATGCTTTGATTATCTCGATTTTAATTGTGTGCAAGTGGCATCGTGCACCCCCGAGTTCGCGTCCATCCACGAATTCAAGGATGTGTGGTTACGATGATTTGGTAAAAGTATTGTTTCAGCCAACCCTCACTATGATACTACCGCATGTATGTAGAAGCATATAAATGCCAGCAATACACTGCCAACCATGACAGATTGTATCAATAATGATAACTTTTACATTATACATAATCATGACTGGTAACAAACTGATTTTCAGAATGGCAAATGCACAAATTCTTGCTGCAACCATGAAGAAAGCAAGAGTTGGAGACTTGGAGTGAAAATCATGATACCAAGCCATGCATGTTATTTACATAGGCATTCATGTAGTAGGACTTGAACTTATGCAGTGGGATACGAAGCCTGCATTGCAATACCACAAAGGCCTTCCTTTGCTTCGACATCTCTTTGCATCTTTATGTACCCTTCTTAACCCCAACTTGTGCCCCATGAATTTTTCACTAGCCAATATTTAATTCCATCGTCGCTGGTCCCATAACCAACAGCAGTAACACCATGGTCTAGATCAGTACCACAATCCCCTGTGAAGACGCCACTAGAGTAGAACTGAAAGTCAGAACCCCCAGCATCAATGGCAACAGAGACTGGTTGTTTTGCTACAGCTTTTAGTAATGCACTTTCGCTATTGTTCGGGACATCTTCGTATCCAGTTATCTTAGCTACATGGTTTGATGCTTTGTTGGTGTTGCAAGTTCCATCTGTACCCTCATAAGGATAATTAGCTTCAGAAGCAAGGCCGTGATTTTTTTGGATGAACTGGAAAGCATCATCCATGAGACCACCCTCACAACCTTGATCTTCACCGCTTGTGTCACAGTCGACCAACTCTTGCTCTGATAGAGATATTAACTTACCAGTTGTTCGTTGGGTTNAAAAAAAAAAAAAAACCTAGTTGGTATGATTGAAGTGTAATATAGCTTTCCTGAGCAATGACTGCTGACAATTTTAGTTTTGCCTTAAGACGAAAGAGAGCAGTAAGTGAAACTCGTTATATTAAGATTGTTTGTAACACGTAAGCATAGTTAGGGAGGTAAGATCTTATTGGTTGATACATCAAGCTCTTAATTTCAACTTACCCAAATGATGCTTTGATTATCTCGATTTTAATTGTGTGCAAGTGGCATCGTGCACCCCCGAGTTCGCGTCCATCCACGAATTCAAGGATGTGTGGTTACGATGATTTGGTAAAAGTATTGTTTCAGCCAACCCTCACTATGATACTACCGCATGTATGTAGAAGCATATAAATGCCAGCAATACACTGCCAACCATGACAGATTGTATCAATAATGATAACTTTTACATTATACATAATCATGACTGGTAACAAACTGATTTTCAGAATGGCAAATGCACAAATTCTTGCTGCAACCATGAAGAAAGCAAGAGTTGGAGACTTGGAGTGAAAATCATGATACCAAGCCATGCATGTTATTTACATAGGCATTCATGTAGTAGGACTTGAACTTATGCAGTGGGATACGAAGCCTGCATTGCAATACCACAAAGGCCTTCCTTTGCTTCGACATCTCTTTGCATCTTTATGTACCCTTCTTAACCCCAACTTGTGCCCCATGAATTTTTCACTAGCCAATATTTAATTCCATCGTCGCTGGTCCCATAACCAACAGCAGTAACACCATGGTCTAGATCAGTACCACAATCCCCTGTGAAGACGCCACTAGAGTAGAACTGAAAGTCAGAACCCCCAGCATCAATGGCAACAGAGACTGGTTGTTTTGCTACAGCTTTTAGTAATGCACTTTCGCTATTGTTCGGGACATCTTCGTATCCAGTTATCTTAGCTACATGGTTTGATGCTTTGTTGGTGTTGCAAGTTCCATCTGTACCCTCATAAGGATAATTAGCTTCAGAAGCAAGGCCGTGATTTTTTTGGATGAACTGGAAAGCATCATCCATGAGACCACCCTCACAACCTTGATCTTCACCGCTTGTGTCACAGTCGACCAACTCTTGCTCTGATAGAGATATTAACTTACCAGTTGTTCGTTGGGTTATTCCTTCCATGGATGCGACAGCCAAAAATGCCCAGCAACATCCTACATGCGAGCAATAGTTCAAGGGTCAGGATGCATCAATCTAATAGTCCTACTTTTAGTCATTAGAAATTGTTACTTACCACACTGGCCTTGGTCCTTGACAGTGGTTACTGCACCTTTCTTTCTCCAGTCCATAGTAGAAGGCACTGCCGTCACATTTTCATATTTGAAGGAAGGAAGTTGTTGCAGGGGAGCACATATGGCCCTTGAATTTGTTTCGTGAGGTCTTGAACTCTTCATTTGTGAGATCCGCAAACTGATTGACCCCTAGCTTGTAGGGCTTGTTGGAGGCTTTATTAAAAGTTTCAATATAATCAACATTTTCTTGGAAAATCTTGAAACGTTTTCCCTTCTCATTTGCATCTTTATATACACGTCCATGATGAGACATCCATTGTTCGTGCCTCTCATACATCATTGATGCCTCTTGTAGAGAGCGGGATGTTGCTTGAGCAACCAAAGTCCCCGTAATGAAAACCAAAGCAAAACAAATGTATTGGTATAGAAATTTGGAAGCCATGGTACTACTGGCACTTGAGATCAATGTTTTAGAATGAGTTCACAAGGGCCATGAGCTCTACTATTGGGTTAGAGCTTACATAGTAATGAATTCTGCCAGTTTGCTTACTAATATTGGTAGATTTTAGTGATATGTTGCTCACTACGTACCCGAGAGATAGTTCTGATGTAGATCATCCAATTTTGTATAGATCTGATATAGTTGATTTCTATACTTGGCATGCATTAATAAACTACATATGCGAACCGTGAGAGGTTATGTTGTTAAGTGAAGAATTTGGCCTTTTTCTTTTTGGATTCAAATGCCTCCAGCGTGCCATTCCATTCAACAATGTGAAACGTTTTATGGCACAATCAACATTGGATGATCATTCTGTTGCTACCATTAGAAAAAACAGGAAAAAAAAATCATTATCTGACAAATATGCCACAGTTAAAAAGTTTTTAAGAGATATCTTAAATAACTGATAAGGAATGACATTGTCGTACATATATTATGCTTGGCAGAACATAAATTGTGTGCGTAAGATTACAAGCAAATAAGCCAATACACCAAGACACTTAATGCTAGAGTATGGGTTTCTTTGGACTCCTTGTAGTAATATTTAGCTTACAACCATTGCAAGTCAAAACTTACAATCATTCTTATAACATCTAATCGGATACCGGCTGGCATAGGTTGCCTACCACGACTCTTCGTATGCCTAAATGACGATGATCTGGTCTAAGAGATGCTTCCCTCCCGTACCTTCTCCGATCATATTTGCTACAGAGTGTGACAATACGGCCTAGCATTGGGTTTTTTGTGTTGGGGAAGAAGAAAGGATAAGCATAGAAAATCAATAAAATGCAATTTGTTCTGATTTGTTTGGAAAATACTTTATGTCCATTTCTAGTAATTTGTTATATTGTTTAGCCCAATACTGACAATGCTAGATAAAGGCATTGATTTGCAGGCAATCTGACATAACACTGAAGGACCAAAATGTTACTACCTCTCAATGGA
Source organism: Ilex paraguariensis (assembly GCA_963454935.2). Taxonomy (NCBI): domain Eukaryota; kingdom Viridiplantae; phylum Streptophyta; class Magnoliopsida; order Aquifoliales; family Aquifoliaceae; genus Ilex; species Ilex paraguariensis. The sequence goes on from CAUOFW020000001.1 coordinate 5,657,158, forward strand.
AACATTGCTAGATAAAATCGAGACCATCAACTTTGTTCACCCACACAAGTTTGTTTCCCATTTCCATCTCTGTAATGATTTTTTTTTTTCTAGCAAAACCAAATACATGCAGACTGATTAAGAATACAACCACCATTTTGCACTGAAATAAGTTTCAATTAAGGGTCATGTATAATTGGGCTGTTTTGTCCTCATAGGACTTTTGGAGCTAGAGATCCCCAAACCTGTGTTAAAGCTCTTCGATTTTCCCAGGAGGTCAGGTGAATTGCACCCGGCAGAGTAGTCATTCAAGCTGTGAATGCTGGAATTCTTATTGATGCTACAAAACGTGCTAGGCTGCCTTTATCAGTATCTCAATAATCTAAAGTTAAGTCTAGAAAAAATTTAAATCCCAATAAATCAAATGGTAGGTTTAAAGTTCACCAAAATAAATTATAATGGACGTTTTTGAGAAGAGCAATGCTGTATGAATTTAAAAAATAGACTTAAAAACTGGACTTGATAATTATAACCATTGATTTCACTATAGGTCATAACATTTATTAGGACCCACTATTTATTCAACGGTTGAGGTTATCAAGTCTAATTTTTAAATATATTTAGTATTACTCTTTTGAGAATAGGGAACCACTTTGGGCCAAAAGCCTTAGCAAAAAAATACCTAGCTGGACAAACAACATACGGGGTCAACTCTACAGATTACCGAATCCATCAACTGGTTGAGACATACTGAACCTAGATGGGCAGCCAAAAAAATATTATAGGGTGGAGACTCTAAACACGTTTTATTTTAATCCATAAAAGGAAAATGATATATTTATACTATTTATTTCATTAATGATCCTTAAAATTTTTATGCATACATGTGTACAACAGAAAAAAGACTATAATTAATCTTTTATTAAAAATGCGGTTAATTGTAGTTAGTTATAATTGACCCAATAAATTTTCATACTTTGCTCGTTTTGTCTAATGATTTCATTATTAATGACTAATTATAAAATTAATGTAAAAATCACATAAATGTAAACTAAAGGATATACCACCTATTTTTTTTATTTTAAAAATTTGTGAACAAGATCACTAACCTTTGTTAGGTTTTAAATTCAATGCTAAAGTGTACATCAACAATAAAATGGTAATGTTGATCAAAAGATTTTAAAATAAAACCATATATGTCCAAACTAATACAAATATGTCTGAAGTGTGTCTACTGTTAGTCATTTAGGTATTAGTTTACACTAATTGATATGATATGAAAATATAGTAATGTTACAGGAACCTAATTTAATGTAGTAGTTATATTAGTTGTGAGTTTCAAGGTTAGATGAAACTCACTGCTAATTCAATGACTATATTAGATTAAGTTATTAAATTAGATCCTAATAATATTTTTTAAGAAAATAATATGATGAATATAATTAAATATACTTAAAAAAATATAATATGTATAATGATAAGGTAATAAAATTGATGGCTCCGCCACTGGCTGCCTTGATGATTCACATCACTTAGGTCTAAATTTGACCATTTTTTTAGTTCCAACCAAGTTGACAATTTTTCTTGAAGTTTTTGATTGATAAGACAGTTGCCAACTCTTCTAACCTCAGTTTGGCAACCAATCTTTCATTGTAAAATTTAGTTCAAACTTTATGCTTAAAAAGGGGTTCAATTCAACTTCAGTCTAGAACCTGCACAGATGGTCTATTACTCAGATTCAACTTATTTGCCATAAGAGTTGTAGGCTATGAAAATAGGAGTGGTGCTATGCTTATAACAAAAATCTACATCAGTAATTCCCCAACTTATCGTCACTAAGTCAAGACAAGCTTTCGAGGACAGATTTAAAAGGAGTGTCAATAGAATATTATCTCCAGATTTTAAGTTTTTCTCCAATGAATTTGATGCCGTTTATAAGTAGTGGAAAAGTCATTGTAAGATTCCCTTTAGTTTTAAAATTTCTTTTTTGGCACCTTTTTTTTTTCCCAACAAACGTTGTATTAATATTCAGTCAGCCTACCAAGAGTTGGGATCCTTTTGTGTGTTCCCCGTCAATCCAATATTGATCTTGTTATACTCTTGGTTGACACACTTGGTTTCGAATTACTAGCTTTGCCCATATTTTTCCGACAATTTGTCTTGCAGTCACGAATCAAAATAACATACAGGTTTAACAATTCTTCATTATAACGCAAGAAAAAAAATATGAAGCCAATACTAGTAATTCAAAATTGCCATGTTAGTTTATTCAAATCTAGCTAGGAAACTACCATAAGTAGCGATGTTGTTAGAGCTAATGCAAACCATTTTTTTATTTCTTTTTTCTTATTAGTGAAATCAATTATATACACTGTGCATAGTTTAGTTCAGCAGTCGAATGAGAGGGAGAGGATGTAAACTCCTGTCCTGAGTTCAAGTCTGTTTAGTCCCATAAAACCCGTGTTTAATCAATACACATGGTTTAGAAGTAATTGCATACATTTAAAATTTGCATTGCACCCATGGGAGTTGATGATTGATAATCAACGTGGCGTGGATTAATGAGCAGATTGAATGATCAGTAACTGGCTCTTCAGGTCGGAGCTATGAGGCTCGAAAGAGCGAAGACTAATATCAATGGGAAATTGGGGGATTGACACAATGAGATTATAGTGGTTCACCAGCTCGGGAGCTTGACTAATCCACTCTTTAATGGAGGTTCTTACTCCTTTTTTCTTTTCTCCTCCTTCGGAAAGTTTACAGAATAGGGTTTATGTTCCTAGGGTCTTTTTTTTTTTTGCTTTGGGAGAGTTATACAATATTTATAGGGCTATTTCTAGTTCTATGGGATCTGCACCGAGATCCTTGTTATTCATCCGAGGACTTCTCCTTGATCTTAGGAGAGGATCTTGGTTGGTTAAGGATTTTATGCCTTGAGTGTGGCTTTTTGCCACCTAACAGATTTCTATTATCATCTAGCTGTCTCCTTATCACTTCCGCTATTGGCGCGTATGGGAGGGGGTGGGGTGGGGGAATCTAGCTCTGACCTAAGCTCTGCGTGCCTTCCCTGACTTCTTATCCAGACATGTTTGTCTGACCTCTTGATCAGACCCCCTAATTTGACCTCATGGTTGGAAATTATTCTNTCAAGACAAGCTTTCGAGGACAGATTTAAAAGGAGTGTCAATAGAATATTATCTCCAGATTTTAAGTTTTTCTCCAATGAATTTGATGCCGTTTATAAGTAGTGGAAAAGTCATTGTAAGATTCCCTTTAGTTTTAAAATTTCTTTTTTGGCACCTTTTTTTTTTCCCAACAAACGTTGTATTAATATTCAGTCAGCCTACCAAGAGTTGGGATCCTTTTGTGTGTTCCCCGTCAATCCAATATTGATCTTGTTATACTCTTGGTTGACACACTTGGTTTCGAATTACTAGCTTTGCCCATATTTTTCCGACAATTTGTCTTGCAGTCACGAATCAAAATAACATACAGGTTTAACAATTCTTCATTATAACGCAAGAAAAAAAATATGAAGCCAATACTAGTAATTCAAAATTGCCATGTTAGTTTATTCAAATCTAGCTAGGAAACTACCATAAGTAGCGATGTTGTTAGAGCTAATGCAAACCATTTTTTTATTTCTTTTTTCTTATTAGTGAAATCAATTATATACACTGTGCATAGTTTAGTTCAGCAGTCGAATGAGAGGGAGAGGATGTAAACTCCTGTCCTGAGTTCAAGTCTGTTTAGTCCCATAAAACCCGTGTTTAATCAATACACATGGTTTAGAAGTAATTGCATACATTTAAAATTTGCATTGCACCCATGGGAGTTGATGATTGATAATCAACGTGGCGTGGATTAATGAGCAGATTGAATGATCAGTAACTGGCTCTTCAGGTCGGAGCTATGAGGCTCGAAAGAGCGAAGACTAATATCAATGGGAAATTGGGGGATTGACACAATGAGATTATAGTGGTTCACCAGCTCGGGAGCTTGACTAATCCACTCTTTAATGGAGGTTCTTACTCCTTTTTTCTTTTCTCCTCCTTCGGAAAGTTTACAGAATAGGGTTTATGTTCCTAGGGTCTTTTTTTTTTTTGCTTTGGGAGAGTTATACAATATTTATAGGGCTATTTCTAGTTCTATGGGATCTGCACCGAGATCCTTGTTATTCATCCGAGGACTTCTCCTTGATCTTAGGAGAGGATCTTGGTTGGTTAAGGATTTTATGCCTTGAGTGTGGCTTTTTGCCACCTAACAGATTTCTATTATCATCTAGCTGTCTCCTTATCACTTCCGCTATTGGCGCGTATGGGAGGGGGTGGGGTGGGGGAATCTAGCTCTGACCTAAGCTCTGCGTGCCTTCCCTGACTTCTTATCCAGACATGTTTGTCTGACCTCTTGATCAGACCCCCTAATTTGACCTCATGGTTGGAAATTATTCTGAGTATCATCAGTTGCCCCCCAGCCCTTATCCCAAGTGAACTTGGGTAGGGGCTGAGCTGAGCTGAGGCCTAATTAGGACAGACCTCCAGATGTGGACCTCGATTTACGTGCAAATAAATTTTTGACGGTTTCAGACAATCATTTCATTTCCTAATTTCTCGTGCATGTTTTCCACTTTATACTGTTAGTTTTAAATGCCTCTAAGTTGAGGGGGAACGGTTCATTCCATTCTTTGAACTCCCTTTCTACATTTTTCCCTCTCTTCTTCTAGCGACTTTCAATTTTTTGATTTTGTTGGTGCCACTAGGGTTTGGCTGAGGAAACGATTTTCCCTGATTCATCCTGAGGTTTCGACGAGATTTGCTCTTTGCCCCCGATTTTGGCTTTGATCTACTATTCCTCCTATCCTAGGTACGCTTTTTACCCTCTGTTTATCTCTTCATTCTGGATCTCTCAGATTTGAGGTGGTTCTTGTATTTTTGGACCTTTTGATTTTGCTATTTTAGAAACCGAGGTCGATCGCTATCTCGAATTCCCCTTTTCTTGGACCCTTATTCGACCGCTAGAGTCTTCCTCATTGGGAGTTGTTGTGTTGCTCCCCAAACCCTTAGGGAGTGTTTCACAAATATTCCTCCCCTCTATCGTACCTTTAGACTCCATTTTTTCTGCCCACCATGTCTGTCTCTTCTGAAGCCACCCCTTCCTCTATTTCCCTTCTGGTGGAAAGGACTGCTGAGGACACCTTGGATTTAGGCGAGGTAGGTGAGAAAATTGACAAATTCCCTGGGGTTGGTTCTGCTAAAGCTGAGGGAAACATTGAGGAAGCTCCCCTATCTGCCCCCCTGCGCCCAAAGATTCTAGTAAGGGCAAGACTAAGATGAGCGGAGTTGGTGTCTCAGGCAGTACCGAGGGTGCAGAGGCTGCCTTTAGAGCTGCTGAGCTCGCAGGCCCTAGTGAGATCAACCCACCTCTAATGAAGGTCCTTAGTGCTCACTACTGTTTTTCCCCAGGAGTTCAGTTCTGGTGCTCAGATAAGTTTACCCCATATGTCTCCCAAGTCCATAAGAAGGTTTGTTTCTTTATTTTTGCCTTTGAGAATGGTCTAAGCTTTCCCTTACACCCTTTTGTCAAGAGCGTCCTTTAATATTTCAACGTCTGTCCTACTCAGCTGTCTCTCAATTTCTGGGGTGTCCTAGTGGGCCTCCATGTTTTCTTCAAGCTACACAAGCTCGGTGTTCCTACTGTCTCCTTACTAATGGAACTTTTCAATGTTAAGTATACTCATACTGATGGTTTCTTGTATGTTTCTAAACGGGTAAAGGCTAAATAAATTATTTTTGACCTTCTGAGCTCCCACAAGGGCTATAGAAAACTTTTCTTCTTCGTGTGGGGAGAACACTGGGAGTACAACTTGGCTGATAAGATAGATACTCTCCCCATTCCTAGAGCCTAGTCTGCCTTCGATAACTTGGGTAAGTCCTTGTTCAAACTATCCAAGCTCAGATTTGGAGAGCCCACCTGATCTTGTCTTGCCTTATTTTGTTTTTAAGGTGTTCGTCCTAAGCTTAGCACTGAGGACGTACAGGTGTTGTTGAGGTTGGAGAAGTGTAAACTAGAAAAATATTCTGAACTCATCTAGCCTTGGGTTCTGGTAAGGTAAGGGTTCAACCTTCCAGAGGTAACAATAGAGGCCCCCATCCTACTCTCCATCGTCAGGGCTGAGGAGGTAGCAGGTGAAGTTCCTTTGCCCTTGCCTCTCTTTTTTTTTTTTTAAAACTTGCCTCCTCCCTTTTCCTTCCTTCTCATGTTGGTTCCTCCTTGAATTTCCAGGCTCTTCTTCAATGGAGCCAACCGCAAAGGATCAAAATGCTAAGCTATCTTTGATGAGAAAGAACCGGAGTGAAAGCAAACGCAAGGCTGAGGCCAGATCAGGGAGTGACTCAGCCTCCAAAGTTTCAAGGCTAGAGGTGACCCCTGCTTCACCTCAAGTGACCCCGGTGGGGCCCCTAACCTCCTTGCACTCCCCAAAGGTTATGCAGACCTCTCTCTCCCAAGAGACTAGGCTGCCCCCTTCAAGTGGGGTCCCTAAGCAAGGTCTGACCCCAACTTCTCCCTCTTCAGCAAAGGTTGAGAGAGCCTTAGAGATGGTTTGTCGCATTCTGTCAGGAACTATTCCCCGTTGTTCCTCTGAGGGACCATCTCTGAAACATTCAAAGATTTGCAAGAGTGAGAAAGGGGGAAGTGCCGAGGCAAGCTCGAGCTCTTTGATTGATAACGTAAAGTGAGTTGTTGAGGCCATTGCTTCCATCCTCCCTGAGTCTGACATTCAGCGGGCTTCCACTATGCCACTTGGGAGTTTCATTTCTACTACCCTCTTTGCTACTACTTTTGTAAGCTCTGTTGTACATATATACGTATACGTTTCTTTTTTATTTGATCGTTCTGATCTGAGCTTCTCCTGGATTGGGTTTGCTCTTAGATGGCCATCCATATTAGCGGATTACTGAAAAGGATCCAAGCTATGGAGGGTTCTGTTCAGGCTTCCAGAGCTTTTGAGCTTAAGGTCGCAGAGTTGTCCTTTGAAAACAACGACCTCAAAGCTTAGATCCAGGATTTGCAGGAGCAGATGGAGAAGCAGACTTCCCTAAACAGGGACTTGGAAGTCGAGAAGGAGAGGATTGAGGGTGAAGGCAGGAGTTATAAGGAAGAGGCCAGAAAAACTAAGGAGGAACTCAGAATAATATCTAGGGAGCTCAGGCAGAAAATAGATGAATGGCTCAAAGTCAGTTAGGAGTCCCTTGAGGCTTTGAGCTCTTACTGAAATATGAAGAGGGAATATGACCTCCTAGTTGAGACAAATGACACTCTTCGAGAAGAGCTCGAGATGGAGAGGGCAGCAGGTAAGGAGAAAGACAGTGTAATTGCCAAGCTAGCTAATGACGTCATTACTCAGTGGGCTTCCAGGTGGCTCACCTTTCAAGATAGAGCTAAGGAGCTTTACCCTAGACAAGATTTCAATTTTGATCCCCCCACTAAGGAGAGGGCTGAGGCGGCCGATCCTGAGGTTAACACCATGCCTCCTCCTGCTTCTAAGGCTGCCCCTTTCTCTGCCAACCTCGCCTCCCGAGCTCTGGCCTTGGACTCACCATCTACAAAGGTCAATGTCCCTGCCTTAGAAACTCTTGAGAGATTCCTCTTCCCCTACCTTCCTCAGAGCTTACAGAAACTCTGACTTTCGAGCTCCCAGCCCCTTCACTCTTAGAGCCTTCAATAGAGGATTTGCAAGCTATTTCCTCTGTTGAACTTCCAGGCTCCCTTTCTGTTCCTACTGCTGAGGCTTCTCCTACTGAACTACAGAGTCCTTCAACTACTCCCCCATCAGGAACTTAGGGCTCTTAAATTGAGAAAAATTTATAACTTTGAAATGTAACTCCTTTCTGTTTTGAAAAACACAATTGATTCACAACTTCTCTTCTCTGCATTATATTTGTACTCATTAACTTTTGCCTTTGAGTTGTGCTATTTTACTTTATATCCTTTCCTTGCCCCACCTTTGCTTTGAGGAGAATTGAGTTCTTCTGAAAGCAAATATGTTGAAACTGTGAGTTTACTGGCTCACTGAGCTCCTTTCAGAGGAACGAAACTAAGGTCTGACCTTAGGAGATTGCTATACTTGTGTTTGGTGGATTTGGCAAAGAGAATTTGTAACTTGATGCTGAGGTCGGTAGGTATTTGAGAAGTAGGGAGTTGCCTTGGAAGGTCGATGCAGTCATATGAGCTGAGCTTAGCTCTTAGACATCTAAAAGTACTGGGTTGCCTTGGAAGGTCCATGCAGCTATACGAGCTAGACTTAGCTCATAAATATCTGAAAGTAGTGAGCTGCCTTGGAAGGTTCACCAGGACTGCCAAGTTCTATTACGAGCTTGAAGTTAATCTTCTAAGTTATACTGCAGCGTATTGTACTGGACTTCTGCTGTACAGTTGAGGGCTGTTAATGCTTGAGATGGATGAGGAGTATCAAGGAAATGTTGAGACTACTGGGTCTGAGCTCGTATGTATGTTGATCTTTTGTGAACATCTGATCAAGACTCTTCCCCCCCTTTTTGGGAGAGTTATACAACTGCCTTTCAAAAGTGTAACCACCTTCTTTAATTGGAAAACCCAAAGGTCCACCGACTTTGGTTCTTGTGTATGTTTTTGATTGCATTAAAGCTTTGTGTTCCTATGGTTTTGCTATATCTTTTTGGTTTCTTCCTATTTTCGGAGCCTCTTTTTATTCTCGAAGTTTTACCATTCTTCTACTTCTGCTTTTTCTTTACCTTCTCTGAAATTGTTGATGGCTACCCCCATCTCGCCCCTGTTCAGTGATCAGAGATCCTTTGGAATTGAGTGGGAGTGGAAGACTCGCTACTTAGTTCCTTCGTTAATATCCCCCTCAGATTTAGATGGGATAAAGAAGAAGTTCTTCCTTGACGTGGAATTGACTCTTCGGGCCCCCTCTTCTGACGAGCCCTACAATTATCTTTCTTGAGGGGGACTTGTTTCTTTGAAGGGGCTTTGGACATGGGGCTATGTCTACCCATTCACCTTGCCGTTGGTTATATCTTGGCTTATTACGGTTTGTGCCCTTCTCATCTCTCTCCCAAGGGGTGGGCCACCATGATCAGTTTCTTCCTGTTTTGGCGCTTGTAGGTGATGGCAAGTTTCCTACTGTAGGAGAATTCTTTTACTTTTTCGACCTTGAGAGGATGAGGTCCCATGTTTTGTCTATTTTCGAAGGAGGCACTTCAAGCTGCGGCGTCTGGTGTTTGACCTTCCTTCTCCTCCTGAGGGATGGGCTCATCGTTTCTTTTACGTTTCTGGGGACTTTTGGAGGTCCATAGAGCTGCATTATAGAGAGTGCAGAGTTCATAGATCCTGCATGAGCTATTCTTATCCAAGTAGGTATCTTGGCAGCCTGTACTTATTCAGGTCTCCTGATGTTGTTTCCTAATCGTAGGATTTGATTTGGTTGGTAGGTCCTCCTGAATTGGATTTATTAGAGGAAATGCAAATCAATCAGATGATCGAAGTTGAGCCTGTGCCTTACTCTGAGCTGATGATACCGGATAACCTGTTTCTGTTCAGCGTTGTAGGTGCTGTTGTGGACTTTGTTTCTTACCCAGATTCTGCTGATTTCTATTCTTCTGAATTCAATGAGGATGAGGATGTTGGTACATCCTCCAGGAAATGCAAGAGGAGTGGCGCTGCTAGTGACTTTTCGTCTTCGTCTAGATCTTCATTGGCCACAATTCTATTCTCCACATATGGACAGAAACTTATAAATCTTCTGACAGAGGCCCAGAAGGAGAGGGATAAGCTAAAAGAAGAAAACGCCCGCCTGAAGGAGGAAGTTGCTGAGCTCCAGAGATGCCTCAAGGGCGATCAAGAACTGATAATGTCTCTTGTAATCTTTTTGCTTTGTATTGCTATTGGATATGTGAGCCTTTGTTCTTATTTGATGGTAACTGACTCTTCTGTCGATTCCTAAGCTCGTGATTTTGCTTTGAATTTTGTCATATGCTTCTATTCCCAAGCTACTGGGCCCATTTTAGTGAACTAGGAAGTTCGTTGTGAGCTATTGAACTCATTTTTATGAACTGGAGAGTTCATCATGGGCTATTGGGCTTATTTTATGAACTAAAGAGTTTATCGTGAACTATAGAGTTCTCTTTACGAACTGAAGAGCTTATCGTGAGCTATTAAGCTCTTTTTATGAACCGAAGAGTTCATCATGAGCTGTTGAGCTTTTTTTATGAATCAAAGAGTTCATCGTGAGCTATTAAGCTCTTTTTATGAACCAAAGAGTACTTTGTGAGCTTTTGGGCTCTTTTTATGAACCAAAGAGTTCATCGTGAGCTATTAAGCTCTTTTTTTTTTGAATCTTATAGGGGTGAATCAAAGACTCGCAGTTTTATTTGAGAATGATCGAGTTACAAAATTGGCTTACTGAAAAAATTTCTTGAGATGTTCTGTATTCCAAGAATGAGGCAAGATTTTCCCTTCCTCCGTTTGTAGCTCATAGTTTCCTAGTTTGACTACCTATGAGATGATATAGGGACTTTCCCAATTAGGCCCCAACTTCCCATGAGTGGGGTCCTTTTTTGCTAAGAGTAATTTTCTAAGTACCAGGTTACCCACCTTGAAGCTTCTGTGTCTGACATTTCTATCGTAGTACTTGGTCGTCTTCCTCTGGTAAGCCCTGATACGATGCAGAGCTGCCTCTCTTCTTTCTTCTTTCTCATCATTGAGCCCATCGTCTGTGAATTCAATCATGGGGGATGTGAGCCCAACCTCAACAGGTGTCACTGCTTCAGTTCTGAAGGCCAAGGCAAATGGTGTTTCTTGAGTAGCTAACTTGACAGTTGTTCTGTAGGCCTATAATACTTTTGGGAGGTGTTCCACCCACTTACCCTTCAGATCTTCGAGCTTGGTCTTCAGAGTTGCTTTTATGGTTCTAATGGTGACCTTTGCTTGCCCGTTAGACTGTGGATCAGTTGGAGTTGAGAAATAATTCTTAATTTTGAGCTCAACACAGAAGTTTTTGAACTTTGGATTATCAAATTGCTTCCCGTTGTCAGAGACGATTGCCTTGGGAATACCAAACCTACAGATAATAGACTTCCAGGTAAAGCCCTAGACTTTCTGTTGAGTAATTGTTGTCAAAGGCTCTACTTTCGCGCATCTGGTGAAGTAGTCTACTTTGATGACGGCAAACTTGCACTGTCCTAGGCTAGTAGGAAGGGGTTCAAGTATGTCTAGACCCCATTGATGGAAAGGCCACGGGCTTACCACCGAAGTTAAGAGCTCTAGAGGACAATGGGGGATGTTGGCATGCATTTGACAGACCTTGCATCTTTTGACTAGATCTGTTGCATCCTTGAGCATTGTGGGCCAGTAGTACCCCTGCCTTAACGTCTTCGCTGCCAAAGCCTGGGCTCCGATGTGGTTGCTGCAAACTCCCTTATGGATCTCTCTGAGTATGTAATTGGTGTCTTCCCCCCCACGTACTTAAGAAGAGGTGTTGAAAAGCCTCGTTTGTATAAGTTTCCCTGCAAAATAGAAAAGCTAGCTAACCTAGTTCTTAGCTTTACAACTTCTTTGGGATCTTCTAGCAAAGTTCCATGCTGAAGGTACCCTAGGATGGTGTCCATCGAGCTTGGTGGGGCTTGTACATGCATCACTTCTTCATTCTCAATGCATACAGATGGTTCTGCTAAGTATTCCACTGGAATCCATATGTCCAAACTTTCCCATGAGGCTGTTGCCAACCTCGCCAAGGCATTCGCTCGCGAATTCTCAACTCTTGGGACATGTCTAATCTTCACTTGCAAGAACTTTTTGATTAATTCTTGTACTTTTCTGAGGTAAAGGATCATCTTCTCACCTTTAGCTTCGTATGCCTCCTTTATTTGTTTTACCACCAGCTGGGAGTCACTACAAATCTCCAACTGCTCAGCTTCCATCGAGTGATCAAGATTGAGTTTGGCAATGACGGCTTCATACTCTGCGTCATTGTTTGAAGCTTTAAACCCAAATTTGAGGGCGTATTTGACATCTATCCCATCTGGAGAGGTCAGTATCAGACCTACGCCACTTCCTTGAGCATTGGCAGCTCCATCCACGGAGAGCTTCCATGTAGGAAGGTCAGGTACTAGTTGCGTTGCTTCCATATGTGCTGTTGTTGTAAATTCTATGATGAAATCTACTAAAACTTGACCTTTGATCACAGTTCTAGGTTTAAATCTGATGTCGAACTCGCTGAGCTCTATGACCCCCTTTATCAGCCTCCCCGAAGACTCTAGCTTATGCAACATTTGTTTCATTGGCTGTTCTGTTGGAACCTCGATGGTATGAGCATGGAAATAGGGTCTGAGTCTCCAAGCCATAGTCACAAATGCTAAAACAAGCTTTTCCATTTTCGGAGCTCTAAATGACTCAAGGAAGCTATTCTTCCTGTCAAGCGCTGGATCTCCTTTACATTAGAAGATGGTTGCATATCCAAGACTGCCTTCATCTTTTCTGGGTTACCCTCAATTCCTCTACTGTTGACTATGAAACCCAAAAATTTCCTTGCAGATACTCTGAAGGCACACTTTGTAGGATTGAGTTTCATCTTGTATTGCTTAAGGACTTGGAACGATTCCGCTAAATGTGCAATGTGGAGCTCAACCTTCAGTGATTTTACCAGCATATCGTCGATGTAAACCTCCGTGGTTGTTCCAATTTGTCCTTGGAACATCCTATTCACTAGACGCTGGTAGGTGGCTTCTGCATTTTTTAGCCCAAAAGGCATGACCTGGTAGTAGTACGTTCCTTGCTCAGTTATAAAGGAGGTTTTCTCTTGGTCGGCTGGATCCATTCTAATCTAATTATATCCTGAGAAAGCGTCCATGAAATTGAGGAGTTCATGTCCAGCTGTGGCATTTACTATCAGGTCTATCCGAGGTAAAGGAAAGCTGTCCTTGGGGCATGCTCGGTTGAGATCAGTGAAGTCAATGCATAGTTGTCACTTGCCGTTAGTTTTCTTGACCAGAACCACATTGGCTAGCCAGGTAGGGTAGTCAACTTCCCTAATGGCTCTGGTGTGGAGATGTTTGCTGATCTCCTGATTGATTACCTTCTGGCGTTCTGGGGCAAAACTCCTTCGTTTTTGCTTGACCGTTCTGCAGGTGGGATTCACACTCAGCTTGTGTGTGATGATCGAGGGGTCAATTCCTTCCATGTTTTCCTGCTTCCAGGCGAATACTCCCCTATTCTCCTTTAGGATTTGGATGAGGAGGTCTTTTATTAACTTGCTTAGCTTAGACCTGACGTAAACAAGGTGTTATAGCTCCTCATCAAGCTGAACAGGCTCTAGCTCCTCTGATGGTGTGGGCCTAGTATCCAGTTCGTCCCTCATATCTAGCTGGACATTCTCGACTTCTCTCTATTTCATCGAGGTCATGTAGCACTCCCTTGCTACCCGCTGGTCTCCTCGGACCACTCCAACTCCATTTTCCGTAGAAAATTTCATAACTAAGTAATAGGCAGAGGGGATTGCCTTCATCGTGTTGAGGAAGGGCCTCTCGAGAAGCATATTATATGCAGAAGGGGCATCCACCATTAGTAACCTTACTGTGGTGGTGGCCTGGCAGAGAGGATCTCTCATAGTGAGGATGAGCCGGATTGAACCTAGGGGCAATACCCTTTCTCCTACGAAACCCAACAGGTGAGCACTGACCGGCCCCAACTTTTCCCTACCTATGCCCATTTTTTCAAACGCAAAAGCGAATATAATATCTATTGAGCTCTCGTTGTCAATTAAAACTCGGTAAACAGTTCTATTAGCCATAACAGCTCTCACCACCAGTAGGTCATTATGGGGGTGTTGGTAGCCTTCCAAATCTGAGTCTGAAAAGGTGATGGCCGTGTTCAGCCGAGGTGCCTTGGACACAGTGTGTATTTCCAGCGTTTCGCCAATTCTGATTTTGCGCAGGTGAGCCTTCCGGGCAGAACTGGACTCCCCAACCCCTACGAACCCTCCAAAAATTACTCTAATTTTTCCTAGGGGTTGTTGATGCAACACAGGAGACTGTTACTGAGGTGGTAGAGGTGGAGGGGCTCGGTCCTTATTATCCCGAGCTACATAACGGCGCAATTGACCTTGCTGGATCAAGAACTCAATCTCTTTTTTTAGTTGGATACAATCATCAGTATGGTAGCCATGATCTCTATGGTATTCACAATACTTTGTGGGATCCCTCTTTGCTGGGTCTGCTTTCATCCGAGGTGGCCACCTTTGAAACTTCTCGCTTTGCACCTCATATAAGATCTGAGATATCGTTGCGGTGAGTGCGGGGAGCTGCTGAGGTGCGCAGCTTGGCTGTAGCTCTGGCTGTTGCGGGCCAAAGCGATCTCTGACATCTCCCCTCCTCTTGGGGGAGCGATCTCTGTCCCTTTTTGGAAACCTATCATGCCCTCTTTCTCTTCTGGGACTTCGGTCCCTTTTCTTTTCCTCTTTCCCTTTGTCTTTTTGCGTAAATGAACTTCCCACCTTTGAGAGGAGGGCTTCTTCACCATTTATGTATTTTTCTACCTTAGCCAATACCTCACTCATGCTTGCCTGAGGGTTCTTTGAAATAGAGAACATCAGATCTTTGGATTGTACGCCTAGACCAACTATAAACGCTATAATGACCAACTTCTCATCTGGGACATCCACTGTCAGGGACTCCGAGTTGAACCACTGGACATAAGACCTGAGGTTCTCTTGGGGTCCTTGCTTCACGTTCAATAAGTGGTAGCTCGGCTTCCTGTATATCCGAGCTCCTATAAAGTGAGATACGAAGGATATAGAAAGCTCTTTAAAGGAGGAGATTGAGGTTGGGGGGAGCCTATTGAACCATGCCAGGGCTGACCCTTTTAGCGTGATGGCGAAGGCTCTACAACGCACTGGGTCTTGGTATCTGTGGAGCTCCATCTAGTTTTTATAAGTATTTAGGTGGTCCACGGGGTCCTTTGTTCCATCAAAAGCTTCTATCTGCGGCATCCTGAATTTTAGGGGGAGGGGAAAATGCAACACGCCTGCGGTGAATGGTGACTCAGTTTGTTGCACCAGGGCATCCATTGTAATTGGAACCTTGTTCTTCACAGCTTCCTTCATATGGCTAAGCTCTTGCTAGATTCCATTAAAGCATTGCTCCTAGTATTGCTCTCTCCTCTCCCGTTGATAGGGAGAAAATCATTCCTTTCTTCCCCCAACGTTTTGACTTTG
Organism: Ilex paraguariensis; assembly: GCA_963454935.2. Classification (NCBI taxonomy): domain Eukaryota; kingdom Viridiplantae; phylum Streptophyta; class Magnoliopsida; order Aquifoliales; family Aquifoliaceae; genus Ilex; species Ilex paraguariensis. Next base: position 5,672,384 of record CAUOFW020000001.1, read on the forward strand.
CACCTCTTCGTTGCGTCCGTTCCTTGGGGGTGGATGAGGATCTTGTCCCCAGGTTTGACTATTTTCCCCTCCTTCACCAACTTCTCTAAGAGGGTCGAGATGTTATTGCTATCTGTGAGAGGGGTTATTTTGGCCTTCTTGGGCTGGTCGTGCCTCCTCAGGGCATTGCAAGAGCTTCAGGAGCTCTTCATTCTGTCGTATCAGGCGTTGATTAACCAGGTGAAGGGCTTTCAACTCATTATTTGAGTGGGGGTTCCCCATGGGGGGATTTGTCTCTAGGACATTCTCAAGCTGTCTATCATTGGTGGCTTCATGTTGTTCTTGCATCCGTGGTAGATTGGTTTGGCTTCTGCTCATGTTACGGGTTGAAACCATCAGTCACTGAAAGATCAGCATATTTGTAACAGGAACAATCGTTCCCTCAAATGGCACCAAACTGATGATTAATAATCAATGTGGTGTGGATTAATGAGCAGATTGAATGATCAGTAACTGGCTCTTCAGGTCGGAGCTATGAGGCTCAAAAGAGCGAAGACTAATACCAATGGGAAATTGGGGGATTGACACAATGAGATTATAGTGGTTCACCAGCTCGGGAGCTTGGCTAATCCACTCATTAATGGAGGCTCTTGCTCCTTTTTTCTTTTCTCCTCCTTCAGAAAGTTTATAGAATAGGGTTTATGTTCCTAGGGTCTTTTTTCTTTTGCTTTGGGAGAGTTATACAATATTTATGGGGCTATTCCTAGTTCTATGGGATCTGCACTGAGATCCTTGCTATTCATCCAAGGACTTCTCCTTGATCTTAGGAGAGGATCTTGGCTGGTTAAGGATTTTTTGTCATGAGTGTGGCTCTTTGCCACCTAACAGATTTCTGTTATCATCTAATTGTCTCCTTATCACTTCCGCTGTTGGCGCGTATTGGGGAGGGGGGAAATCTAGCTCTGACCTGAGCTCTGCGTGCCTTCCCTGACTTCTTATATAGACCTACTTGTATGACCTCTTGGCCTGACTTCTTGATCTGACCCCCTGGTTTGACCTCATGGTTGGAAATTATTCTGAGTATCATCAGGAGTAAATAACTTGTTAGGATGATTCTAGTTACAAAAAAACTAGTCCTACTTGTTTTCCTTCGATAACATCTCCCAATCAAAACTTCCACTTAATAATATTATAACTTTGCATGAACTATTCGATGTGTTTGAGGATTATTTTAGTCTTAAAAAAATAGTCACTACAGCCCATTACGATTTTCTTAAACAGTAATGGGAAACATAAAATCTTATTAGCAGAGACAGTGCAATCTTCCAACAATAAAATACAAGGTAGAATCATTTGGATGTAATTATACTTTAATTGTAACGCCCCAAAACCCACCTTGGACGACATTACAATCCAAAAACTATTCACAACACGAGAGCAACTAATAATATCCATAATTAAAATAATTTCATTCATCATTCATCATATCTACAACGTTATCCCAAAATAATATGCCAAACTATGACATCTACTTCTCAAAATAATAAATATAAACTATGAAAATTACACCTCAAAAGAATCAAGCTTAATCTTGCAGCGGAATGACCAACATACATCTATTAGTGTACCAAAATATATCCCCTAATCTAAAACATAGAGAGATCAATTCTAGACATTCTCCTCGGGATCCACGTTTCCATCTAATGACGCTTTCCAAGCTACCTGTTCATCACCTCTGAGTTCTTCCTCCATACCGAAATCTGAGAATAAATATTGTTTGTAGGGAGTGAGCACTAAGCTCTGTAGCAACATTCTGCCAAACTCGAACAAGGTTTAGAAAACATATAAAACAAGTCGATCTCATTTCACAAATATCATATATTAATTTTTGAAAGAAAACAAGAACATTTCAATAGATCTCAAGTTTACACAATAGCAATAAATTAAGTGAAGTAATAATAACGCCAAGTTACAATTAACAAATCATTTACAACCATAAACCATTTCCCACAAGTTCTTGTAGAATCCCATGCTTCCACAAGCTCTTGTAGAAAATCATTTCTGGTACAATAAACCATAAACCCACAACTTGTATTCGTATCTCAGGTATGTTGGTTGCTTCATATGAATCTACACAACGACTTTTACCTTGTTCACCTATCCCAATCACACAATCCCAAACATTTTAGGAAGGGCGTATACCGTCTCTCATGGCATTGACGAATCCTTTCCTCAGCCTCGAACTTACGTGAATAATAGTGGTTGCTCTCACAAACAACAAATCACTATAAGTGTTAGGAAACCATTTCACCCCCATTCGGATAGACTAACCTCTAACACTGTACGACAGTGCTCGAATGCAATTTAAGTCTATCACAACAGCCATACAAGAGATGCATTAACAAACATTGTCTCAAATCACAAGGAAATTCAAAATCTCCAAATTTCACAATTTGTATTACAAGAGAACAATTTAAGAAAATATTCAAGAGATCATCACAAATACTATTTTTTTGTTCAAAACAAAGCACTAGAGTTTGAAAACCAAGTACAAAGGAACATTAAGAAGAAAAATCCATTTTTCTCAAAAACTAGGGTTTTCAAGTCAAGAGGAGAAATTTCATGGCTATATAACCATAGCTTTGTTTAAAACATGGCAATAAGTGCAAAAGCGTCAAGAGATAGAGATTTCATAGCATATACTTAGGATCGAGAGTAAAAACATACATACATATAAATGCCCTAGCCTCAATGTATAAGAATGGAAGAAAACCCCTACCTTGTTTTGTAGTTTGGGTAGAAAGGTAGAAGATTTGATCTTTTCCACTTGAATCAACACTTGAATCTCTTGTGCTTTCCTTTCTTTCTTCCTCTAGAAGGTTTCCTAGGGTTAGAAAGGTTGAAATGGGGCTAAAGGAGGCGTCATTATGTATTTATAGGGTGAAAAATGGATCCCAGATTGCGACTTAAAATTTATGGAACTTGTAGAGCGTACCGGTACAGTAAACTCTCTGGACAGTAGCGTACCGGTACGCAGTACCAGTATGGTCTATTCAGTTGTGCCTATTTCCTTTGTTTTCTATTTTCAATCCATTCCAAATCCTTCCAAAACCAACCCAAACTTATACAACATACATTTGGACATCAAATATAGTTGGTACAAGTTCTATTACAAACAATTTCATATATTTACCTGGGTTTTACCATATTAGCATTTCAAAAAGAAATGATTACTTGTTATATAAAGATAAGAGCGTGGGGGTTTATAATCCACTCCCCTTAAAGAAAGTGTTGTCCTCGAAACTTAATCATCGAGTTAGTCTACTAATTCTCATTTGGCCATGATGTCGCCATTTCTATTCATCCTATAAACATTAAGCCAAGATTAAAATAGAACATAATATCTTAATTTTAAATCCATCCCTTCAACTTATACCGTCACTACAATTAGTGAAGTCCCCAAATTTACCTTCATTCACTACTTTTGATTATTCTTTATACTCAATAATTACATGTGATTGTCTAAACTAATTCCATATCATGCATAATTGCTAGATCTTCAACTTATTTCCTGTTCATCGGATATCACTTCTCTTTTGAATTTACCAATCATTTAAAAAAATCTTATTTTTGCTTTTTAAATGTAGCTTATCCATAAGCATTTCACAACAATCAAATTCCATTTCATTAATGGGATTACTCATCATTCCTATACCCAAATTACGTTATAATCCAAAACTTAGCAATGCCATTACGACAAGATGTACAACGATTCCTTAAATAGATGTATCATTCTTAATGACTTTGTTTCTCACTAGACTAGAGAAATTCACAATATTTAAAATCTAATAATACTTCACACCCTATGGACACTTATCAATTTCGGTAGTTCGGTGGACATCGCAAGATTCCCAACAATTATAACCATCAAACTATACACCAAGTTTTTCAAGAAATTGAATCTCACTCTTCAAGCTTATACTCTCTACATTCACCACCGTAACCCTAACTAATGGTTAATTCCACTCATATTGAATCTAATTCAATGGCTCGCTGTGCACTCGGATATAAATTAACATCCACCAAGTCCTAGATTAAACTAGCTACAAGATAAAAATTCCCATTGGTTTGAAAGTTTTGAGAAGATATGTCAAATTCTACCAAAGTGTACAATTGAAACCTAACCACATTTATCCTCCAATTATAACTTCCAAATTGTATACACCAACGATCCATCTAATCCATTCAAAGGAAATTTTAGTAATTAACTAACTGTTATAAGTAGGTTAAGTGTCAAGTTATATCTCCAAGATATTTGCTCTCCATCCCCAATCTAGAGCTCAAATCAATAAGCCTTACAATCCCCTTCATAACTCATTTGTATCCGGATTCTTGCTTTTAGATCAATCTTAATATCTCTACATGTTCACCAACTTGATTAAGGCCAATTATTTTCTATCTCCCAAGTATTCATTCTCAATCTCTAACTTTATGCTAGAGTTAATAACCATGAAATCAATTCGTAGTGGCTTTCATTAACATCACAATTCTTTCCACCATACTTACACTTTTGAATCCCTATGAAACAATCCAGTACAATATATATTTAGCAATATACCAAAATGTAAAGATGTACTGTCAAGGATCCCAAAATTTCTCTCATTTAACTACTATCAAATTTCTGGTGACATAATTAAAACTAAAAACTAGAATCCCAGTGATTAACCAATGTTCCTCAATTTACCCACGTTAGTCATCATAGTCTTAATCATTATTAGTAATCCCCAAGATATTAACGATCTACTAGTTACTAGGATATCCATAGTCATTTATCCCAAAAATTACACAAGGTTTCTACATCCATGTCAAAGTCAATCTTTATAGGTATCATCATTGATTCTTCAAATTACATATTTCCAATTATCATCACTAACCATAAAGTTCAAATCTTCCATACTCATACTAACAATCCTCAAGTATAACTAATCATACCTATCTTAACAAAGTACTTAAAGGGACAAGAGAAAGAACTTCATATTCCTCCAACACGACCCAATAACATTAAAAGATTTCACAAAACAATAGAGGTTCATATCAAACTTTGGATATTATTCGTATTTTAATACTTATTTGATATATCTAACCTCGATATTTTAAAAACTCTATAGTTTTTAATCCTACAATATGTAGGGTCAAATGTAACTACTATAATTTAGTCAAGCCTACTAGATTTCCTTTTTACATGTCTATGAGTTCGTTTCCATATCTCAACCTCAAATTTCCAATCAAAATTTCTAAATACAAATGAACTATTAACTCCCCCCCTCAACCAAGAGATTTATTGTTAAGACTTTAAAGAGTATAAGTGTAGTGAACTAATCCCACCATGAAATAAGATTACCTAAGTATATCTTCCTCAATGAGCATCCAACTTATGACCCTTCTAAACATTCAAAGTAAATTTAATCAACTCTCCATTGGTAACCTTAAGTTTGTGGTTATGAAAACAAACTCCTATCAATTTAAGAACCATAATCACAATTCCTATCGTTAATCCAAAATAGGTTCTCATTCAATGTAACTTTGCCATATTCCATCTATTGATCATATTTGAGAANAAGTTTGTGGTTATGAAAACAAACTCCTATCAATTTAAGAACCATAATCACAATTCCTATCGTTAATCCAAAATAGGTTCTCATTCAATGTAACTTTGCCATATTCCATCTATTGATCATATTTGAGAATTATACAATCTCATAACATTGTACTCACCATTGCGGAAAACATAACACTCCCATGGTTTCCATCATAAAACCAAAACTACCTTCATTCCTTAATTTCTTTGACTTTTAAGTAACACACATCAATTTCCATAACCTTATTATTCAAAACTTAGTCCATCTTAAAAAAATCTAAGTTGACCTTACCTCCACACATCCAAATTGGGTTATCACATCTCCTTGACTTCCAAAAATATAAGCAAGATTAATAGTAGAATAAAATACTTAGAGTCGGTAAGGCACCAAGTCATAATCCCATTTTATATTGTTATCCATCAAGATACTTCAATCAACATGGGGGTATCTTAGGTCAAAGCCTAAATAGTGATGGAAGCTTGCTTAATAATAAATCCTTCAGAGTCTAAGAAAAAAAGCACGACATTTTGCTATCCAAAGAATACCACAATGCAGATTTTTGATCAACTTCGAAGAATAAACTGATTTAACTCAGGTATTTCTAGCATGTGTGACCTATATGGTTGGAAAGATATACGAGTTAGGATTCTAACAAAAAAAATGGTGCACCATTTGGACTTTCCAGCAAAGAGTTATGATCAAATTGGTGAAAGGGAGTTGGCTTGACTAATGGTTCTTCTACACTTGTCCAACTCGAGTTTGGATGTCTTTTGTCACAAATCCTATTTCATACCCATCTCCAATATAGATAATATTACTTGCATAAATATCCATACCTACCATAATTTACAAACCAAAAGCCAAATTACTATCCGTCTCTTAGAATAGTCCAAAACTACATGATATAAAACTAGAATATTCATTCCAAAATTTTCATCAACTCCTCAAAGCTAACTAATTCCATGAATTCTAACAAATAATTAATCTCTAAGATAACTAAGCAACAAATCACACATATCTTATAAACATTTAACTTCAAACAAATTCAACCCTAGAGTTTCTTCAACCACCTAATACTCTAGTGATAGTCCACAACCTACAGCTTTCATGTAAGACCTAATTCCTAGGCTCTAATTCCAAAATTTGTAACGCCCCAAAACCCACCTTGGACGGCATTACAATCTAAAAATCATTCAAAACACGAGAGCAATTAATAATATCCATAATTAAGATAATTTCATTCATCATTCATAATATCTACAACGTTATCCCAAAAGAATATGCCGAACTATGACATCTACATTCCAAAATAATAGATATAAAATATGACAATTACATCTCAAAAGAATCAAGCTTAATCTTGCAGCGGAATGAACAAAATACATCTATTGGTGTACCAAAATATATCCCCTAATCTAAAACATGGAGAGATCAATTCTAAACATCTCCCTTGGGATCCACGCTTCCATCCAATGGCGCTTCCTAAGCAACCTGTTCATCACCTCCGAGTTCTTCCTCCATACCAAAATCTGAGAATAAATATTGTTTGTAAGGGGTGACCACTAAGCTCTGTAGCAACATTCTTCCAAACTCGAACAAGGTTTAGAAAACATGTAAAACAAGTCGTTCTCATTTCAAAAATATCGTATATTAATTTTTAAAAGAAAATAGGAACATTTCATTAGATCTCAAGTTTATACAATAATAATAAATTAAGTGAAGTAATAACGCCAAATTACAATTAACAAATCATTTACAACCATAAACCATTTCCCATAAGTTCTTGTAGAATCCCATACTTCCACAAGCTTTTGTAGAAAACCATTTATGGTACAATAAACCATAAACCCACAACTTGTATTCGTATCTCAGGTATGTTGGTTGCTTCGCATGAATCTATACAACGACTTTTATCTCGTTCACCCATCACAATCACACAATCCCAAACAATTTAGGAAGGGCGTATACCGTCTCTCATGGCATTGACGAATCCTTCCCTCAGCCTCGAACTTACGTGAATAATAGTGGTTGCTATCACCAACAATAAACCACTACAAGTGTTAGAAAATCATCTCACCCCCATTGGGATATACTAACCTCTAACACTCTACGACAGCGCTCGAATGCAATTCAAATCCATCACATCAACCATACAAGAGATGCAATAACAAATATTTTCTCAAATCACAAGGAAATCCAAAATCCCAAATTTCACAATTTGTATTACAAGAGAAAAATTTAAGAAAATATTCAAGAGATCATCACAAATACTATTTTGTTGTTCAAAATAAAGCACTAGAGTTTGAAAACCAAGCACAAAGGAACATTAAGAAGAAAAATCCATTTTCTCAAAAACTAGGATTTTCATGTCAAGAGGAGAAATTTCATGGCTACATAACCATAACTTTGTTTAAAACATGGTAATAAGTGCAAATGCGTCAAGAGATAGGGATTTCAGAGCATATACTTATGATCGAGAGTAAAAACATACATACATATAAATGCCCTAGCCTCAATGTACAAGAATGGAAGAAAACCCCTACCTTGTTTTGTAGTTTGGGTACAAAGGTAGAAAACTTGATCTTTCCCACTTGAATCTCTTGTGTTTTCCCTTCTTTCTTTCTCTCTAAGGTTTCCTAGGGTTAGAAAGGTTGAAATGGGGCTAAAGGAGGCGTCATTATGTATTTATAGGGTGGAAAATAGACCCCAGATCACGACTTAAAATTTATGAAACTTACAGAGCGTACTAGTACGGTAAACTGTCTGAACAGTAGCGTACCGGTACAGTGTGTTCAGTTTTGCCTGTTTCCTTTGTTTTACATTTTCAATCTATTCCAAATCCTTCCAAAACCAACCCAAACTTATACAACATACATTTGAACATCAAATATAGTTGGTACAAGTTCTATTACAAAAGATTTCATATATTTACCCAGGTTTTACCTTATTAGCATTTCAAAAAGAAATGATTACTTGCTATATAAAGATAAGAGTGTGGGGGTTTACATTAATTCTCTACGAAAATTTTATTCAATCATCAATCAATGTTTAGTTTTGTTCTCCAGCAAGACCAGCAATGTCTTTTGGCTCTTTTTTGCTTGAAATAAAAAAGTAGGGCCTCCCTTTAAAGCCAGAAACATGTGAGGTTTGTTTAAATCTACTTTGAATTCTACATTATAAAATTTTAAAATTGTCAGTTTGATTGAACTTCTAGTTTAAAATATAGGCCAAAATATAAATTGTATCTACAACATAAGACGTTTATCTATAGTGGAGTCCAAGATTCAAAAATAAACACCAAATAACAATCACGATTTTGTCATGGTAAAGTGATAAAAAGTGTTTAACTAAATTTTTAAGATAAAAGAGCAAGTTTAACCAATGTGATATCATCTGTTTTCGTATGGTAGTTCTTAATCTCATTCATATTTGTTTTTATTTTTTATTTTTTATGTAGCCTACTTTGAAGAAGAATGGGCATGAAGGATGTCATACAGCTTGTGAGTTTGACACCAAGTCCTATAAAAATGTTGACAATTCCTTGACTACATGCATAAACTCACTTTAATCAATGAAGTTCATACCTACACAACCATGGCCACATAAGTTAGTGTGCTAGTTCAACATCTAACTTAAATGGATTCAAATATTCTCCGGTATATTTTTTATTTAATTTTTCAGAATGATAGATTATTAGTGTTGAATTCAAGTAAAACTTATCATACATAAGTAGATCTCCACCGATACATGATAATTGAACAAAATTGAGAAAATTGAGGAGAATGAAGGCCTGAATAATGTTACAGACATCATTATTAGGGGTCAATTAGTTTCCTCTTTCCGGATGCCAAGATAATGGAGTAAATTAAACGGTTTTAGGATTTGTGCGGTCAATCTATATATATTTTGGGAAGGTGTACTATATATTATGAGCAATGCTATAAGATCTAATTTAATATATTTATTGGATTATTTGTGAGCTTTAGGGTATGTTTGGATCGAGAGTTAAATGTTGATAACTATAGTAGGATAGGATAAAAAAAACACGTGGGGTCCAAATATTTATATCCTATCCGAATGACAACTAGGTGTATTTAGATTGGATAGAAAATTATATCTTTTTAGATATCCAATTCACTCCAACCTTGTCTTCCAAACATACCCTTAATGTTAGATGAAACTCATTTTTAATCCAACTGTAATTAATTAGATCCTCATATTACTTGCGAACTATAAATATTATATATTATATCTATTCATAATAGATTGAGATTGTATCTATTATATTTTTATTTAATTCCACTCAATAATAGATTATGTTCATGATTTCAAGTGGGATGTGTTGTTTATAAGTAGGCTCCTCACCCATACATGAAAAATATGTTAAAAGTATTTTCAAAATATAAGTTTTTTTGGGTGATTTATTTTCGAAAAAAACTAAGTGACTGGGAAAAATTGAAAATGTATGAAGTAAAAATTACATGAAAGATTACTAATTCAAAGTTAGTGATTTTTAGCTAAAGAAACCAATCTAAATGATTACGTCCTTTCATAAAGCCACAATTAACACCTTTTGATTAAAAGACACCATTACAAATGGTCACAACTTTTGATAAAGTCACATTTGATATTTATTGGACTAAAAGATACAATTTGAAATGGTTGTACTTTTTTATAAAGTCACAATTGATACATTTTAAACCAAAATACATTATGTCATATAGTTGCACTTTTTATGAAAAGCCACTACTGAGTCAATAAATAGGTGATGCCTTACACTCTATAGAAATATACTATTGAACAATTCTATACTTTTTGTTAGAATTATTGTCTCATTCTTCTTCTTTCTATTCTCCCAAATTTATATACATCTTTCTATTCAATCTAGTATTCTATTTTCTGCAGAGTTAGAATACTAAAAGTTGGGTATTTGATTTCCTTAAGCTATTTGGATACGATCTTCGTAACTGCAATACGTAGGCATGTTTGAAGAGTTTCATTGTATCTTGAGAATAGATTTGTGAAATTTTTGGTGCATATCTTTCTAAACAATTTATGGACACAAATCCTACTTTTAGAAAGTGCTATCTTACATAACTTGAAGCAATTTTTAGTATTGCAGTATAGTCTCTACAATCAAGCTTTCCAATGGAGTGACGACCCCAGAGTTTTATTCAACTATCAAAAAATAGCACTTATTCATGGATTGTTATTGCTCTGCAAAATCATTTCGTCACATGAATGAAATTTATGTCAAGTTGGATCGATTTGATGGTGGAAATTTCTTTCATTGGCAAAGGAAATTACAATTCTTACTTACTACATTGAAGGTTGCCTATGTGTTAACCATACCAAAACTCATAGAACAAGAGAATGAAATAGTGACACAGGCACGAAATTGGGCAAAGTTGGGGCAAGATGACTATCTTTGCATAGGGCACATTTTAAATACAATGTCCAACTCTCTATTCGAACTCTAACAAGGAGTAGAATATACTAAGGAGCTATGTGACAAATTGTAAGTAAAATATCACATGGAGGATGCTATGAGTAAGCATTCCTTATCTATCAATTTCTTAACTTTAAAATGGTATCAGTTTCATGAGATTCAACATATTCTAAATTAGTTTAAACAAAAGAATAAGAATATGGATGAATCTATTGTAGTTTCTACTATTATTGAAAAACTTCTTTCGGCATGGAAAGATTTTAGGAAAAATCTAAAGCATAAGAAAGATGACTTATCTCTCAGGGAATTGGGAACACACCATAGGTGTGGAAGTTTCTAGGGCTTGAGAGAAAAGTTAGAAGAGCAAGAGAAACTTGCTTCTAAGGTTTTTGTGTTGGAGGAAGGAAAGGAAAATTAACAATCTCACTTTGGACGAAACAATCAAAAAAGGAAAAAAAATGCCAGTTATTCCAACAGTAACTACAAGAAGAAAGACACTTGTTTTTCTATAATAAGATAGAGAAATTCAAAAAGGATTGTTGCTTCTACAAAAAGAATCAAGGATCAATGAGCTCAAAAGAGAAGTTTTAATTTGTAACGCCCCCAAACCCACCTTGGACGGCATTAAAATCTATAAACCATTCATATCATAAGAGCAACTAAATAAATTCATCATTAAAGAAATTTCATTCATCAACTATAAAATTTACAATATTATCCCAAAAGAATAGGCCAACCATGTCCATTACATCCCAAAAGAATGTGATCAACTATGATAATTACGTCCCAAAAGAATCATATTTAAACTTGCAGCGGAATAACAAAAGATTAGACTTTACATAATCTCAAAAGAAATTTTCTAGTCTAGCACCTAAGAGAGTATAACCCTAAACATCCACCTCGGGATCCACGAGCCCTTCTATTGGAGCTTCCCATTGTGTCGGCTCCTCAACTCCGAGATCCTCCTCTAAATCACAATCTAAAAAATATAGTTTGTAGGGGGTGAGCACTAAGTTCTGTAGCAACATTCCTCCCAAACTCGAACAAGGTTTAGAAAACATGTAAAACAGTTCGGTCTCACTTTTCAAAATAGCATATATAACTTGAAATAAAACAGTGACAATTTATTCGATCTCAAGTGTATGTAATCGTAGTAATTTAAACGAACAGTAAAACCAAGTTACAATTAACAACTATTTCCCACCTTAACCATTTCAAACAAGTTGTTGTAGAGTCCCACACCTCCACAAGTTCTTGTCGGAAACCAATTCCAAACAATATCAATAATTCCATGTTCTCATTTATGTTGCTTGCTTCCCATGAATCTACACAACGACCCTACCTCGTTCACCCAATCATAACCACACAAACCACTTTAGGAAGGGCGTATACTGTCTCCCACGACATTGACAAATCCTTTCCAGGAAAGGTATACCATCCTTCTGCCTCGACTTACGTGAATAATAGTGGTTGCTCTCACAAATAACAAACCACTACAAGTGTTAGGAAACCATCTCACTCCCACTGGCATAGACTAACCTCTAATACTCTACGACAGTGCTCAAATGTAATTCAACTCCATCACAACAACCACACAAGAGATGCAATAACAAACATTTTCTTTAAAACACAAGGAAATCCAAAATCCCCAATTCTCACAATTTGTAATAGAAGAGAACAATTTAAGAAAATAAGCAAGAGATCATCACAACATCATTTTGTTACTCAACACAAAGCACTAATGTTTCAAAGTCAAGAACATAGGAGGAATCAAGAGAAAAATCCATTTATCTTGAAAACTAGGGTTTTAGGCCAAGAAAAGAAATCTCATGGTTATACAACCATAGCTTTGTTTAGAAACATGGTAATGATTGTAAAAAGCTTAAGGAATCATGATTTCATAGCATATACATGTTATTAAGAGTCAAAAAATACATATATACAAGCCCTAGCCTCAATGTACAAGAATGGAAGAAAACCCCTACCTTGGTGTTCTTGGGAAAAGCTAGGGTTTTGATCTTCTTGAAGTGTAAATCCCTTTTGATCTTGTGTTTTTCTTTTCCTTTCTCCCTCTCTAAGGTTTTCTAGGGTTAGAGATGTTGAAATGAGGCTAAAGGAGTTGTCCTTAAGTATTTATAGTGGAAGGAAGGCCAGCTATTTTCGACTTAAAAATTCAGATTTTTAGAAGACCTTCCGGAAGGTTTGTCTTACTGGACAAACATTTTCCCATTAACCTTCCGGAAGGTTTTTCTTTGACTTTCTGGAAGGTTTTGTTTGTTTTTCTACAAATCCTCCCATTTTCATTTCCAATCCATTCCAAAACCATCCAAAACCATCCCAAACTTTTACCACATATATTTGTACATCAAACCTAGTTAGTACAAGTTCTATTACAACAATTTCCTATATTTATGAGCTAAAACTAAGTTTTTAACTACTATTTATTGGAATTTTTCCATATTAACATTTCAAAAGAAATAATTACTTGCTACATAAACCTATATACATATATCAAGATAAAAAGTGTGGGGTTTACAATCCACCCCCCCTTAAAGAAAGTTTCATCCTCGGAACTCACCTCAAGTAGCGAATAGATAAGGGTACTTCTCTCGCATCTCCAGCTCGGGTTCCCAAGTAGCTTCCTCCATTCCATGATGTTGCCACAAGACCTTCACTGGTTGGATGGCTTTGTTGCGAAGCACCTTCTCCTTGGTGTCGAGAATCTTCACTATTGTTCTTCATATATTGCTCCTTCTTGAACTTCAATATCTTCCAAATCCATAACCTGTGTTGTATCCGATTGACATTTCCTCAACTTTGACACATGGAACACGTTATGTACCCCTGACAATTGAGCGGGTAGCCAAAGTTGATACGCCACTTTGCCAACTACCTTGATCACTTCAAAGGGTCTGATGTATCTTGATGCTAATTTCCCCTTCTTGCCAAATCTAAACACTCCCTCCATGGATGACATAGCTTTTCTGCATAGCTTTTCTGCATAGCCAAATCTAAACACTCCCTTCGTCTTCTATCTGCATAGCTTTTCTGTCTACTTTGACCCGTGGTAGTCTCTCCCAAATGAGTTTGATTTTCTCCATAGTTTCCCGAACCATCTATGGCCCAAACAAACTACTCTCCCTAGCTTCTAGCCAACAAGTCGGTGATCTACATAGTCTGCCATATAATGCTTCATAAGGTGCCATGCTGATGCTAGATTGGAAACTGTTGTTGTATGTGAATTCCGCCAATGGCAAATGTCCAACACACAAGCTCGTTGCATGTCCTCCAAAATTTGTATCACCCTCTCGAATTGGCCATCAGTTTGCGGATGAAAGGCAGTGCTAAAGTGTAACTTTGTCCCCATAGCTCGTTGTAGACCCTTCCAAAATTATGCCACGAAATGAGAATCACGATCCAAAACAATTGAGAGCGAAACTCCATGTAATCGCACAATCTCACGGATATAGAGTTTGCTCAAGCTTTCCAAAGTGTTCGTGGTCTTCATACTCAAGAAGTGAGCGGATTTGGTGAGTTTGTCCACAATGACCCAACGGCATTATGCCCTCGCGATGTCCGTGGTAAACCCGACACGAAGTCCAGGGTGATGTGATCCCACTTTCACTCTGGGATAGGTAAGGGCTGTAGTAACCCTCTGGGCTTTTGATGTTCAATCTTCACTTGTTAGCACACCGCACATCAGGCTATGAACCTTGCCACATCCTTCTTCATTCCCTTCCACCAAAATTGACACTTCATGTCCCTATACATTTTGGTGCTACCCGGATGAATGAAAAATTTTGAATGATGACACTCACCCAACACTTCTTCCCTAACTTGGTCATTATTTGGTACACATAATTTTCCACAAAACTATAACTCATCATTATGCATAAACCATTTCTCAATAATCTCATTCCTCTCCAATCTACCCTGGATAGCTTCCAACTTGGTATCTACTCGTTGTAACTCCACAATCCTTTGTCAAAGAGTTGGTTGAGCTACAAGATTAAACAAGCGTGGTCTATCCTCTTGTTTATCCACCAATAGGTCAAACTCCTCTAAAGCATCAATCATCTTACACCTATGAACAACAAGAATATTAATTTCACCCCGAGACTTTCGGCTAAGTGCATTGGCTACTACATTAGCCTTCCCCGGATGGTAGTTGAGTATGAAATCATAGTCTTCTAGATATTCAATCCACCTTCATTGCCGAAGGTTCAAGTCTTTCTGTGTGAAGATATACTTGAGGTTCTTATGATCAGAAAAAACTTGAAACTTTTGGCCGTATAAGTAACACCTCCACAACTTAAGAGCAAAAACCACAGCGGCAAGCTCTAAGTCGTGAGTGAGATAGTTCTGATCATGAATCTTGAGTTGCCTCGAGCCATAAGTAACCACCTTACCTCCTTGCATTAGCAAACATCCTAAGCCTCGTAACGAAGCATCGGTATAAACATCATATCCTTCCCCACTGCTCGGAATAATGAGGATAGAAGCTATTGTCAACTTCTCCTTCAAGGTGCAAAAAGCTTGTTCACACGCTTAAATCCACAAAAAATTTTCTCCCTTTTTTGTAAGGCGAGTCATCAACATTGCAAGCTTTGAGAATCCTTCTACAAACCTCCGATAGATGCCTGCTAAACCCAGGAAACTACGTACTTCGGTCACATTCTTCGATGGTTACCATTTCATCACGGCTTCAGTCTTTGCGGGGTCAATAGCTACACCTTGTTCCGATACCACATGGCCAAGGAATTTCACTTCCTTCATCCAAAACTCGCATTTACTCATATTCGCATACAACTTATGCTCTCTTAGTGTCTATAGCACAATCGAGAGATGACGTTCATGTTCCCATTGGGTCTGTGAATAAATCAATATGTCATCAATAAACCAACTGACAAACTGATCTAGATATGATCGAAATGCTCTATGCATCAAATCCATGAAGGCTACTGTAGCATTAGTCAATCCGAACGGCATTACCGTATATTCAAAATGACCATACCGGGTACAGAAAGCTATTTTAGGAATACCCTCCTCCCTAATTCGCAGTTGATAGTACCCTGTGCGAAGATCAATCTTGGAGTAATACTTAGAACCCCTCAGTTGATTGAACAAATCATCAATTCGTGGCAATGGGTATTTATTCTTTACTGTAACCCGATTCAACCTTCTGTAGTCCGTGCATAACCCAAGTGTTTCATTATGTTTCTTCACAAAAAGGACTGGAGCTCCCCAAGGTGAAGTGCTTAAATGGATAAACCAGATAGCCCAAAGTTGGTCTAACTGTTTCCTTAGCTCGTTTAACTCCAAAAGTGCCATCCGATTTGGAGCAATGGATATGGGTTAGGTTCCCGGATAGAGATCAATCTTGAACTCAATCTCTCTTTGTAGGGGTAATCTGAGTAGTTCCTCTGGGAAGACATCCAGAAAATCTGACATAATCAATACCACGTCGGATAGGAATTTATCATGATCATCACCCTTTAAGCTGGCCAAGAAACTCAAGTTGTTCCCCGCCTTAGCTTTCAAGAATCTATTACCCATAATAGGAAATGGACGGAAAGAATTTTGATCATTCATGAAATTGAAAACTACACCTCCCGGTAATTGAAAGGAAATTTGTTTACGAAAACAATCCATTACAGCACGGAAGTAGACAACAAGTTCATCCAAAATATTACATCATATCCCTTCATGTCTAACGCAACCAAATCTACGATTAATTCTTACTCCCCAATTCGAAGCACACACCCTCTACACACCCTTCTAGTATCCAATCGTTCTCCCGTAGGCATGTCAATACTCAAGGCATGTTCTAACTTCCCAAAATCCAAACCCAAACTCAAAGCATATGTAGTGTGTATGAATGAATGAGTAGCATCGGGATCAAATAAGATTCGGGCCCAAGAATTGTAAAGAAGAAAGATACCTTCCGCTACGGCATTGGAAACATCTTCCTCTGGCTGCGTCAAAGCATACACTCTCCCCTGATTGGCACCACTGGGTGCTACAGCTCCTAGCGGTCTCTGATGTAGTGGCTTTGGTGGTGGTGGCTTGTTTGCATTCCCTTGCCTAGCTACTTGATTGGTTCTTGGTGGAAGCAATGGACAGTTATTTCTGAAGTGCCCGACACCTCCACATGTAAAGCATTGACATGGGTTAGTGCCTGTTCTCTCAAGTACGCCTCCAGCTCCTCGGGCTGTCTGAAGTCTCTGTCTGGCCACCTTGTCTGGGCGATGGTATGGTGCCGCCCTCTGCCCTCCACTATTACTAGCACCAATCCTAACCGAACCTCCCCTCATGAAGTTCTGTCGCCTTTGATTGTCCTCAGTGTCTCTCTCCACCAGTGTAGCTCTATCAATAAGATCCTCATAATCCTGAATCTTGAGAGCCACAAGCTTCTCCCTGATGGCAGGCCTCAAGCTTTGCTCAAAGCATTTGGCCCTCCTGGCCTCTATGGATATGAATTCTGTGGCATAGTGGGATAGCTCGTCAAACCTCCTATCATACTTGGTCACTGTCAGGCTTCCCTGTCAAACAACTAGGAAATCTGCACTCATCTTGTCCCGGACGGATTCAGGAAAGTACTTGTCTTGGAAGATTTGGTCGAACTCCTCCCAAGTGAGCGCGTTAGCATTCCTTTTTCTCTTTACTGAATCCCACCAATGGTCAGCCTCCCCCTCAAATAGATATGTTGCCAAGCCGACCTGAAGATCCCCGGTAACTCCCATACCGTTACACATCTTCTTTATCTAGTGGATCCATTTATCCGCATCCAAGGGATTTAGAGCTCCCTTGGAAAGTAGACAGGTGTTGCCGTAAGAACTCTCAAAGAACAACCATCCTTCGGTTTTCATCTCCGTTGCCCGGTACTTGGGCTAGTGGATGAACCCCACCGTTATGGTTGTTATTCCCGTTTTGGTGTTGCACCAAAGTGGTAAGCTCTCTTAAACATTGGTAGATGCCGTTCATGGCACGAGAAGGTGGTGGTGGTGGTGGATTTGCTTGGCCACCACGACCTCGTCCACGTCCACACCTACTGTCCATCCTGCACATCAATTCACAATTTAGTTTCATTGATGTACAAGACATCCTAACTATCACTTTAATCTAAGGCATAAGATGTGTGTAAAATTTATATCAACAATTTCATTCAACCTAGTCCTAACCCTCTAGTGGTAATCTATAACCTAAAACTCCCATGTAAGACCTAAAGCCTAAGCTCTGATACCAAAACTTGTAATGCCCCAAAATCCACCTGGGACGGCATGACAATCTATAAACCATTCATATCATAAGAGCAACTAAATAAATTCATCATTAAAGAAATTTCATTCATCAACTATAACATTTACAATATTATCCCAAAAGAATAGGCCAACCATTGCCATTACATCCCAAAAGAATGTGATCGACTATGATAATTATATCCCAAAAGAATCACATTTTAATTTGTAGCGGAATAACAAAAGATTAGTCTTTACATAATCTCAAAAGAAATTTCCTAGTCTAGCACCTAGGAGAGTATAACCCTAGACATCCACCTCAGGATCCACGAGCCATTCTATTGGAGCTTTCCAATGTGTCGGCTCCTCAACTCTGAGATCCTCCTATAAACCACAATCGGAAAAATATAGTTAATAGGGGGTGAGCACTAAGCTCTGTAGAAACATTCCTTCCAAACTCGAACGAGGTTTAGAAAACATATAAAATAGTTTGGTCTCACTTTTCAAAATAGCATTTATAACTTGAAATAAAACATTGACAATTTATTCGATCTCAAGTGTATGCAATCGCAATAATTTAAACGAACAGTAAAACCAAGTTACAATTAACAACTATTTCCCACCTTAACCATTTCCAACAAGTTCTTGTAGAGTCCCATACCTCCACAAGCTCTTGTCGGAAACCAATTTCAAATAATATCAATAATCCCATGTTCTCATGTATGTTGGTTGCTTCCCATGAATCTACACAACAACCCTACCTCGTTCATCCAATCATAACCACACAAACCACTTTAGGAAGGGCATATACCATCTCCCACAACATTGACAAATCCTCCTATGAAAGGTATACCATCTCTCTATCTCGACTTACGTAAACAATAGTAGTTGCTCTCACAAACAACAAACCACTACAAGTGTTAGGAAAATATCTCACCCCCACTGGGATAGAATAACCTCTAACACTCTACGGCAGTGCTCAAATGTAATTCAAGTCCATCACAACAGCCATACAAAATATGCAATAACAAACATTTTCATTAAAACACAAGGAAATCCAAAATTCCCAATTCTCATAATTTCTAATATAAGAGACCAATTTAAGAAAATAAGCAAAAGATCATCACAACATCATTTTGCTACTCAACACATAGCACTAAAGTTTCAAAGTCAAGAACAAAGGAGAAATCAAGAGAAAAATCCATTTATCTTGAAAACTAGGATTTTATGCCAAGAAAAGAAATCTCATGGTTTTACAACCATAGCTTTGTTTAGAAACATGGTAATGATTCAAAAAGCTCAAGAAATCATGATTTCATAGCATATACATATATACAAGCCCTAGCCTCAATATACAAGAATAGAAGAAAACCCCTACCTTGGTGTTCTTGGGAAAAGCTAGGGTTTTGATCTTTTTGAAGTGTAAATCCCCTTTGATCTTGTGTTTTTATCTTCCTTTCTCCCTCGGTAAGGTTTTCTAGGGTTAGAGATGTTGAAATGGGGCTAAAGGAGTTGTCCATAAGTATTTATAGTGGAAGGAAGGCCGGCTATTCGCAACTTAAAAATTCAGATTTTTAGAAGACCTTCCGGAAGGTTTTTTGTTAACCTTTCGAAAGGTTGGCCTACTGGACCAACATTTACATTAACCTTCTGGAAGGTTTGTCTTACTGGAAAAATATTTTTCCGTTAACCTTTCGGAAGGTTTTTCTTGGACCTTCCGGAAGGTTTTGTCTGTTTTTCTACAAATCCTCCCATTTTCATTTCCAATCCATTCCAAAACCATCTAAAACCATCCCAAACTTATACCACATACATTTGTACATCAAACCTGGCTAGTACAAGTTCTGTTACAACAATTTCCTATATTTACAAGCTAAAACTATGTTTTAAACTACTATTCATTTGAATTTTTTCATATTAACATTTCGAAAGAAATAATTACTTGCTGCACAAACCTATATACATATATCAAGATAAAAAGTGTGGGGTTTACATAATCCATCATATTTAAAGTTAATGTCCTAGAAGAAGATGGTTCTTGGTGGGTAGATTTTGGTGCTATAAGACATGTCTACAGAGACAAGAATATGTTGGTCACCTATGAAACAATTGAAGATGACACTATTCACTACATGTGAAACTCCTCTATAACACCGATGAAAGGAAAATAAAATTTGGACATTGAATTTACTTCTATAAATATCATTATTGTTAACAATGTCTACCATGTGTCAGAAATTAGAAAGAATTTGGTTTCGGGAAGTTTCCTCAATAAACATGATTTTAAACTTGTATTTGAGGCAGATAAACTTGTTTTGTCCAAAGGTGGAGTCTTGGTAGGCAAAATCTATTTGTATGAGCGAATATATAAACTCAAAATCAATAAGATGTCTATTTCTGCTTACTTTGTTGTTTAACTTTCTTTGTGGCTTGATAGATTATGGCATGCTAATACTATGAAAATGGATGATATGGTTAAGTTGAATTTAATTCCTAAGTATGAAAATTATATGATGATAAGTGTAAGATTTGCAGACAAAGTAAAATCACTAGAAAACCATTTCCTAAGGTTAAAAGAACTACATCTTTATTAGATCTAGTACATAGTGATGTTTGAGATTTGCATGACACAACCACTAGAGATGGCAAGAAATATTTTATGACTTTCATAGATGACTATTCAAAATTTTACTATGTATATCTTTTAAATTCTAAATATGATTTGTTAGAAAAATTCAAAATTTATAAGAATGAAGTAGAATATCTATGTAATACCAAGATTAAGTGCCTCAGGTCCGATAGAGGTGGTGAATACCACTTTCTCAGTTTTGTGAAATTGTAGGAATAGTACATGAAGTCACACCACTGTATACCCCACAACAAAATGGTGTGAATAGGACACTTACTTAAATGGTTAATGCTATTCTTTCTTATTTGGGTTTAGGCAAAGGATTTTAATTTTTTATTTTTTTGGGAAGGGGGGAAGCCATGTTAACGGCCTATCACATATTAAATATGTAAACCCCACACTTTTATCCGTATATATGTGTATAGGCATATATACCAAGAAATTGTTTTCTTTTGAAATGTTAATATGGTAAAATCCGAGTAAATAGTAGTCAAAACCTAGTATAGCTTGTAAATATATGAAATCGTTGTAATAGAACTTGTACCAACTTTGTTTGATGTACAAAAGTATGTTGTATAAGTTTGGGTTGGAATTGGAAAGGTTTGGAATGGATTGTAAATGAAGAAGGAAGGATTTGTAGAAAAACAGGCAAAACCTTCCGGCAGGTCGTTGAAAAATCTTCCGGAAGGTTAATGGAAATGGTTGTCTAGTAGACAAAACCTTCCGGAAGGACGATGACAAACCTTCCAGAAGGTTAATGAAAAGTTTTGTCTAATAGGCAAACCTTTCGGAAGGTTGATGAAAATGTTTGTCCAGTAAGACAAACCTTCCAGAAGGTCGATGCAAAACCTTCCGGAAGGTTAATGTAAATGTTGGTCCAGTAGGCCAACCTTCCAGAAGGTCGATGAAAACCTTCCGGAAGGTCTTCTAAAAATCTGAAATTTTAAGTCACGAAACAGCCGGTTCTTCTTCCACTATAAATACTTAAGGACCACTCCTTTAGCCCCATTTCAACACTTCTAACCCTAGGAAACCTTATAGAGGAAGAAAGAAAGGGAAAAACACAAGATCAAAGGGAAATTCCACTTCAAGAAGATCAAAACTCTAGTTTTTCAAGAACACCAAGGTAGGGGGTTTCTTCCTATTCTCTTACATTGAGGCTAGGGCTTATTTATATGTATTATTTTAACTTTAAATCTTATATATATGCTATGAAATCTATTTCTTGGTATCCTTGCAAAGACCACCAAGTTTTAAGCAAAGTAAGGGTTGGATAGCCATTAAATCTCTTTTCTTGGCATAAAACCCTTGTTTTCAAGATAAACGGATTTTTCTCTTGACTCTTCCTTTATTCTTGATTTCAAAATGCTAGTGCTTTGTGTTGAGTAATAAACTGGTATTTGTGATGATCTCTTACTTAATTTCTTAAATTGTTCTATTTGAAAAATGCCGATTAAATTAGAAATTTATGATTTACTTATGATTTGAGAATTTGGTTGGAGTTGCATCTCTTGTATGGTTGTTGTGATGGACTTGAATTGCATTCGAGTACTACCATAGAGTGTTAGAGGTTAGTCTATCCCAATGGGGTGAGATGGTTTCCTAACACTTGCAGTGGTTTATTGTTTGTGAGAGCAACCGCTATTGTTCACATAAGTTCGAGGCTGAGGGTGGGTATACCTATCCTGGGAAGGATTCGTCAATGCCATGGGAGATGGTATATGCCCTCCTAAAGTGGTTTGTGTGGTTATGATTGGGTGAACGAGGTAGAGTCGTTATGTAGATTCATGGGAAGCAATCAACATACATGAGAATACAGGATGACACTAGTGAACGATTATTGTTATTGTGTAGAATTGGTTTCCTACAAGAGCTTGTGGAGGTGTGAGACTCTACAAGAACTTGTGGGAAATGGTTTATTGTTGGAAAATTCATTTTACTGTTCATTTAAATTATTGCTATTGCGTAAACTTGAGATCTGTTGAAATCCGTTGAAGTGTCCCAGTTTTACTTCAAAAATTGATATATGATATTTGCAAAATGAGGCCGACTTGCTTTATACGTTTTCTAAACTTTGTTTGAGTTTGGGAGGAATATTGCTACAGAGTTTAGTGCTCTCCCCCTACAAACTATATATTTTTTAGATTGTGGTCTAGACGAGGAGCTCAGAGTTGAGGAGCCGATACATTGGAAAGCTCCACTAGACGGGCTCATAGATCCCGAGGTGGACGTCTAGGGTTATACTCTCATAGGAGCTAGACTAGAAAATTTCTTTTGAGATTATGTAAAGACAAATCTTTTGTTAATTCAGTTGCAAAGTTTAAAGTTGGTTCTTTTGGGATGTAATGACCATGGTTGGCCTATTCTTTTGGGATGATATTGTAAATGTTATATTTGATGAATGAAATGTTCTTTAATGATGAATTTATTTAGTTGCTCTCATGATGTGATTGGTTTTTAGATTGTAATGCCGTCCAAGGTGGGTTTTGGGGCGTTACAAAATACGGTTCCCATAAAGAAAATAAAGATCACACCCTATGAATATTAGAAGAAAAGGAAACAAAAGTTTGGGGTGTAGGGCTATTATAAGATTGTCGGACCCTAAAAGAAAGAAGCTTGATAATAAAGGCATAAAGCGTGTTTTCTCAGGGTATGTACAACATAGTGAAACCTATAGATTTATAATAGTAAAGCGTAATGAATCAATTAAAATTAACATTATCATAGAATCTAGAGATGCAGAATTCTATGAAAATAAGTTCTCTACTATACCAAAATTAAAGGAATCTAAGGAAATCATGGAAGTACCATTAGTTGGTTCAAAGGAGATTGAACAAGCTGAGACTAATGACCAAGAAGACCATATGAGAAGTAAAAGAGTAAGAACCAACAATGCTTTGGTCTAGATTTTTTTGTTTATTTGGTAGAAGGAAATAGAGAAACTACATGTAAGCAAATGGTTTTTACTTTATCAATGGAATCAGATCCTTTAACCTTTATGAGTAATAAGGCAAGAAAACTAGTTAATTTACCCCTAGGTTCAAAACCTATGAAGTGTAAGTGGATCTTTAAAAGGAAATTGAGGATAGATGGTACAATTGAAAATTTTTAAGGCTAGATTAGTGACAAAAGGGTTTACACAAAAGAAAGGGTATTGAATATTTTGATACATATGCACCAGTAGCCTGCATTTCAACTATTATAGTATTAATTGCCCCAGCCTCAATTTATAAGTTCAAAATAAACCAAATCGACGTAAAAACAGCATTCTTGAATGGTGAATTAAAGGAGGAACAAAAATTTTGTAAATTAGTTAAATCACTAAGTGGTCTTAAATGAACACCTAAATAGTGTCATGAAAAATTTGATGAAATAGTTGTGTCAAATGGTTTCAAAATTCATGAATATGATAAATGTGTATAGTACATTTGCTAATGGAAAGTGTGTGATAAATATGTTTGTATGTAGATGACATGTTAATACTTGGTACTAACTTGGATAGTATTGATAGTACTAAAAGTTTCTTGTCTTCTAGCTTTGACATGAAATATATGAGTATTGGGTATGTTATCTTACGAATTGGAATCATCAAACAAGATAACAATTTGATTTTATCTCAATCACATTACATTGAGAAGAGACATAAGAAATTTGATCACTTTGATTGGACACCTGTTAGCACACCATTTGAATTTTAGGGATCTAGGGTTGTTCTTGAAGCACTCTAGAAGGATTTTTGGTCTATTCTAGCTCAGAGAGGTTAATATTAGGTTTAAGATGTATCCCCATATATATAGGACACAAAATAAGGTTTTTCTTGGGGACCAAGAAAACATAGATTCGCATCGACCTCTCGAGCAATGGGAGGACGGTCATGGGGCAGTGGCTGCTGGAGTGAAAGATCATTCTAGACCTCTAGGTGGCAAACCGATCTATGATCACTCGAGCGACCTCTAGACTGCTTGAGCGGTGGAATACAGTTATAGAGTGCCTATCAATCAGTCTTCACTGGTTTTTCTAGTTTTGTCTCATAAGTGTTTCAGAAACCACTTTAGCAAAGAGTAGCAAATATAGAGTGATTCTTACTAATTTGAAAGCTAGAAACCAAGAAAAAACTTGACCTATTGAACACTAAAGTGTGCTGCTCAAATAGGGTCTGATAAATGACTCAAAGTATCTTTCCAAAACACATTTAAGGTTTAGAAAACATTTCCAATGAAAAAACCTTGGAGTCATTTTTTGAATATTCCAAATTTCATTTTGTTCACCTTAATCATCATAAGTCTAAAATTAAACCAAGGGATCTAAGTCTCTAAGGTAGCATTCACCTTATCCTAAGCTTGAAAGTGCATTAGAGTAGTCTTGATGTAGCATTGTAGCTTGATCTCCTTTCCTTCCTTTGTTGTTTATAGAGTTCGATCTTTGAAGGTTTATGACCATGAAATTTGGTTGACATTTACGTAGACTTCACAAAATCGGCTATTTACAAATACATGATCTAACAACTAGAAATCACATGTTAGACTGGAGGGGGGTAAATAGGTTAATTAAAATTATGCTTAAAGAAAAACTAATTTTAACCTAATTATACCTTAATTACTAATTTCAAAGTTAATTTATCAATTAGCCATTTTGAACCACTTTTAACATGAAAAACCAAGACTCTTCATGTGAATTGATGAATGAATTCGTCAATTGATAGATTAACACTCAAATTCACAAATACATAAATCCCAAACCAGTCCCAACCATTAAAACCCATATTTAATGGCTTGAAAGATAAACAATCAATTCGTCAAGCATATGGTGCATGTGTATGCATCAATTGCAAGTGTCTATTCAAATAAAGCAATAAAGAGACAAGCAATTATTGATGAAAGAACCCTTTTCTGAAAAAACTGCGGGGAACTTATCTAGGATTCACGAAAGACTAATCCACTAAACCAAATTCATAGAGGCTTGCCCTAGGTTGAGAAAGACTCCCACTATTTATGGGCAACAAATTAGGTTTGTCTTGGAAATCAAGAAACTAGAAACTCATACTTGACCATTAAAGCAATGGGAGGGCGGTTAGGGGGCAGTACCTGCTCGACTAAATATCTAAACCACATCAGGGGAGCTTGGACCACTTGAGCAACCATGAGACTACTTGGCACAGAGGGCAGTTCCTGTTGCTCATTTCCTTCAGCCTTTTCCAGTTTATTCCCTAAGTGTTAGAGACCGCTCTAGTGAAAGCTAATGAACATATGGCAGTCCCTATTGGTTTTTTAAGCCTGAAACCAAGCACAAACTAGTACAATTAAACATTAAAGGGTGTTGTTCAAGTGTAGTATGATAATAACCCAATCTATGTTTGCAAAACACTTTTAAGGTTTAGAAAATATTTTCGTTGAAAAAAACCTAAGAGTCATATTTAGATCATTTACCTATTCCATTCTAACACTAATAATCCGAAGCCTAAAGAATTAAACCAAGGGATCATCTTAGGTCTCTAAGGCCATTTATCTTTGTCCTAATCAAGAAGGTGCATATAGAGTCTTTCTTTGATGTAGCTTGAAGAACATAGTCCTCCTTTCTTTTTTTGGTTTCAAATCCTAATCGTTTTAGCTTCATGATCATGGAATATGTTGAGATTTACAAAGGCTTCACGAAATTAGTCAATTACATTACAGGAGTAATTGGTGTTCCACTGCGGGGTACTAATTATTCAAAATGAGAAGGTTGTAGCTCGAAAATATCGAATTCAACCAAGGTACAGACGAAGGTCAAGGAGCTTGCTAAGCTTGTTAGTGCGCATCTTTAGTCTTTGTTTTGGTGTTTTGAATATAACATATAGATAGTATAAGAAAAGTTAAGTTATGGAATTAGATATTGTGTTTAAAGAAAATGGAATAAATTTTCAAGTACTCAGTAAGATGTGTGACACTAATCAAATGCTTAGCTCAAGCCTTTTAGAGGCAAAGTTTATTCAGTGAAAACAATGAGTCTTTATCAAGTCAGATAGTTGAATAAAAAATGACAAAGTGATGAAAATTAAAATAATAAGTAAACGATAAAATGTAAAGTTATATTTTATATATGTCAAGATATTTTTTAAAAAATTTCGAGCTATTATGTTAACCTTAAAAGATACCTTAACTTAGTTACACCTACAATTTATGTTTTTAAGGATTCAATAGGATTTTTATTATATAGATTTGGTCACGTGCAACATATGTGTTAAAGTACTAGTTAACATAAAAACATGTGTCTTCTAGAATTTAACAAAATTGACGACACTGAGTTCATCCTATGGTTTGTTATTAGTTACTGAATTCTTTCTTAAAATGAAAAAAAATGGGGAGTTGAGAGCCTAAACGATTAAATTTGGCTAGAAACTAAATGAGCTTATGGCAAAGCCATGAGTCTTGATCATTGGCCCTATCTAGATCAAATTACACGGGTCTTAATTTTGAGTCTGACTCATTCTGTCTCTACTGTAGCTTTTTAGTCTTTTGTTGTGTTTTGAATGCACGACACTTCTCCCACTCTAAGTACTCTGTTTCTAGTTGTACTGCATTTAGAATAATTTTATTAATTCATAATTGCTAAAAATCATAAAAAAATTGAACCCAGGAACAACCCATGATGCTTTCCTAGGTGTTTCGCAAGAACCAACGAAGTGATGTCCAGTGTCAATTTTGTCGCAAAACCCCCATATGTTCCTCATGTCTCCATATTAAGAAACGTAGGACTATAGTAATAGAAATATATTTTTAATATGAAAATTTATTTATTTTTTTGATTAATTTGTAACTTACTGGATCAAGTTAAAATAAAAATGAGATGGTTGAGATTGGTTTTAAAATCTTAGAATCCATAGCAATTTAGGATCGGTACTAATTTATTTCCTTATAAATTTAACTACTAATAGTTGTATTTTGAACCAAAAAAGATGGTAAACTTCACTACTATACCTCTTTCGATGCCAAAGTCTTGAGGATCATAAGTTGTAATTGGCTAGTTTCGTGACGTTTTGTAAATCTTAATCTACTCCATGCTCATGATGCTACAACGATGAAGATTCGAAAGTGTCCATGGAAGGGATGAGATGATGCTTCAATCTACATCAAAAGAACTTTCCGTATGCACTTTCTTGCTTAGGATAAAGGTAATTGTTGTTCCGGGATGGGGGAGAAACGATGTGGATCTTTCCTCATAACTATACATGTAGAGCGTACGACACTAACTAGAGGGGGTGAATAGGTTTTTGGATTTCAAGCACAATCAATTATAAATTAAAACCTAATCTACTATAATTACCTTTTCTCACTTGAATTTAGCAATTAACGGTGAGAAGCTCTTTTAATCACCATGATCCCTTACACCCATGAAGATTGATGTTAATTAATATTCAATTATTTACCTCAAACACTCAATGCCAAAACCTAAATGCAAATATGGATGAAAAGTGTCAATAAATCATTCATAAAAATACATAGTGCGCGTGTGTGTAAACAATCACAAGTGCATATGCAAAAGCAATCATTAACATAAGTGATTGTTGATGTGGAAAACCTTCCTCGGGAAAAACTACAAGGAACTGTAATGCCCTAAAATCTCCCTTGGATGACATCACTATTTAAAACCATTCACATCATGAGAGCAACTAATATGATCCATAAGTAAAGAGAATTTCATTCATCATTCATAATATTTACAACTTCATCCAAAAGAATAGGCCAAGCCATGGCCATTTCATCCAAAAGAATATGCCCAACTTTGGCAATTACATCCCAAAAGAATTAAGTGGAATCTTGCAGCGGAATAACAAAATATGCTAGACTTCACATTGTCTCAAAAGAAATTTCCTAGTCCAGACATAAAAGAATATAGCTCTAAATGTCCACCTCGGGATCCATGTGCTCATCTATTAGAGCTTCCCAATGAATCGGCTCCTCAACTCCGATCTCCACCTTTAGACCACAATCTGAAAAATATATTTTTTTGTAGGGGTTGAGTACTAAGCTCTGTAGCAACATCCTCCCAAACTCGAACAAGGTTTAGAAAACATATAAAACAGTTCGGTCTTTTTTTTCTAAAATATCATATATACTTGAAATAAAATAGTGAAATAGTGAAAATTTATTCAATCTCAAGTTAACGCAATAACAATAAGTTAAATGAAATGAATAAACATGTCAAAATTAAAGAAATCAATAAATCATTCAATAGCATCATCCCATATCGTCATGTATGTTCGTTGCTTCCCATAAATCTACACCACGATTCTACCTCATTCACCCACCATAATCACACAATCCCAAACATTTTAGGAAGGGCATATACCGTCTCTCACGGCATTGACAAATCCTTCCTAGGAAAGGTATAACATCCCTCAGCCTCGAACTTATGTGAACAATAGTGGTTGCTCTCACAAACAACAATCCACTACAAATGTTAGGCAACCATCTCAGCCCCCACTAGGATAGACTAACCTCTAACACTCTACGGTAGTGCTTGAATGCAATTCAAGTCCATCACAACAACCATACAAGAGATGCAATAACAACCATTTTCTCAAATCACAAGTAAATAAAAAACCCCCAAATTTCCATAGGCATTTTTCCAATAGAACAATTTAATAAAACATGCAAGAGATCATCACGATTACCATTTTGTTGTTCAATACAAGGCACTAAAGTTTTGAAATAAAAAACAAAGGACTATTGAGAGAAAAACCAATTTTTTTCTCAAAATCTAGGGTTTTTAAGACAAGAGAAAGAAATTTTATGGCTATCCCACCATAGCTTTCATCAAAACATGGTACTAATTGTAAGAGCATCAAGAAATAATGATTTCATAGCATATATATATGATTGAGAGTGAAAACACACACACACACAGATATATATATATATATATATGCCCTAGCCTCATTTGACAAGAATGGAAGGAAACCCCTACCTTCTTCTTCCTTAGTTTGGTGTGGAGACTTGAAGCTTTGATCTTTTCCAACTTGAATCCACTCTTTAAATCTCTTGTTTTTCTCCTTCTTTCTTACTCTCTAAGCCTCTCTACGGTTATAAGTGTTGAAATGGGGCTCAAGAGGGTGTCCTTAAGTATTTATAGGAGGCCAAATGGTGCCCTGTACGCAAATCTGAAAGCCAGAATCTGTAAGTCACGTTCGAACGTCATTTGGCGTTCGAACGTCACTAGTGCAAATTAGTGATTAACGTTCGAACGTCACTTGGGCTTTCGAATGTTGGTTTCTCCTAGTACTTTTGCATTTCCATCAGAGATCTGCAGAGACCAAAGCACTGGGACTCACTGCCGTTCGAACGTCTAGTCATGTTCGAACGTCCTCCCAATTTCTACTGTAATGTCTAGTGCAGTTTTGACCTATTTAGAGGTCGAGTTAAAAAATGTTCATAAAATACACTTTTCTAGCCCTAGAAGTCTACTATCCACAGTCAAAATATCAGATCAAATGGACGTAAGGGTAAAAAGGTAGGATCCAAATTACTAGGAAGTGTCCAAAATCCTTCCTTCCCAAATTTTGTCCAAAAATGTGTTTTCACTCCGGAATACTTCCAAACTTCTATGACATACTGTATTACCTCAACTAAAATTTTATTTCTACTCATAAAATATACATAGTTCATGCATACATCATTACATATATTAGCATTTCAGAAATAACCACTTTGTTATATCAAAACAAATAGAATGTGGGGGTTTACAATCCACCCCCCTTAAAGAAAGTTTCATCCTCGAAACTTACCTTAAGTAGAGAAAAAATGAGGATACTTCTCCCGCATCTCCAGCTCTGGCTCCTAGGTAGCTTCCTCCACCCTGTGATCCTGCATCTCCAGCTCTGGCTCCTAGGTAGCTTCCTCCACCCTGTGATGTTTATACAAGACTTTCACCAGTTAGATGACTTTACTGCGAAACACTTTCTACTTGGTATCGAGAATCTTCACCGGTTGTTCTTCATATGTTGCCCCATCTTGAATCTCATTATCCTCCAAATCCACGACATGTGTTGTATCCGATTGAATTTTTTTTAACATTTACACATGAAACACATCATGTACTCTTGACAACTGAGCTAGTAACCGATGTTGATACACCACTTTGCCCACAACTTTGATCACTTCAAATGGTCCGGTGTATGTTGGTGCTAATTTCCCCTTCTTGTCAAATCTAAACACTCCCTTCTTGGGTGACATCTTTAGGAACACAAAGTCCACCTCTTGGAATTCTAAGGGTCTTCGTCTTCTATCCGCATAGCTTTTCTGTCTACTTTGTGCCGTGCATAGTCTCTCCCGAATGAGTTGAATTTTCTCCGTAGTTTTTTGAACAATTTCTGGCCCAAACCAGCTACTCTCTTCAGCTTCCAACAAACAAGTCGGGAACTTACATGGTCTCCCATACAATTCCTTATACGGTGCCATGTGACTTGATCCAAAATGTGTACACCCAAGTGCAGGCGGTCAAGCTGTAGTAATAATCCGGTGAAGTCTGGAGTCGAATCCACGGGGAACTATGATTGGTGTTTTTGAAGTAAGCAGTAACAGAGACCAAGTGACTTTGGAAATTTGAGTGTTTGGAGTAGTGGGGTTTTCTTGATTAGAATAGAAGATTCTTTTCAAGAGTTTTCTAGACAAAATATAAGATTCTCAAAATGAAACAACCACCCTTTATCTCAAGGATCAGGACATCTAATAGAGTATCCATTTTTTTATGTTTGTGCTTTATAACTCAATTAACTCTCGTGTCAACAGTAAGTTAATTGGAAGATAAAGATGGATTGTGAGAATTAAGCACATGATTCCGATGCCATTCTAGAAGTTTACAAGAATTGTCTGTGTCGAGACTTAACTTGTCTACAAATAAGCAAGTGTTTCTACAAGGCATCCAACCATGACATTAATGATCCATTCTTTGAATAAAGCGCAATGATAGTGGGGATTGAAAGGTTGTCATGAAGAGCTAGCCGGGGTACTTGCATTGAACCAACGGATCTTTCTATGTAGGAGTCATCTGTATCATAGATGGAGCCTTGGTTATACAAAGGACCTCGATCTTTGCTAGGTACATTCAATCACCCAATGAACAGGTGGAGTATAAACCATTAAAGCATGAAGAAGTTGCACAGACATAACTGTTGGATACTCTTTACATATTCATCCCCTCTTACTAAAGAGTGAATGAGGAACTACTCACTTTTCATGGCCTTGGCAAAGCTAGAAGAGTGAGTGCTACTCATCCCTCTAAGTAGAGAAGCTACTAAGTAAGACAACTTAAACAAAGAGTTTTCTTTCAAAGAAGAATAAGTGAATCACTTTCCACCCTTCACAGCTTTGCTAAAGCTCCAGAAAAGTGGAAGAGTTTCACTCTTCTAAGAAAGAAGGATGCTCAAGCAATGGAAGTGAAATACATGAACAATAAAAGTAGAAGAAATCTAGTTGACTTTTGAAGGGTTTCCACCATAACCTATGTAAAACCCTGGAAAATTTGAACTTTTTATAAAAAAAAAAGGTAAAATGGTAATTTGTCATTATAGTGCGGGTTGAAAACTTGTATTTTTCTAGACCTCGGATGATGAAACGAATCTCACCATTGGATTCGTCTCGTGAAATCTAGTTACCTAGACAAATTTCGTCGAATTCTAAGATAGTCGGATTTTTCACATTTTTCGAGGTGACGGGTGTCCGATGACCCCAAAAAATGAAATTTTTATAAAAATTTTAAAAATATTTTAAATAAAGTTCATATAAAATATTTTGAGTTTAAACCGGTACGAAATTTAATCGTTTCGGGGTGAAAACGGACCCGAAAATAGGAGCCGTGTGGCGCATTGTGAGCCAAGGGTTTTGGGACTATAAATAGGGGAAAATATCTGATTTTCCCCACTTATTCAGCTGGGTTCTCTATGGGTTTCAGACGTTGGAGAGAAAGAAAGAAAAAAAAAAAGAAAAATCCAACTTTGTCTCTACGATTCAAGGAGTTTCGTCGGTCGGAATTCTTCGGGCCAAGAATCAAAGTCAATCTCCTTGGTGAGGGCTACGCAACCATACCAAAAACGAAGAATTTCACCGAATATTAAAAAACAAGATTTTGGGAGAAGCTTGGGTTTGAGCTTGGGATTAAGTTCTTGGAGGTTTTCTACATTGATTTATTCTACATTGATTCTAGTGTGAATTGGTAATTAGAAATTACTAGTTTGTGATTTCTTAGAAGTTTTGATAATTGGGCATGTGGAAATTATTTAATATGATTTTTTTTGAGTTATATGATGAATTTGAGTGTATTATGTGTTTACATGAGTGGTGCCTTGAAGGTGTTTGATTAAATGCCTAGGTGAAAATTAAGTATGTTTTGCATGGACTATGTATAGCATGCTTGTATATTGTGTTGGATGAAAACTTGTCTATTGTTATGGACATGAAGAAATGGGTGTCGAAATGGTTTAATTCAAGTTCTAGCTTGAAATTGATATGTGGAAGTTACATGTGTAATTTCTTGGATATTGGCATTATGTGGGCATGCTATGTGTTTATATTGTGCCTTGTGAATTAAGTGTGTTATTGGCATAGATTATGTGCTAACATGCTTGGGATTTGTTGTTGGGTATAATGTTAATATATGCTTTATGATGTATTAGCATTATGATGGAATGTGGAAATTATATGCTTTTGATATAATTGGCAATAGAATGGTGGAAATTGCTTATTTGACATTCATTACATATGGGCATGACATTGATATTGCAATGGTACATTACATTGCATTTGCACGGGGGCATCACATTCATGAGCATGAGGCATGAGTGTGGGTGTGGGTGCATGGCTTAATCAACACCATACTTCGTATTTGATGGGTGGGCTTAGAAAAGTTGGATTGAAGATCCGACTGAGTCGCACGGTTACATGCATGGAAAATTTGTGTCGGGTATAGCAAGTAGGGCTAGATTCTCCCTCGGGTGCAAAACCCGGCTACTTGATTCACACACTCCCCTGAGGTGAAATTTCAAAAAAGTGTGATGGCGTACGGACCCGGTGGATGTGATACCAAAATCCGTTGCCCAACAAAGACACAAGAGTTTATTTTATAAAATGCCCATTCAATGGGTAACATCCATCAATGATTTAGTTTTATAAAAACACAACTTTATTTCAAATAGTCATTGGATGTATTTTCGTAAATTGACAGATTCATTATACAAGTGCATTGCATTGTGTTATGGGAGTCGGTAAGAACTCGGGTTAAAATGCATGAGTGAGTCTCATCTCATTTCATAGCATGATATGGTAAAATCCCTAACATGGGATTGCATTGTCTTGATTGAAAAGAATGTTGTTTGTAAATTGTTGCATGTACATACCACATATGCATCTAAGGTGGGGAGTAGCCTCTGTAGGGATTATTTTACTGGGCATTGGCTCACCCTATACGGGAAAACATTTCAGGTGGGAGAGATACACCGGTGGATGGCTCCAATTTGGATCCTCATGTTTGAAGAAAGCCGAATGTGGCTTTCTTTTGTGTTAATGTAAAAAATTTGTGAAAATAATGTTTTAGGCATGTAATCTTTTACAAATAATTGTAATAGAACTTATATAGACTATTGTTAAACTAACCTTGCATATTTTGATATAAATATGGATAATTGGACCCGGTGTGGTCATTGTTGAATATTGGACCTCGGATGGGTCTTGTTATTATATGATTGCACAGGTTGAATTTTGGGTATAGCTTCTCGTACAAAGGAGAGTCTGCCTGAATTTCGTCAAAATTATAATTCCCGGTAAATGGGGCACAATGGTGTGATATTAAATTACTCGGTATCCACGGGTATTTTGCAGGTTGATGGGTAATCAACGGACCCCCGGATTTTGGGGCGTCACAACCGAAAGATGAACTACCTCTCTTGATACTTTGTAAGTAAAAGCAAGTACAACTACAAGGGGAGTCTAATCCTCCATCATGGTTGTCACAACATGAATGTAAAGACTTAGCATAAGTAAATGAAAGACTTCAACTACAAGGGGAGTCTATGTAACACCCCAAAAATCGGGAGTCCTTAATTTAACAAAATTCGGACAGAATCTCCTTTGTACAGGGAGCTCTACCCAAAACACAACCTGTGTAATTATACTACATTGACCATACCGGGTCCATATATGAATAAATATTGACCACATCGGGTCCATTTACCCATCAAATAATAAAATTTCATTCACCACATGTAATATCCACCATATCATCCCAAAAGAATAGGCCAAGCTATGACACTTACATTCCAAAAGAATTACACTCAAACTTAGCAGTGGAATAAACAAAATACTAGACTATACATGATTGTAAATAAATTCTTTAGTCTAGCACAAAAATAACCTATAGCTCTAGATGTCCATCTTAGGATCTAGGTTCCCCTTTGGTGGAACCTCCCAATTTTCTGGTTCGTCAACGCTGAGATCTTTCTCTAGCACGAAATCTAAAAAAAAATATTATTGGTAGGGGGTGAGCACTACGCACTGTAGGAAAATCCTCCCAAACTCTAACAAGGTTTAGAAAACGTAGAAAATATTCGGTCTCATTTCACAAGTAGCATACGTAAATTTTGAAAGAAAACATGACATTTTCAAAGATCTCAAGTTTATACATTAACAATAATTAAGTCTAAGAGAAAAGTCAATCCCACCATAAATAACCATTCCAAAGAGTAATTATTCCCACAACAATTTTCAAGATAATCATATCCAAAAGATAACGCAATAAACAATAACCACAATGTATTTCAAGTCTGATGTAAGATAATCGTATGAATAAACACATAGAGAATATCTTGGCCCACACACACACACAATTCCTCGCAAGGATATCAACTTCAGGAAGGGCGCCTACCAATGCATTGTCCCATACCAATGCACCGGGAATAACGAATCCGACTCAGACATAGTATACTAATCTTCTAACACGGCACCCGTGAGCTAATAGTGGTTTGGTCCTCACAAGGCACCAACCCCACTACGAGTAGTAGGAAAAGTTCAAACCCACACGGAGTAAGAATCACACACATCTACCCACTCTACGATACCCGGTCAATGGCCACCCATGGTCATCAAAACACCTCCATGAGATACAATCACCAACAATTTCTCAAACACACTCAATTCCATAAATTTCCAATTTTTCACATCCAAATCCACATTTATTTCACAATGGAACAATTTAAGAAAAATTAACAAGAGATCATCATAAATACCATTGTGTTGTTCAATACGAAACACTAAAGTTTTGAAATCAAGAATAAAGGAGAAATCAAGAGAAAAACTCACTTCTCTTGAAATCTAGGGTTTTGAATATGAGAAAAGAACTTTGATGGTTACCCAACCATCCCACTGTTTAAAACATGCTAACATTTGCAAAAACATTAGGAATCCATGATTTCATAGCATATTAATATGATGTAGAGTCAAAGAAAACATATATGTATAACCCTAGCCTCAATATAAGAGAATGAAAGAAAACCCCTACTTGAATCAAAATTCCGAGCAAGAACCCAAGCTCTAGTGACCTCCTTCTTCCCTTTTCTTCCTTCCTTAATCTTTCTCTAAGGTTCCAAGAGGTGTGGGGTGAGAGTGGAGTGAAGAGAATGGGAGTAAATGGGATGAAAATGACTTTTTAAACACAGTAGCCCTGATTTTTACTGTTCACAGGCTGTTTTTGGTTTCTCAAAAATTATGGTTTTGCCACTAAGAATCTTCAATTTGATCCATATGACTACCCTAAGGTTTTCGACGTTCCGGATTCATTTTTAATGTTATTTTAACCTAAAAATATTTATTTTTATGATTTATTTCAAAATTAAAATAAATTTACACTCGAAACATTAAAATTACTATTTTATTCCTCCCTAGTATTTATTCTTACGATTTCAATATATATGGTTTATTCTTACATCATTGCATATATAAGAATCACTAAACAAGTACATTACTATATTAATATAAACATGTGAGGGTTTACACCTTCCAAGTCTAAGAAGAAAATACAACACTTTACCATCCAAGGAACACCATAGTGCAGATTTTTTTGATCAACTTCGGAGAATAAACTGATTTGACTCAGGTATTTCTAGTATATGTGACCTATATGGTTGGAAAGATATACGAGTTAGGGTTCTAAAAAAAATAACGGTGCACAATTTGGACTTTTCAACAAAGAGTTATGATCAAATTGGTGAAAGGTAGTCTGCCGGACTGCTTGGTTCTTCTATACTTGTCTAACTCGAGTTTGGGTGTCTTTTGTCACAAATTCTATCTTATACCCATCTCCAATATAGATAGTATGACTTGCATAAAGATCCATGTCTAGCATCATTCATTAACCAAAACTAAATTATCATCCGTCTCCTATAATCATTTATAACAACATGATGTAGAACTAGTATATCCATCAACATTTTTCTTCAATTCCTCTAAGTTAGCTAATTGATGAGAATGTAAAATGTCATATTTTTTTCTCTTTTAATATTTAGCCTTTTATACTTATTTGAAGCCTAAATATACTTATTATTCTTATAGTTTGATTTAGGATGTAAATGGAGACGTTAAATACAAAACGAAGCTAATTGGACAATTGTTGATAGTTTAGACATGTGGGGTTTACAGTCTAAGCCTCCAACATGGTTGATATAAATGGAAAATGAAAGCATAAACATGAAATATTCAAGAACTAGATTACTAAAACACTCTTACTTTACAAGAATAAAGATTGCTCCCTCCTTTCTCTCCAAGAGAAATAATGCATTTAAAGCTCCCAACAAGGGAGTATTTATAGGCAAGGAAGGGGAGGGGGGGTAAGAGATAGGTGAGGATGAGTGAATAGTATTTGCCGCCCATGAGAGTCAACTATTCTGCAGGCAGTATGTCGGGGGACGTTCGAACGTTATCTGGCGTTCAAACGTCAAGTCTGCCTTTGCTTTGAGGGCGTTCGAATGTCAGATGACGTTTGATTTCTTCCACTCAAGTGGCCTATGGTCACTGACTTGGTCTCTGACTTAGTCACTTCCATACGCCTTGACATCATTGACTGTACACTCAGCAACTCCTCAGTCACTCAAGACAACGTTTGAACGTGGAGTGACGTTCGAACGTTGTACTCAAGTGCTTCTGGTTCTTCTCTTTTTGTTGACTGCAACACGCCATGTCTCAGTAGCTGGTCTTGTCAGGGTTTCGGATGACGTTCAAACGTGGGTTGAAGTTCAAANGTACCTCAACATTTCCCTTTGTTGACTGCAACACGCCATGTCTCAGCAGCTGGTCTTGGCAGGGTTTTAGATGACGTTCAAACGTGGGTTCACGTTCAAACGTCCTTGCTTTGTTCCAACCTTCTGCATTTTTGCTCCCTTTTGTGCTGGTGTTACATTCAAGTGTGATTTTTGTTGTTCTTGGGCCTTTGTTCACTTTAGGACCTCAAATGTCATTACTTAAACTCCATTAAAGCACAATTAGTCCAAAAAGACATAGTAAAATTTGTTAACTTTATGCACGAATCACACCCCCCAACCTAAATATTGCTAGTCTCTAGTAATACAATGACAATGAAAGGTAAATCTATTCCTAATGCCTTTTTTGTTCATCATCTGGTTGCATTTAGCTTATGCAATAAGTCATTGAATTGCTAAGTTTACCCTAGTGGACGAGTGTTGTCTCGTGAGGGTTTTCAGTAAAGCTACCCACAAACTTCAGTCGAACAAATGTGTGTGCAAGATTACTGACTAAAAAATGAATTAGCATCATGGTCATTGGGACACTCAACCCTCAATCGTGACTTATTACCTACATTTCTCTTCCATTGGTACTTCTTTATGCAAAAATTAGCACCTGTCGCATTAGCATTTGAGATTTTCTGAGTAGTAGGATGGTCATACTGGAAACAAGAGTTGGTATATAACAATCATTCCCTTTTTCCACCTT
The DNA here is from genome assembly GCA_963454935.2 of Ilex paraguariensis. Classification (NCBI taxonomy): domain Eukaryota; kingdom Viridiplantae; phylum Streptophyta; class Magnoliopsida; order Aquifoliales; family Aquifoliaceae; genus Ilex; species Ilex paraguariensis. The sequence goes on from CAUOFW020000001.1 coordinate 5,711,287, forward strand.
CCATGGATAGCTTTGATTACACAAGTCTCTCTAGGAATGCTCTCAGCAAAACAAATCGCTCCGATTATAGTGACATATCTCTAATAGGTAGCATGTGGTCAGAAGATGGCCAGTCGAAAAATCTCATGCATCATCAGTATAAGAGTGAAGTTTTGAGGAAACCAGTTTTAACCTTGGCAAAATCTCATGAACGAATATTGATGCAAATAAAGAGATTCTAGTTAACACACCCCACTTGTAGTAGATAATACACATATGCATCACACTTGAGATCACCTAGGGCTTTTTGTTGGTTGTAATGAGGCTAGAGATCAGTGGCTAATGAAATAACGTCAATGGTGATCAAAGGCTATCTTTTTATGCAATATTGCACACCTCTTTCTAAATTTCTTGATATTTTGCTTGGGAATGGGATTTCTTTCTTTCATTTGTCCCATTTTTCACTTTCTTGGCAATTCCTTGTCTCACAGTGTCTTTTCTCTTTTGGCTGCTTCCACTGTTTCCTTGTTTTGAACAGTAGCCACCATTTACTATTTTTCTTGTCTTTTTGTTTTCATATTGATTTGCAAAAGGGTGCAAGAAATTCGATAGCAAGGTATGGTAAATGTGTGCTTTTGTGGCTTTGGTCATTACACGGGCGAAAAAGAATTCATTTATTTGAGGCTCAAGCATGAATGACTAGGGATAAAATTTTGTAAAAGAATTAGCTAAGGCTCAAAGTTGATCCAAAGATGGCCTAAGATCCTTTCTCAAGTATGTGCATATGTATGTATGCAAAAGTTCGCTATGGGTTATGAAAAATACATCACTTTACTTGCATCAATCAAAATAAGTTTAGTGAGATTATTGAAAGAGATCATAAGTGAAAGAGCTTACTTTGAGTAATTGTTGATATCCTCTAAAAAAGCACTGTAAAGCTCAAGACTTACCCTGATTTTCTTTGTCATCTCCACTGGTTATGTTGGGTGTTTCAAGGAATGTTAGTTATATAACGATTCCGTTATTGAGTCTGATCACCTTGTACTTTAAGAATAAAAAATACTTATGTACATTTGACAATTTAAGCATAAAGATAGCATCGATTTTCCGAAAAATTAAGGTTTTAAGTCGTGGGTGTTAAGTTGAGGTGTTAAACCAATCACGTGCTTAGTCATTTTCACAAGTAATCTTAGCATCCACATGTGTTTCGTTATTAACAAGAATTAGAGTGCTAACCCTATACATGCATTTTAAACAAATAAAAGTGATAAACTGAATCATTCATTGCATAAAAGATACTCGTTTACAATAATGTCAATGATGCAATTCATCCATTCAAAACATCACTTCGACTATCCACAATCATATACAAGTGTCCACAATAAGCACAAAACTACCACAAGAATTATCAAGAAGAAAACCCTCTACAATAGTACAGAAATCTCCCAAAACTATTCAAAGAAGAATCAACAAACAACAAACAACTCAGAACAGAAATCAACTACTCCTCCTCAAGAACAGAAATAATCAATCCTCTCCTCTATCTCCCATAGCACCACTAGCACCACCCCTCAAAAGCCTCAAGATCTCATCCTACTTAGCTTCAATGCTAAGCATGATGTCCCGTATAGATCGTCGGGTGGTCGTGTTGGGGCCTGCTTGATCTGGTTGCTCTCTCTCTGTCTCCATTTCTCTTTCTTCTTTGGCGTCCAACTCCGCTTGCACCTCATCTATTCGCTGAGGAGGGTGCACTTCTTGCCTGGCCACCAGGGCACCACTATGTCCTAAGCTTTTTTTGAACGACCCTTTGTTCAGTGGTCCCATTGACTTTTGGATGTTCATTTCTAGCTTCACCCTCACTCCATTGTCGGTGCAAATTTCCGTCACAAGTATGCCAAATGGGAGTGCAATCCTCTTTGCGTCGCACCCCTTCTTCATCTCATTCAAAACCATCGAGGGGAGGTCGATGCTATGCCCTTGCCCTAGTGCATAGAGCATTTGTGCCATCTCAGGCAAAATCTCATTTTTTCTTCCTATTGGCACTAGGTTCATCACTGCAATCAAATTAAGCATCTTGTACTTGTTAGTAAGCTCTCCTTGTTTCAAAAATTTTCTCCCTTCCTATGAAAAATCAGCCTGCTCTGTCAACTCTCTTCCAACAACGTTCAACACCACATTTTTCTTGGGTGGATACATTGGATTTTCTACCTGAGGCATGTCTTTTCTTACCTCCAAAAGGCATACCTCATCCACATCGATGTGGGTGCCTTGAACATACGTTCTGATTGCACCGTTGATGATCTCGACATTGGAGTAGAACTCCCTCACCAAGTCAACAACGGCGTCTCCGCCATTTCTCATATGCCACACCCATCCCCTCCTCTCCATCTTTTCCAACAACCCCAACTCAGCAAAATCCGTAATTACTACGTCTCGTTCACAAACTACAACATGATTTTGAAAAAAAACTTTCATATCTCTCAGCCTTAAGGGCGTTGCGAAATCTAGTACGATCGTATCTCTTTCTTCTTTGTTTTCCTTCCTTTTCTTGAATGACTTCTTTTACGAAGTTTGGCAATTGATTTACTGGTGGAGTGCGCCTGGCAGGGAGCTTAACCCTATGCATTGTGCTATTCTCATTTTTGAGCTTAAGAGGTGGTGAAAAATTTTGGTTATCCGGTGAAAATTGGGGATTTTTGATTTGGAAAAGCTTTTGGGTGGCTGATTTGTGGTGGAAATGAGGAGTGAGTGGAGTATTTAGGGCTGGGGAGTGAAAAGGGACCCTAGGGTTTTGAGGATTTTTGAGTTTTTTGGGAATTTTGAACTGAGGAAGACGACCCAGGTATTTATTGTCTGAGGAATAACGTTCGAACGTTGTATGAAGGATTTTAAAATATCATTCGAACATTAATGTCGTTCGAACATTGTAAACTCCCAGTACTTTTGAGTTTTGTTAGAGACCAAAGTACTGAAAGCTTCTGTCGTTCGAACGTGCTATTGGCGTTCGAATGTTATTATCGTTCGAACGGGCTTTTGGCGTTCGAACGAGATGAGCTCCCAGTACTTTTGTTTCCATCAGAGGCTGAGTATTGTAAGCAGTCTATGTTCGAACGTAGAATCAAAACTCAAAATTTTTTTTTCTCTGCACTTATTTTATGCAAAACAAAAGAGGGCAAAATATTCAAATTTGAACCAAAAGTTCATGGCGTCTCAGGACAGATCCCTACCCACGCTTTAGGTTGGCATTTTGAGACGTTCGTTAGTCAGCCTATGTTTTCATTTCAGTCAAAAAAGTTTGTACAAAACAAAAGAATTTTTTTTTTTTTACAAAAAATCGGACCCATGGCTTTCATCCCAACTATTCTAATCCGAGTCTTCATTTGTCCTCGTGCCATCTGAACAACCAGTAACTCTCCCAATTTCCTATCTCACAAATCGGTTCAACAATGTACCAGAATAGGATGGTGTGTCAAGATAATCCTTACTCTGCCCATTCACTATCTAGTCTAATCGATCAAGCGCTTGACTGGAAATTGGTTTAGAACACTGATTATATCTCTTCTCATGAAAATATCTACCACACTATTTATAGGCACCAAGTTTTTTGGCACGACGGCGTTTGGTATAGGTGCTTCGACCGCACAGGGGTTTCGCTTGTTGTTCCCGGATCTCATTCTTTCTTACCAATCTTGCTTGTCTCATGATCACAGTGTGCACATTAGAAGGAAATGTGCATAGAACTCCTAAACTAAACCAAAAAAGTTTAACATCCATACTTTTTATAGTATTAAGGCTCACTATCTGATTATTTAACGTCTGTCAGTCACAAAGACGATTAGAGATGACCCACAAACATAATCATCAAAATATAAAACATGGTAAAACTACGATACACAATCTGGTCAAGAACAACAGCAACAGAAGCAACAACAACATAAATTTTAAAAATTTTCTAACAGGCTCAGGCTTAGGCTCATATAAACTGTAGTTCTCTCCTCCCAACCTAAACTGAACATTGTCCCCAATGTTTTGAATTTACTGATCAGGTGAGCTTTGAATGGTAGAGATCTGGTTCATTAGCTGAAACCTACAAACAAAATACCCAAATCAACCATCTCGTTGCAGATCTGGTTTAGGATGATAACCCTTGATTCTGAGTGTAGACAAAAGAAGCATAACCATGTACAAATAAAGTAAACACACGTAGATTATGAGACAAAGGATGGGATCTTCCAGTAGTATGGTCATGGTGTTGTTGGGTCTAGAGTATCGTAATAGCGGAGAAGAAGAAGAAGAAAGAAAAGAAAGGGGAAAGGGGCTGAGGTGCGTGGAAAGGGAGGAAAATGGGGTGGGGCCTTATAAAGACGTGGGTGTGGTTTGGGTTGGAACGGGTTCTCCCTGACCCGGCCCTTTTTTGTGTCGGCAAGCGCTTTTCTAGAAGCGTTGTTCTGGATCCATTAAAAGAATGGTCTCCATATTTTTGACAAATTCCTCCACAAATGGTTTCAATCTCTGACCATTGACGGTAAAGATATTACCGTTTAATGGGTTCTCCACTTCCACTGCCCCATGTTCAAACATTTTTTTGATAATGTAAGGTCCAGTCCATCTTGATTTCAACTTTCCAGGAAAAATGCGGAGTCTTGAATTGAAAAGTAGAACTTTTTGATCTGGTTCAAAAGACTTTCGCCCTATGTTCTTAAATTTTTTTCCTGGATTTTGAAATCTTAGCATTTTCATATGCTTCATTTCTTAATTCCTCCAATTCATTAATCTGAAGTTTTTTTGCTAGTCTAGCTTTGTCCATGTCAAAGTTCATTGCCTTAATAGCCCAATATGCCCTATGTTCCAATTCCATAGGTAGGTTATAAGGCTTTCCATAGACTAGTCGATAAGGAGACATGCCCAAAATTATTTTAAAAGCAGTACGATACGCCCAGAGTGCATCAGTTAGTCTTGACGACCAATCTTTGCGGTATGGATTTACCGTTTTTTCTAAAATTAATTTGATCTCCCGATTAGCTAATTCAGTTTGTCCACTAGTTTGTGGATGGTATGGAGTTGTAATTTTGTGAAAAATCAAGTATTTTTTCATTAGATTCTAGAAAGGTCGATTACAAAAATGAGCACCTCCGTCACTTATGATGGATTTTGGGATTCCAAATTGGGATAAAATATTTTCTTTTAAAAACTTGATCACTGTTTGATGATCATTATTCCGATATGAAATTACCTTAACTTATTTGGATACATAGTCTACGGCTACCAAAATGTATAGATAGCAAAGGAAGGGGGAAATGGTCCCATAAAATCAATGCCCCAACAGTCAAAAACTTCAATTATCAGAATGGGGTTTAGAGGCATCATGTTTCTTTTTGAAATATTTCCCAACCTTTGACATCTATCACAAGTTGAACAAAAAACATGGACATCTTTGAAAAATGTGGGCCAGTAAAATTCACACTGCAGGATTTTCACAGCGGTTTTTCTAGATGAAAAATGGTCACCACATGCTTTGGAATGACAAAATGCTATTACTTGTTTACTTTCTTGAGCGGGGATGCAATGTCTTATGATTTGATCCTTACAGTACTTAAATACGTACGGATCTTTCCAAAAGAAATTGTGAACCTCTCTCAAAATTTTTTTTTTTGTCTGTGGGGGAAAAAGACGGATGGAGTGTTCCAGTAGCAAGAAAATTAGCAATATCAGCGTACCAGGGGGTCTCATCAATTGTGAATAATTGTTCATCGGGAAATTTTTCATTGATTAGCATTCCATCCTTATGAAATTCGTAAGTTAACCTGGAAAGATGGTCTGCTACCACATTCTCAACACCCTTTTTGTCTTTAATGACCAAGTCAAACTCTTGAAGTAAGCGCAAGAGCCTAGGTTTAGCATCCTTTTTTGTGAGCAAAAATTTTAATGCTGTATGGTTAGTGAACACAGTAACAGAAGAACCAACAAGATAAGAATGAAAATTTTCCAAAACAAAGACTATGACAAGTAATTCTTTTTTAGTTGTCGAATAGTTCATTTGAGCATCATTCAAAGTTTTACTTACACAGTAAATCACATGTGGTTTCTTATCTTTTCGTTGACCTAACACAACACCTACAACTTAGTCACTTGCATCACACATTAGTTCAAAGGGTAAAGTCCAGTCAGGGGGTTGCATTATTGGGGCAGAAATTAACATGCCTTTAAGCTTGTTAAAAGCTTTTTGGCACATTTCACTCCAATAAAAGATTACGTCCTGACTTAGGAGATGACACATGAGTTTAGCTATGGTACTGAAATCTTTTATGAATCTCCTATAAAATCCTGCATGTCCCAAAAATGATCGATCATCCTTTACAGTCTTGGGAGCAGGCAAATTTCTAATCAGATCTATTTTGGCCTTGTCAACTTTCATGCCCTCAGACGACACAATGTGACCTAAGACAATGCCTTGTATTACCATGAAATGACATTTCTCCCAATTGAGCACCGTATTTGCTTCTTGACATCTTACCAATACTTTTTCTAGGTTGGCCAGACACAAATCAAATGAATCACCATACACAGAGAAGTCATCCATGAACACTTCCAAATATTTTCTCGACCATGTCACTGAACAGACTCAATATCCATGAACACTTCCAAATATTTTCTCGGCATGTGAATGTGGTTTTCTCTTGATCATTGAGTGTTATCTCAATTTGATTGTATCCGGAATAGCCATCCAGGAAACAGTAATATCCATGCCCTGCGATTCTCTCTAGAACCTAGTCCAAAAAGGGAAGAGGAAAATGGTCTTTTTTGGTTACCAAATTGAGTTTTCGGTAATCGATACACATCCGCCATCCTATGACGACTCTAGTTGGTACTAGTTTATTTGCATCATTTTTAACCACTGTGACTCTAGATTTTTTAGGCACAACTTGGGTTGGACTAACCCATTTGCTATCAGAGACGGGGAAGATTATCCCGACATCTAAGAGCTTTAAAACCTCTGCCTTTACTACTTCATTCATGTGAGGGTTCAGTCGTCGTTGCATTTGATGAGAGGATTTTGAGTCCTCTTCAAGGTATATAGCATGATTGCAGATTAACGGGCTTATACCTTTCAAGTCAGCGATGGTCCACCCAATGGTGCTTTAGTGGCTTTTAAGAACTTCAATCAGTTTAGACTCTTGCAAGTCTGTGAGCTTAGACAAAATTACCATTGGGAACGACTCATCCTTTCCTACGAATGCATATTTGAGCTCAGATAGGAGAGGTTTCAATTCAGGCTTCGGTGACTTGTCACTTGATGAGAGTGGCTTTGTGCCACTTGGTGAAAGTTCCTCGAATTTGGGGGTCCATGTATTAACAACATGAATTGGGTAATTCTTTGGATCATCATCCATGGTTTTAGATGTGACAGATTCTAACAAAGAAAGTTCAATGGAATTTTCACAGAATGTGTTGTTGAGATGGTCCTGGACAAAAGACTCAATGAAATTTATTTCTCTTTCGTCTCTGTCCTCTCCTGGGTGTTTGACAACATTGAAAATATTCAGCTCAAGTGTCATATTTCCAAAGGTTAATTTCATGACCCCATTCCTACAATTGATTAGTGCATTTGAAGTTGCTAGGAAGGGTCGACCAAGAATAGCAGGAATTGGATTCTCTAGATATTGTGTTGGCTGAGTATCTAAGACGATGAAGTCAACAGGGAATACAAAGTTGTCCACTTGAACAAATACATCTTCAACAATAACCCTAGGAATTTGACAGACCTGTCTGCCAAATGAAGTGTGACACTTGTGGATTTGAGTTCCCCAAGACCTAACTGTTGGTAAACAGAGAATGGGAGCAAATTAACACTTGCTCCAAGGTCTAACAGTGCTTGTTCGATTATAAAATTTCTAATGACACACGACATAGTTGGACACCATGGATCTTTGTATTTTGGAGGGGTTTTGTGTTAAAGCAATGCACTAGCATGTTCTGTCAAGAATGCTCTTTTTTGAACATTCTGGCTTCTCTTGACTGTGCACAAATCGTTTAGAAACTTGGCATAAGATGGAACCTGTTTGATTGCATCCAGATGTGGGATGTTGATTTTTACTTGCTTGAAGAGATCCTAAATTTCTGGTTGATTATTCAACTTCTGTGGAGTTTTGAGTCTATGAGGAAAAGGAGCAGGGATATAGCACGAGGTCTTCTTCTTGTGATGGTTCTGGTTCTTGTTCAATCATGGGCTCGGGTTCCTCTTCTCTCACAAGTTCAGGCTCATTTGATTCAGGCTCGATTGGTGAGTTGACTGGGATGGATTTTGGCTTTGGAATTAGCTTGTCTCGAATGGTCTTGTCAATCACCTTGTCACTTCTTAGTGTAGTGACAACTTGGGCTTGACCTTGTGGATTTTCCATGGATGAAGGATTTTCCATCTGAAATTGGCCTTGTGGTGGTTTTGGTTGGGCAGGAAACTTGCCCTTTTCATGTGTGGTCATGGATTGGGTCAACTTTTGGATGTGACTTTTAAGATCCTCGAAAGATTAAGTGGTCTGGGTTTTGAAATCAGTGAAAGCCTGAGTGGAACTATGGTTGTAGTTCATTTGGCTTTGCATGAATTGGTTCAGTGTGTCGTCAAGGTTCCTCTTTTGTGGTGGTTGGTATGGTTGGTATGCGGGAGGTCCTTGAGGTTGTGGGTGTGAACCTTGTTGGTTCATTGGAGTTGGCTGTGTGTTCCTCCAATTGAAGTTTGGGAGGTTCCGCCACCCTGAATTGTATGTTTCAGAGTATGGGTTGGAGTAAGGTTTGTTGAAATTAGAGACAACATTTGTTTGTTCCAACAAAACCTATTTGAATGCGGGAATTGTGGGACACTCCCAGTAGGGTGTCCTATTAGCGCACAGATCCCACACACTTGTTCTGTGGGAGAGCTAACATCAACTTGATGGACTTTTTTCATCTCTAAAATTTCAAGCTTTCGAGATAGGGTGGACATTTTTGCTCTAAGGTCATCATCATCTTTCAAGACATACTTACCCCCTTGGGAAGTAGATGGTTTGGCTTCAATAGTTGTGGGAGAGGCGGAGTCCCACATCTGAGAAATGTCAGATATGGTATCAAAGAAATCGAATGCCTCCTCCGGACTTATTCCCAAAAACTCTCCTTGAGCCATAATTTTGACAAACTGACGTAGTCTACTAGGCAGGGAGTCATAGAAAAATCCTACTAAGGTCCAATTCTCAAAAGCATGGTGTGGGCAAGACTAGAGTAGATCCTTGAATCTCTCCCAACTTTGGTAAAAGGTTTCTCCTTCTTTGACCAAAAATTCATGATTTTCCTTTTCAATGCATTAGTGCGGTGTAGGGGAAAAAACTTTCTGAATAATTTATTTTGTAATGCCCGCCTGTCGGGTATTGAAAGGGCTTTTAAAGAATTTAGCCATTGGTTAGCTTTATCCCTTTGGGAAAGAGGGAAAAGTTTCATCTTGGCCAGTTCAGAATTATCTTGAAAAGTTCCACATACTTCCTCAAAATCTTTTATATGCATATATGAGTTTTCTGTTTCGAGTCCACGAAATTGAGGAAGTAGTTGAACTGTCCTTGTCTTTACAGTAAAAGGGGTGCATCTTCAGGAAAAATAAAACAAGAGGGGACACTATTCCTTGTGGAATTCAAGTAATCCCTCAGAGTTAGAATGTTAGGTACTTCCCCTTCCCTTATAGGAATTTCCTCTTGTCTTTCACCATTTGTCATTTTACTTTCACAAGAGTCTGCTACTGATCTAGGTAAAAGTGGTTCAGATTGATTCACATATCCAAAAGATTCAGCTGGCAAATTTTGATAGTGAAGGACGTTTTCAAACATAAAAGTAATTAACACAACTTAATATACAATAAAGCAAAGTTATACACAAAAATGAGGTCTTTTTACCTTTTACTGTAAAACACCTTTTATGGCTCCCCGGCAATGGCGCCAAAAACTTGACTTGATCCGAAATGTATACACCCAAGTGCAAGCGGTCAAGTTGTAGTAATAATCCGGTGAAGTCCGGAGTCGAATCCACATGGAACTATGATTGGTGTTTTTGAAGTAAGCAGTAACAGAGAACAAGTTACTTTGGAAATTTTGAGTGTTTGGAGTGGTGGGGTTTTCTTGGTTAGAATAGAAGATTCTTTTCAAGATTTTTCTAGACAAAATATAAGATTCTCAAAATGAAATAGCCACCCTTTAGCTCAAGGATCAGAACATGTAATAGAGTATCCATTTTTTTATGTTTGTACTTTATAACTCAATTAACTCTCGTGTCAACAATTAGTTAATCGGAAGATAAAGATGGACTGTGAAAATTAAGCACATGATTCCGATGCCTTTTTAGAAGTTTACAAGAATTGTCTGTGCTGAGACTTAACCCGTTTACAAACAAGCAAGTGTTTCTACAAGGCATCCAACCATGACATTAATGATCCATTCTTTGACTAAAGCGCAATGATAGTGTTGATTGAAAGGTTGTCATGAAGAGCTAGTCGGGGTACTTGCATTGAACCAATGGATCTTTCTATGCAGGAGTCATCCGTATCATAGATGGAGTCGTGGTTATACAAAGGACCTCGATCTTTGCTAGGTACATTCAATCACCGAATAAACAGGTGGAGTATAAACCATTAAAACATGAAGAAGTTGCACATACATAACTGTTGGATACTCTTTACATATTCATCCCCTCTTACTAAACAGTGAATGAGGAACTACTCACTTTTCATTGCCTTGGCAAAGCTAGAAGAGTCAGTGCTACTCATCCCTCTAAGTAGAGAAGCTACTAAGTAAGGCAACTTAAACAAAGAGCTTTCCTTCAATGAAGAATAAGTGAATCACTTTTCACCCTTCACGGCTTTGGTAAAGCTCTAGAAAAGTGGAAGAGTTTCAGTTTTCTAAAAAAGAAGGATGCTCAAGCAGTGGAAGTGAAATACATGAACAATAAACGTAGAAGAAAGCTAGTTGACTTTTGAAGGGTTTCCACCACAACTAAAAGATGAACTACCTCTCTTGATACTTTGTAAGTAAAAGAAAGTACAACTACAAGGGGAGTCTAAGCCTCCATCATGGTTGTCACACACATGAATGTAAAGACTTAGCATAAGTAAATGAAAGACTTCAACTACAAGGGGTGTCTAAGCCTCCAACATGGTTGATATAAATGGAAAATGAAAGCATAAACATGAAATATTCAAGAACTAGATTACTAAAACACTCTTACTTTACAAGAATAAAGATTGCTCCCTCCTTTCTCTCCAAGAGGGAGAATGCCTTTAAAGCTCCCAACAAGGGAGTATTTATAGGCAAGGAAGGGGAGGGGGGTAGGAGATAGGTGAGGATGAGTGAATAGTATTTTCCGCCCATGGGAGTCAACTATTCTACAGGCAGTCTGCAGGGGGATGTTCGAACGTCAAGTCTGCCTTTGTTTTTAGGGTGTTCGAATATCAGATGACGTTTGATTTCTTCCACTTAAGTGGCCTGTGGTCATTGACTTGGTCTCTGACTTAGTCACTTCCATACACCTTGACATCATTGACTGTACACTCAACAACTCCTCAGTCACTCAAGACAACGTTCGAACATGGAGTGACGTTCGAACGTTGTACTCAAGTGCTTCTGGTTCTTCTCTTTTTGTTGACTGCAACACGCCATGTCTCAGCAGCTGGTCTTGTCAGGGTTTCAGATGACGTTCAAACGTGGGTTGAAGTTCAAACGTTCTTGCTTTGTTCCAACCTTCTGCATTTTTGCTCCCTTTTGTGCTGGTGTTACATTCAAGTGTGATTTTTGTTGTTCATGGGCCTTTGTTCACTTTAGGACCTAAAATGTCATTACTTAAACTCCATCAAAGCACAATTAGTCCAAAAAGGTATAGTAAAATTTGTTAACTTTACGCATGAATCACCATGCCAATGCTAGATTGAAAATTGTTGTTGTATGTAAAATCTACCAACAAAAAATGATCACTCCAACTTCTCTTGAAGTCCAACACACAAGCATGTAGCATATCCTCTAGAATCTGTATCACCCTCTCAGATTGGCCATCTGTTTGAGGATGAAATGTTGTGCTAAAGTGTAACTCTATCCCCACAGCTCGTTGTAGACTTTGCCAAAATTGCGTCACAAATCGAGAATCACGATCCGACAAGATAGAGAGTGGAACTCCATGTAATCTAACAATTTCATGGATATAAAGCTTAGTTAAGGTCTCTAAAGTGTTAATGGTCTTCATACTCAAGAAATGAGCGGACTTGGTGAGTCTATCAACAATGACCCATACGGCATTATGCCCTCGTGACGTCAGTGGAAATCCAGACACGAAATCCATGTGATGTGATCCCACTTCCACTGTGGAATAGACAATGACTGTAGTAATCCTTCGGATTTTTGATGTTCCACCTTCACCTGCTGACACACCACGCACTTTGCAACGTACTTAGCCATGTCTTGCTTCATTTCCTTCTACCAATATTGGTGCTTCATGTCTCCATACATCTTGGTACTACCTGGATGTATGGAAAATTTTGAACGATGGGACTCATCCAATACTTCTTCCCTTACTTGGTCATTGTTTGGACACATAATCTTCCATGAAACTGTAACTCATCATTATACACAGACCAATTCTCAATAATCTCATTCCTCTCCAATCTACCTTGGATAGCTTCCCACTTGGTATCTAATTGTTGCAACTCCACAATCCTTTGTCAAAGAATTGATTGAGCTACAAGATTAAACAAGCATGGTCTATCCTCATGTTTATCCACCAATAGGTCAAACTCCTCCAAAGCATCAATTATCTTCCACCTATGAACAGCAAGAACATTGATTTCACCCCGAGACTTTCTGCTAAGTGCATCTACTACTACATTAGCCTTCCCCGGATGGTAGTTGAGTGTGAAATCGTAGTCTTCTAGATACTCAATCTATCTTCTTTTTCGAAGATTCAAGTCTTTCTCTGTGAAGATATACTTGATGCTCTTATAATCAGAAAACACTTGAAACTTTTCTCCATACAAGTAACACCTCCACAACTCAAGAGAAAAAACCACAACATCAAGCTCCGAGTCGTGAGTGGGATAATTCTGCTTGTGGATCTTTAGTTATCTCGAGCCATAAACAACTACCTTACCTCCCTGCATGAACACACATCCCAAACCTCATAACGAAGCATCGGTATACACATCATATCCCTCCCCATTGCTCGAAATAATCAGGACAGGAGCTGTTGTCAACTTCTCCTTCAAGGTGCGAAAGGCTAGTTCACACACTTGAGTCCACAAGAATTTTTCCTCCTTCTTCGTTAGGCGTGTCATTAGCATTGCTTGCTTTGAGCACCCTTCCTAAAATCTCTGGTAGTAGCCTGCTAATCCCAAGAAACTACGTACTTCAGTCACATTCCTCGGTGGTTCCCATGTCATCACAGCTTCAATCTTTGCGGGGTCAACAACTACACCCTGTTCTGACACAACCTGGCCAGGGAATTTCATTTCCTTCATCCAAAACTCGCATTTACTCATCTTAACATATAACTTATGCTCTCTTAAGGTTTGAAGCACAATCGAGAGATGGCGTTCATGTTTCCCTTGTGTCTGTGAATAGATTAATATGTCATCAATAAACACAATAATAAACTGATCTAGATACGGACGAAATACCCTATGCATCAAATCTATGAAGGTTGCTGGAGCATTAGTAAATCCGAACGACATTACCGTATATTAGAAATGACCACACCAGGTACGAAATGCTGTCTTACGAATATCCTCCTCCCTAATCTGTAGTTGATGGTACCCTGTGCGAAGATTAATCTTGGAGTAATACTTAGAACCCCTCAGCTGGTCAAATAAATTATCAATTCATGACAATGAATATTTATTCTTCACTGTCACTCGGTTCAACCTTCGGTAGTCCGTGCATAACCGAAGTGTTTCGTCATGCTTCTTCACAAAGAGGACCGGGGCTCCCCAAGGTGAAGTGCTCAAATGGATAAACCCAATGAGCAAGAGATGGTCCAACTGCTTCCTTAGCTCCTTTAACTCCAAAAGTGCCATCCTATAGGGAGCAATGGATATGAGTTCAATTACCGAATAGGGATCAATCTTAAACTAAATCTCTCTCATGCGGGTAACCCGGGTAGTTCATCTGGAAAGACATACAGAAATTCTGACACTATCAATATCATGTCCGATTGGAATTTATCACGATCATCACCCATGAAGCTAGCGAAGAAACTCAAATGGCTCCCTGCCTTAGCTTTCAAGAATCTACTACCCATAGTAGGAAATAGATGGGAAGAATTCCAATCATTCATGAAACTAAAAACTACCCCTCCCGGTAATTGAAATGAAATCCGTTTACGAAAATAATCCATTATCGCACGGAAAGTGGACAACAAGGTCATCCCAAATATTATGTCATACCCCTTCATGTCTAATGCAACAAAATCTATAATTAATTCTTGCCCCCCAATTCAAAGCACAAAACCTCTACACACTCTTCTAGTATCCAACCGTTCTCCCGTAGGCATGTCAATACTCAAGGCATTTTCTTGCTTCTCAAAGTCCAATTCCAAATGAAGAGCATATGTGTATGAATGAATGAGTAGCACCGGGATCAAATAAAATTCGGACCCAAGAATTATAAAGAAGAACGATACCTTCCACAAACTGCATTGGAAATGTCTTCCTCCGATTCAGTTAATGCAAACACTCTTCCTTGATTGGCACCACCTGGGGCTAGAGCTAGTAATGGTCTTTGTTGTAGTGGCTTTTGTAGTGGTGGCTTGTTTGCATTTACTTGTCCTGTTGCTTGATTGGTCTTTGTTGAAAGTGATGGACAGTTATTTCTGAAGTGCCCGACACCTCCACATACGAAGCATTAACGTGGGTCAGTGCCTGTTCGAGTCTGAGTAACCCCATCTCCTCGAACTCTCTGTTCGACCACCTGGTCTGGACGACAGTATGGTGCCGTCCTCGGTACTCCGCTGCTACTAGCACCCGTCTGGATCGGACCTCTCCTTGCAAAGTTCTGTCGTCGCTGGTTGTCCTTCGTGTCTCTCTCCACCAATGTGGCTCTATCAATGAGATCCCCATAGTCTTGGATCTTGTGAGCCACAAGCTTCTCCCTAATGGTAGGCCTCAAGCCCTGCTCAAAGCATTTGGCCCTCCTGGCCTCGGTGGATATGAACTTCGTGGCATAGTGGGATAACTCATCAAACTTCCTCTCATACTCAGCTACTGTCATGCTGCCCTATCGTAAAGCGAGAAAATCTGCACTCACCTTGTCTCGGACCGATTCAGGAAAGTACTTGTCTTGGAAGATTTGATCAAACTCCTCCCAAGTAAGAGCATTCGTAGTCCTCCTTCTCTTCACATAGTCCTACCAATGATCTGCCTCCCCCTCTAGTAGATATGTCGCTAGGCCGACCCGCAAGTCCTCGGTCACACCCATGCCATCACACATTTTCTTTATCCTACAGATCCATTTGTCCGCATCCAAGGGGTTAGAGCTTCCTTGGAAAGTAGGTGGGTGTTGCCGTAAAAATTCTCGAAGAACCATCATCCTTCTATTTTCGTCCCCGTTGCCTAGTACATGAGCTAATGGATGCACCCCACCGTTGTGGTTGTTGTTTTCATTCTGGTGTTGAACCAGAGTGGTTGGATCTCTTAGGCATTGGTATATGCCATTCATGGCATCTGGAGGTGGTGGTGGTGGTGGGTTTGCTTGACCTCCACGATCACGCCCACGTCCACGTCCATGTCCACATCTGCTTTTACCCTCCATCCTGCACATCAATTCACAATTTAGATTCATTGATGTACAAGACACTCTGACTATCACTTTAACCCAAAACAAAAGCATGCATAAGATTTTAGTCAACAATTTTATTCAACCTAGTCCAATATCTCTAGTGGTAATCCATAACTAGGCTTTGATACCAAAACCTGTAACACCCCAAAATCCCCCTTGGACGACATCATTATTTAAAATCATTCACATCATGAGAGCAACTAATATGATCCATAAGTAAAGAGAATTTCATTCATCATTCATAATATTTACAACTTCATCCAAAAGAATAGGCCAAGCCATGGCCATTTTATCCAAAAGAATATGCCTAACTATGGCAATTACATTCCAAAAGAATTAAGTAGTATCTTGCAGTGGAATAACAAAATATGCTAGACTTCACATTGTCTCAAAAGAAATTTCCTAGTCTAGACATAAAAGAATATAGCTCTAAATGTCCACCTTGGGATCCACGTGCCCATCTACTGGAGCTTCCCAATGAATCGGCTCCTCAACTCCGATCTCCTCCGATAGACCACAATCTGAAAAATATATTGTTTGTAGGGGGTGAGCACTAAGCTTTATAGCAACATCCTCCCAAACTCAAACAAGGTTTACAAAACATATAAAACAGTTTGATCTCCTTTTCTAAAATATCATATATACTTCAAATAAACAGTGACAATTTATTCGATCTCAAGTTAACACAATGACAATAAGTTAAATGAAAGGAATAAACATGTCAAAATTACAGAAATCAATAAATCATTTAAAAGCATCATCCCATATTTTCATGTATGTTCGTTGCTTCCCATGAATTTACACCACGGTTCTATCTCATTCACCCACCATAATCACACAATCCCAAATATTTTAGGAAGGGCGTATACCATCTCTCACGGCATTGACGAATCCTTCCCAAGAAAGGTATAACATCCCTCAGCCTAGAACTTACGTGAACAATAGTGGTTGCTCTCACAAACAATAATCCACTACAAGTGTTAGGAAACCATCTCCCCCCCCACTGGGATAGACTAACCTCTAACACTCTACGGCAGTGCTCAAATGCAATTCAAGTCCATCACAACAACCATAAAAGAGATGCAATAACAACCATTTTCTCAAATCACAAGTAAATCAAAAACCCCCAAATTTTCATAGACATTTTTCCAATAGAACAATTTAAGAAAACATGCAAGAGATCATCACAATTACCATTTTATTGTTCAATACAAGGCACTAGAGTTTTGAAATCAAGAACAAAATCTCAAAATCTCAAAATCTAGGATTTTTAAGACAAGAGAAAGAAATTTTATGGCTATCCCACCATAGCTTCCATCAAAACATGGTACGAATTGCAAGAGCATCAAGAAATAATGATTTCATAGCATATATATAGGATTGAGAGTGAAAGCATATATATATATATATGCCCCAGCCTCAATGGACAAGAGTGGAAGGAAACCCCTACTTTCTTCTTCCTTAGTTTGGTGTGGAGACTTGAAGCTTTGATCTTTTCCAACTTGAATCCACTCTTTAAATCTCTTATTTTTCTCCTCCTTTCTTCCTCTCTAAGCCTCTCTAGGGTTATAAGTGTTGAAAAGGGGCTCAGGAGGGTGTCCTTAAGTATTTATAGGAGGCCAAATGGTGCCCTGTACGCGAATCTGAAAGCCAAAATCCATAAGTCACGTTCGAACCTCATTTGGCGTTCGAACGTCACTAGTGCAAATTAGTGATTAATGTTCGAACGTCACTTGGGCTTTCAAACATTGGTTGCTCCCAGTACTTTTGCATTTTCATCAGGGATCTGCAGAGACCAAAGTACTGGGACTCACTGCCGTTCGAACGTCCATTCACGTTCGAACGTCCTTCCAATTTCTATTGTAACTTCTAGTGCAGTTTTGACCTATTTAGAGGTCAATTTGGAAACTATTAATGAAATACACTTTTGTATCCATATATGTCTACTATCCACTGTCAAAATTTCAGATCACATAGACATAAAGATAAAAAGTTATGATCCAAATACTAGGAAGTGTCCAAAATCCTTCCTTCCGAAATTTTGTCTAAAAATGTGTTTTCACTCCGGAATACTTCCAAACTTCTACAACATACTCTATGACCTCAACTAACATTTTATTTCTACTCATACAATATACATAGTTCAAGCATACATCATTACATATGTTAGCATTTCAGAAATAATCACTTTGTTATATTAAAACAAATAGAATGTGGGGGTTTACAAGAACCATTATGGGTTCACCAAAATGTAATCCACAACTCTCAAAGTCAACATATAATGGCCAGAGTCTTATACCTTAACCAATACCATGGTTAAATGCACCCTTCTTTCAATATGTATTTACTTGGCCAGGTGATCACATGAATGGCAATTAGATTTCAATTCTGGACAAGGAAAGTAGACTGCTCAAGCAACTATAAGATTGCTCAAGTGAGCTCATACAATGAGCCCCATTTTCCTTTGTGGTCTTTTTCACTTTTTGGTCCCTAAGTTATAAAGAGACCGTTCTAATGAAGGCTAGCGAGTATAGGGCAGGTCCTACTATTTTTTCAAGCCCAAAACCAAGCAAAAAACTTCTCCTCTTGAGCACTAAAGGGTGCTGCTCAAGAGGGTCTGCCAATGGCTCAAACTTTATTTTCAAAACACAAATGGTTTAGTAAATATTTTCATTTAAAATCAACTAGGAGCCACGCACGAATTAATCCCTAATTCCATTTTAAGACTAATCCCCCTAAGTTAATTACACCAATGGATCATCTTAGGTATCTAGGTCATTACTTTTGTCCTAAGCTTGAAGGTGCAACCGGAAGGTGAATGATGTAGCCATTTAGAAATGCATATCTAACAATCTCCCTTTTTGGAAATTTCATGTCAAAATATACAAGTAAGAAATTAAGATTACAACTTACAAACTATTGAACAAAACAAATTATAAATCTAATCTCAACACTCAGGGACACATCTAAAATCGCTATCTTAGTACAAGATCTACATCATAAGATATTGCTTGAAGATCATCACCATTAAAACTAAAACCTTATGAAGAGCGTCAAGTGATAGAGAATTAAATAACAGAATCACAGGTATGGTAAGCACCAAGTTAAACATAGGGCATATTTATGTCTACATCATGCAAGTACAAATATGTAACATGTTAAGAACTAAATTGCCCCATATGCTTGAGAACCTATTGACATATCCATGTCAACCACATCTATTTCTCCCCTTTAGTTGGTGTTCACAAGTAAAATAAAATAGGTGACTTCATACCAAGTTTGTAAATGTATTTTCCTTGATTATTAGAATAAACTCTCCTTTACAATTTTCACATGCAACATATCTAGCCTAGTCAAGAGTACCCGATTCTTCTCATAATACCTTAAAATTCTACCATTTTTGTCACAAATGCAAACCCAATGATAACATATGACAAGCACGGTACAAAATTAAGTTACCCAACATAATCTTTTCGTATTTGCTATAAATACCAACCCAATGATAACATGTAATAAGCATGACATAGAATAATGGTATAACAAAAAGGTGCAAATACAGACTAACTAGCTAAATCATGCACGTAAAGTAAGCAAAGGACAAACAAGGCATATAACTTACAGTCAAATATGAGAAAGCATCAATAAATAGGACTACGAGTATTTTCATAAAAAATGAAAATTAACTAAACGACTAAAATTCAATAAAATGAAAAAGTCAATAAAAAATAGAGTACTTTGGTACATACCATGAATGAATAATAGACACTTAAATCTCCCATATGACCTAAATTAAAAGTCTCTAAAACAACTCTAGTGGTTGAAAGAGATCCAAATTCCAAAATCTATGTGACTCGGACTCCTTCTTTCTTAGAAGTTCAGTGCATCAAAAGTAGTGGCTGGATGGCCTAAGAAAGTTAATTACTTCTACAGCCTAGAACTCATGCCTGTATATACAACCTAAATGCACATGCATGTTTGCATTATAATAGCTCCATCTAAATTTTATCATCTCATTACATTACTATAAGGCATACTCAAGGAATGTATAAATCAATTTCTTGCATCCTAAAACAATGTTTACGCACTTTGTTCAATTTCACTCACTTGTGTTCAAATTTTGTTCAACTTGGGCTAATTCAAGTGTAATGTGTGTGAAACCAAACTCCAACACAATTTGGATTCCACTTAGTTCAACTCATTAATAAGCTTAACATAAAATCCTAATGCGTCATTTAAGTGAATACTTGACTGCTTAGTTTTTCTTTCTATTGATTTTTTGTAGATAACTCCCCCCTTTCTTTTATCTTTTCTTCTCTATGGCTTCAATTGGCATGATTCTGAATTTTGTACTTTTCAAGCATGCATTTAAATGTAATTAGCATGAGCTCTTTGAGCTTTACAAATAAGCAATGTCTTTTAAGCATAAATACTCTGAACAATTCTAGTGCAATTATTTTTTGCCATTTTTTTATGTCTCACCTTTTTAATGATTGAGTACATTGGGTTCTTTTTACACAATTGACCTTTGGTATCTTTTAAAAGATTGGAGTTTAACTAGCCATTAGTCATTGGTTCACCTATCACCTAGCCATTACTTGGTTTTGAATTTTTTAAAGGTAAACACTATCCAAGCACACTAAGGTGAAAGAGACTTTGTCTCATGAATCAAGTACTAAGATTTATGCCATTATGTTCTCTATCCCTTAATATGACTTATTGCAATGCACATTTCAAATTTGATTTAAGGGTGGAGTCATTCTAATGCAAACCAAAGTGTGAATAACCATGATCAAAAACAAAATAAAATCTTTTTGTTTTTTCTTTTCTCATATTTTTTTTTATTTTTCAAATAAAAAATACAAATAAAAATATGCAAAATCATGAAAATAAACAAAGAAAGCAACNATTTTCATAAAAAATGAAAATTAACTAAACGACTAAAATTCAATAAAATGAAAAAGTCAATAAAAAATAGAGTACTTTGGTACATACCATGAATGAATAATAGACACTTAAATCTCCCATATGACCTAAATTAAAAGTCTCTAAAACAACTCTAGTGGTTGAAAGAGATCCAAATTCCAAAATCTATGTGACTCGGACTCCTTCTTTCTTAGAAGTTCAGTGCATCAAAAGTAGTGGCTGGATGGCCTAAGAAAGTTAATTACTTCTACAGCCTAGAACTCATGCCTGTATATACAACCTAAATGCACATGCATGTTTGCATTATAATAGCTCCATCTAAATTTTATCATCTCATTACATTACTATAAGGCATACTCAAGGAATGTATAAATCAATTTCTTGCATCCTAAAACAATGTTTACGCACTTTGTTCAATTTCACTCACTTGTGTTCAAATTTTGTTCAACTTGGGCTAATTCAAGTGTAATGTGTGTGAAACCAAACTCCAACACAATTTGGATTCCACTTAGTTCAACTCATTAATAAGCTTAACATAAAATCCTAATGCGTCATTTAAGTGAATACTTGACTGCTTAGTTTTTCTTTCTATTGATTTTTTGTAGATAACTCCCCCCTTTCTTTTATCTTTTCTTCTCTATGGCTTCAATTGGCATGATTCTGAATTTTGTACTTTTCAAGCATGCATTTAAATGTAATTAGCATGAGCTCTTTGAGCTTTACAAATAAGCAATGTCTTTTAAGCATAAATACTCTGAACAATTCTAGTGCAATTATTTTTTGCCATTTTTTTATGTCTCACCTTTTTAATGATTGAGTACATTGGGTTCTTTTTACACAATTGACCTTTGGTATCTTTTAAAAGATTGGAGTTTAACTAGCCATTAGTCATTGGTTCACCTATCACCTAGCCATTACTTGGTTTTGAATTTTTTAAAGGTAAACACTATCCAAGCACACTAAGGTGAAAGAGACTTTGTCTCATGAATCAAGTACTAAGATTTATGCCATTATGTTCTCTATCCCTTAATATGACTTATTGCAATGCACATTTCAAATTTGATTTAAGGGTGGAGTCATTCTAATGCAAACCAAAGTGTGAATAACCATGATCAAAAACAAAATAAAATCTTTTTGTTTTTTCTTTTCTCATATTTTTTTTTATTTTTCAAATAAAAAATACAAATAAAAATATGCAAAATCATGAAAATAAACAAAGAAAGCAACAAATAAAGTAATTATCTTAAATCTTATTATTGGTTTTTTGAATTTTTTTTTTTTTAGGTTTATCAAATTTATATATTTTTTTTTGAAAAAAAAGTGAAGATAAATAAGGAAAAATACATATGATAATCTTAAAAACTATCCACCGTGAATGTTGATTGAAATTATGCCTTGGCCATCTGCGGGGCTGTTCCTCCAAGGGAAGTCGAGGATTGGAGGGGCTTTAGTGGTCGACCCTCATATGATAAAATTAGAAATGAATGATTAAAGTGGTATTATTTAGCTGGGAGTAGTCAACTTACCTCAATTATGCCCAGCTTGGCCTTTTATAGGCAAGAAGATTTGATCATTGAAAGATCCTCAATTGCTATTTGAATGGGGTGGCACCAAAAGTGTAATAGATGATGACGCTCTCTAGCGTGGATATCTCAACTAGTTTGCATCAGTCAAAACGTATGGAGCTAAGGAGCTGCTGAGTTGGGACGTTGGCGAGTAAGGAGCTGAGAATTGGGCCTTTTTGAACTACGGAGCTACTCTGCCGAGCTCTTGCCTTATTTATCATTATTAGGTGCCCCTTAATTTGAACCAGTGAGTTGCACATGCAATGAATTTAATGCACTTATCCTTTAGTCCTTGGGGGAAAAGGGAACGACGGTCGTGTGTATGCAACCGCTGAAGAGCTGTTGTGGGGCCAGTATCTAAAATTTGTTTTCCCACTATTACCTAGAATGTCCTTTAGAGCTCTAAGAATTCTATTATGTCCTTTCTTCTTCATCTTTATCTCTTTTCTTCTTTGTGTTTTATTTAAACTCTATATCCTAGAGCATATAGGTTGGAGCCACATTTTTCAGTTTCATTTTTATCACTTAAATCTTGATCATCTTGAATCCTTTGTAGATAGTTCTATTTGCTCTTGGGTAGAATTTGTGCTTGATTTCTACCTTTCTTTGATTATTAGTAGCCCTAATCATCCCCTTCCACCAAATCTATACATCAATCACCGTAACTTTCTTATTATGGCGATCTATCCTGAGCACACATCTTCGGGGAGTACTCCTGCAATAGTGTCCTAGGCTGATGTGGCCAATGAGTAGTATAACCCCATTTTAGAGATTGGCTCTTTGTCACTTAGGGTCGTTGGAGGCAAGAACTACCGACGTTTCCTCAATAAGGACGCCCTTCAAGAAATTACAGCTTTATACCAGATTCCCGCCTCTATGTACCTTTGGGTTTCTTCCTTAAATGAAATTGACAATTCTTTTGGCTCTAATGAAGTCTGCTTTTATAATTCCATCTTTGAGGCTAGACTTCATTTCCCAATGCCTAGGTATATTAGGGTAGCCTTCTCCCAAATAGTTAGGGGTTCTTAGTGGGCATAGTTTTTATCTGGGCTAGGGCTAATGGCGTAGGTGTACAACCTACCATTGTCGAATTCACGCATTTCTATAAACTCACCCTTGTCGTGGGCAAGGTTTTGGGTGGTTTTACCTTTCAAAGAGAGAAGGGTCAATCTTACTAATGGGATACTCTTCGAATTTAAAAGAGTGGAAAGAAAATTCTTCTTTATTTCTAGACATGGCTGGAAATTTGGGCTATTAGAGGCCCTTTCTAGCAGCCCTTTTTTGGTCCCTTGTCTATGGGGATTAATTATTCCTTCTCCTCATAAGTGGATTTGTGCTAATGTTATTCAACATGTAATTTGCTAAATCTTCATCTTCTGCTTTCTTGAAATATAGGTAAATCAAATCCCCTACCTCCTGAATTAAATCTTCAAGCTAAGAAAGCTCTTGCACATCCCACCAAAGATCTCTCCGAACTTGTGAATGACCAACCTTTATTTGAGTGTCAGCTAGGTCCTTCTCCTATTGCCTCTAATCCTCCAATTCTAGCAATTATTTCTTCAAAAGGTATAACATTTTCCTGACTGTGGTTCTTGTTTAGCTCTGACATGTTTTGATTTGTGTTCCCTTATTTTTTTGTAGATATGGCTCCCAAGTTGGTGGACAAAAGGTCCTTTGATGTCAGCTCACCTCCATGTAAGAGGCCAAGGGTGTCTTCCCCTTGTGGTAAAGGAGTATCTCCGAGCTCCACTACTTTACCAACATCTCCTCCTGCCTCCAAGGTTATTCCCAAGGAAGGAGTCAATCTCATAACAATTTATCAATTAGAGGGCCCCCTTCATATGGTCCCCTTGGTTGATGCAACCCCTGCCCCTTCAACTGAAAAAGGGCAAGGGGAAGACTAAAATCTCTGAGGTTGTTGAATAGAAGGATCATGCTGCTGCGACCTCTACCATTCTATCAACAATGTGGGATAGCATGCAAGAGGCGATGGCTAAGCTCCACAAGTTTGTTCACTAAGAAGAGGCGTAGGCTACCATTAATTTAGGGCTAGCCTGGGTGACAAATAATCTTGCCTAACCATCGAAGGAAGTTTTGAGGCTCATAAAAGAGGCTGAGAAGACCTTGAGCCACCTCTCTACTCCTAAAAAGGATCGGGATAAGGCTTTAAAGGCCAGAAATGAGCTGCTAGCTAAGCTAAATAACTCCATAGTGGAGTCTAGTAAGCTGTCTATGAGGAACAAGGAGTTGGAAGAGGAGAAAGAAGCTCTTTCTCAAAAATTCCTTGAGCTCTCCTTGAAAATGGAGCAAAAAGAGCTTGAAGTTAAGCTACTAGGGAGGCTGCTATAATAAAGTATCAGGACTACAAGGAATTCAAAGAAGAGGTCTTTAAATGCCATATGAATGGCTTTGAGCACTTTAGGAAGGGTGCTAATAAGAAATTTCCCAATTTTGACTTCTCCAAATTCTCTTCGAGAAATGATGTAGCAATGGTGGCTGGTGGAGATCAAAAGGGAAAGGATGGAGGAGAGGTGAGAAATAAACATTCTAGAGATAAGGAGGAAGGGATGGGTGTTAAGGAAGCTGTTGCGGAGCTACTCGAGGAGGTTAAGGAGACCGTGGAGGATACTATCGACCCGACCGAGGAGATGCTGACCCAACCAAGTATATCGAGGAGGCTCCTACTCCCACTCTTTGTAGAATTTGTGTCTTGCAATATCTTTCTATAATTTAGTAAGCATTTTTTTAATGAACAACTTTCTTTTTTTGCCTACGCTGTTTACATACTGTGCTTGTCTTGAAGCCTTTGTGCTTTTGTTAAGTCTCAATTAAAACTAGGAAAGTTGTCTTTCTCATTTGTTAACCCTTTTGGACTCAATCCGAGCTAGGGTAGGTGGGAAGATAAAGGACCCACCATCATAAAGGAGCTTAGCTCAACTAAATTTCTTTAATGATTTTGAAAAGACGTGTATATGACAGTCACAACTTATCAACATAGTCATGTTTTCATGAGGTATGGCTGGTGTTGTTTCATTTTCACGATGCCATGAATCTGGTGCATTAAGCACATTTGGGGCATGTCTTTTACATTGATTTTCATTTATAGGAATGAACCATCACACAAAGATTTCTATTTGAACCCTTTCTTTTATGTGTCTTTTAAGTACAACTTCTTCTTCCTTTAGCATTCCTTTGTTACTTGCAGTCCCATTTCCTCTTTACTGCCTACTATTATGGACGCTGCTTTATGACAAGCACAAATTTCACTCTTCAAAAGGCGATCCCTTCGCAATATGGAGGATCCTAATTGGGTTAACCTCTTAGTATCGAGCGAGATGACCATGGAGCATCTGGCGGGCATCAATGAATGCTATGGTTTCCTTTCCAAGTTTTGGGTTCATGTCCCCTTTGTAGATTATCCATTACTACATTTTTGGTAAGGAGAGTCTACTTCTTTGAGTACACCTTCAAGGCTGGTCTTCAATTTCCTCTGCCCCAATTTATCATGGTCGTTCTTCATTTGGGAAGAGGTCTAGGGGATCAACATCTTTATATGCTTGCCCTGATGTGGGTGAGCTTTAACCAATCTTTGTCTTTCTTTCTTTTTTTTTTTGAATGTACAAAGTGTATCTTCTTTTAGATGAAATAAAATTTCTTTTGCTAAACCATAACCTTTCCCTATTTTGTGACTTATTCCCCTTTTGAGTTTTGGAAGGCTAAGATCCTTGTAAAAGTAAGTTGTGAAACACCTTTTTTAACTTTTAGCTGAAGAACTAAAGTATTACTAACTTTAGTAGGAGCCTATTAACCATAAGGACTGAATAGATTCCTATGCCAGTGTGGAGTCATTTGGGCTCGATCCAGGCTAGGCTAAGAGCTAAAGAGCTTGCATACGCTTCTATTGAGTCGCTTGGACTCAATTTGAACTAGATTTTAGCTGAAAAACCTTGCACATGCTTCTATTCACTTGGACTCAATCCGAGCTAGATTGGTGGTTTATATATTTTAGGCTACAGGAAAATGCCTCTCTTCCTATCCATAGAAAGATATTCATGAAGTAAGAAAATGAGGGTTTATGAGCCTTAAGAATGTTTTGAACAATAGTGGCCATTGTGAATAACATTCTTTATTCAAAGGTTGTAGCGCAAACTAATTTTTTTTGGAACTAGCTACATAAAAAGTTGAACTTCATACTGACTAGGACCTAAAAAGTCCATTAGTAAAATTTCTTCAAATGTTATGCATTCCGTGGGTGTGGCAGCTTGATCCCTTCCAAAGTTTCCAAGCGATAAGTTTCTGGTCTTAGGATCTTTATAACTCAGTAGGACCTTTTCCACGTTGCCGCCAACTTCTTTTCTCTGGGTTTTTTAGTGGCTGGGGTTACCATCTTCAAGACAAGGTCATTAAGTAGGAATTCTCATGGCCTTAATTGGGCGTTATAATACTTGGCCACTTTGCTTTGAAATGCTACTACCTTGTTTGACATTGGGTCGAACTCCTTGGTTCAGTGAGTGGCCAACCCAATTTTCACTTGGACAACTGCTTCAGTACTAAAGGCCAAGGAGAACAGAGTCTCCCTAGTCGGTGTTCTAACTGTGGTCCTATAAGCCCATAACATACTTGGAAACTGCTCCACCCAGAGTCCTTTAGATTATTCCAACCTTTTCTTTATAATTTTGAGCAGAGTTAAAATTGTCACCTTTGTTTGCCCATTCGCTTGTGGGTGACTTGGAGAGGAATAATGATTATGGATTCCAAGCTCAGAGCAGAATCCTCAATACTTATCATTCTCAAATTGTCTGCCATTAGTGTTGATGAAGATTGTTGGGATGCCAAACCTGTAAACAATAGATTTCCATACGAAACCCTTGATCTTTTGTTTGATAATTGTTGCAAATGTTTATGCCTTTGCCCATTTGGTAAAGTAGTCTATGGAAACAAATTCAAACTTGTTTTGTTCCTTTCCCATTAGAAGAGGTCCCATAATATCAATACCTCATTGGGTGAACGACCATGAGCTTACTATGGGCGTGAGCTCCACTAGGGGAAGCTTTGGCACTGCAACAAACTTCTGGCATTTCTCACACTTTCAGACCTAGCTTTGCA
The DNA here is from genome assembly GCA_963454935.2 of Ilex paraguariensis. Classification (NCBI taxonomy): domain Eukaryota; kingdom Viridiplantae; phylum Streptophyta; class Magnoliopsida; order Aquifoliales; family Aquifoliaceae; genus Ilex; species Ilex paraguariensis. Next base: position 5,738,684 of record CAUOFW020000001.1, read on the forward strand.
CATCCTTCTTCATTGTGGGATAGAAGTATCCCTTTGTAAGCATTTCTTAAGCTAAGGAATGTCCTCATAGGTGATTTCCATACACCCATTCATGCACTCCCTCAAGCACATAAGGATTTTTAGGTATAGGAATGAGTAGCCCTTTTTTGTAAAGCACCTGGTCTAGGATTACATACCTTGCTGCCCTATTGTGAATCTTTCGGGATTCCTAGATTTCTTATGGGAGCATTTCATATTGCAGATATTCTGATATTTCATTAATCCAACTAGGTTCTTGTATGAATGGTTGGACATCAGCATTGTGAGTGCTTAGTTTTGATCAGAATTCCACAAAAATCTGACCAAGCTATCAAAAAAGAGTTGATGCTAGGTATGCTAGTGAGTTCGAATAAGAATTCCTTGATCATGGTACTTGTGCAATTTCAAAGTGGTCAAAATCTACAACCATCTTCGTTGCAATACTTAAATACGAGTCATCTATGGATCTTCGACTTCGTAATTCCATTGCAATTGCTTCACTAATAGTTGTAAATCATTGTATGCCTTTAGATTCTTACTCCAAGAGTCCTAGCATGTTGCAATCCTACGATGAGGATCTTGTACTCTGCCTCATTGTTTGAGGCCTTGAATTTGGAACAGAGAGTATAGTCAATCTTTCTTTACCTGGGGCACATGATGATTAAACTAGATATTCCTCTAGATGAGTTGGAAGATCCATTCACATAAATCTGCCATTCTGTTAATTGGGGCTATTGTCCCCTTGCTCTGCTGCTTCAATAATAAATTCTGCTATTAGATCTACTACCACTTACCCGTTCATAGAGGTTCGTGGTATGTACTGTATGTCAAATTCCCTGAGCTCAATGGATCATTTTTCCAATCGCCTCGGCATGAAGAGCTTCTCAAGGATTTGTCGTAAAGGGGTATCAGTTAATAACACAATTGAATGTGACTAAAAGTAGGGTCTTAATTTTCTGGACGTTGTGACCAACGCAAAGGCCACCTTCCCTACTATTGGGTACCTAGCTTCTGCCCCCTCAATATTTGGCGTACATAGTAAATCGGATGCCAAACCTTATCACGTTGATAAATGAGCATTGCACTGCTTAATTATGAAGAAACGACGAAGTACAAATATAATTGTTGCCCTTCCTCTAGTCTAACTAGGAGTGAGGGTTTGCTGATGTATTCCTTTAAGCCTTGGTAGGAAGCTTCACATTCTGGGCTCTATTCGAATGCTTTCCTTAGGACTTTAAATATGGCGAGACACATGTTATTGGCCTTAGAGATGAACCTGTTCACTCTTCTTATGATCACCTGATATCAAGAAGCCTTAATTTTCTCTGGGTTAGAAATTTTCCAAGTAACCATGAAGCCTAGAAATTTTCTGGTGGAAACCCCAAAGGCACACTTTGTTGGGTTGAGCTTCATGCTATATTTCTTGAGTATTTCGAATGCTCCTTCCAGATAATTGATGTGCTCACTAGATTGAAGGATTTTGATGACCAATTTGTCTACATAGGCCTCCATATAGTTTCCTATTAGATCTTTAAACATGTGGTTGACTAGACTTTTATAGGTAGCTCCTACATTTTTCAAGCTGAAAGGCATGATTTTATAGTAGTAGGTTCCTTCTTCTATAATGAATGTGATTTTCTCTTGGTCTAGCTCATCCATTATTATCTAATTATAACCAAAAAATGCACCCATGAAGGTGACTGATTCATACCCTGATGTGGCGTCAAATAGGACATTAACTTTGGGTAGGAAAACAATCCTTTAGGCATGCCTTGTTTAGATTATTGAAATCAACATAGAATGGCCATTTCCCACTAGTTTTCTTCACTTGCACCATGTTATGTAACTATATTGGGTACTACACCTCCCTAATTGATCTTGCTTCAAGGAGATTCACTACTTCCTTCTTAACTTCTCTGTTCCACTCGAGGGCGAAGCTTCGCCATTTTTGTCGTATTGTCCTAGAGGTTGAATTGATGTTCATCTTGTGTAGAACTACTAAAAGGTCGATACTCCCATATCTAATTGTTTCCATGCAAAATCTTAGGAACTCCACAAGCAGTAGTTTCAAATCTTTCCTATTCATCTTGCCAATAAAGGTAACCTGGTTGGTGTGATCTCCAATTTGAACGAGATCAAGGTCTTTGATAGGCCAGGGGCATTCTCCCCCCAACTCTATGGTCTAGAGACTCTATTTGTAGAGTTTCTTGTGGTTACATTCCTTGCATTGATGCCACATAGCACTCCTGAGATGCTACTTGGTCCATTTGTACTTCTCCTACCCCCGATTGAGTTGGAAAGCGTAACAGAGCTGATATGTTGATGGTGTCACCTTCATCAAATTGAGGCTTAGACACCATAGGATGAAATTGTATGTCAAAGAGTAGTCCAACACAAGGAAGTTGGTTATGACACTGAATTGATGTGGGGCTTGTCCAAAGGACAAGCCTTTTCTCTAGAAAATACAATTAGTAGAATAGTGATAGGCATCAATTTTTCCCTGCCTATGTTCAATTTAACGAAGGAAGGGCCAAATATCATGTCTACCAAGATCCTGCTATCAATCAAGACCCTCATCCCCAAATAGTTGGCAATGTTAAGGGTTACAACCAAGGGATGATCATGCGGGTGTTGAATTCCTCCAAGATCTTCATCGGAGAATATGATTGGTGGGCTCATATGAGGATTTTTTCCTAGATTCACCGAGCTAACCTCTTACTTGATTTTCACTTTTTGGACGTGGGCTCGCCTTACTGAGCTGTTTTCTTCGCCTCCAGTAAACCCTCATGAGATTACTGTGACCCCTTCAACGGACTATTGATGTGGAGCTTCTTCTCAGTTAGGTTGCACCTTTGTCCTTCTTTGACGTCTATGCTCTATATATCTCCCAAGATGCCCTTTTTGGATAAGATCTTCTATCTTGTCTTTGAGCACTCGGCAATCCTTAGTATAATGCGTTTGATCTCTATGGAACCTATAGTATTTCTCGTCTGATGGATTGGTTTCTCCTTTTTTTTTCTCCTTGCGCTTGTCCCTATTCTTATCCTCTTGGCCCCGCCATGCAATGAGGGTATCTTCAGCATTCATGTAGCTTTGTGTTCTTGACAAGAGCTCAGTCATAGATTGGGGTGGATGTTTAGAAAGGTATAAAATAAAATAGGATGGTCGAAGACCTTCCATAAGGCCAATAAGGCCTACCTTGTCATCCATATTATCAATTCAGAGCGATTATGTGGTGAATCTACTAACAAAACCTCTAAGTATCTCACTTTTGTTTTGCTTGATATTTCAGAGATGGGTGGGGGGTCTCCGGTGTGCTCGAACTCCAATAAAATAGGAAATGAAAGATGATATGAGTTCCCCAAACATGCTGATAGAATTGAGTTTCAACTGGTTGAACTAGTGCCTTGTAGTCCCTTTTAGGGTCGTTGCAAAGGCTCTGCAGTTGATCTGGTCTGAGACATTGTGAAGCATCATTAGAGACCTGTTAGTTTTCAGATGGTCAGGTGGATCCTTCATTTCGTCGAAGCTTTCGATCATCAACATCTTGAACCTCTTCGAGAGCAAATAGTTGGACACATCTTCGGTGAAAGGGACTCTGTGTGTTTCACTAGAGTCCCCACAGCTTCTGGGACATGAAGTTTCACAGTATTTAAGACATTACCTAGCTTCTCATTGACCTTCTAGAACTTTTGTTCCCACTGGTCATTAACCTATGGTCGAACGACCATGTTCTGGCTTCATTCTTCATTCTCGTGATTATCACCTCTATGCTCCCAAGTCTTAGACTTTTCAATTTGCAAAAGCTGGAGGATTTTTTGGTTCTGGTGTTTAAGCTACTCCACCACTCAAAAACTGTCCACCGTGATGGTCGATCAGAATTGTGCCTCAGCCGCCAGCAGGGGTGTTCCTACAAGGGAATTCGAGGACCAAATGGGCTCCGGTGGTCGACCCTTTGATCATAAAGTCAAAAAGGAATGATTGAAAGTGATAGTATTTAGCCAGAAGTAGTCAAATCTCCCCAACTGCTATTTGAATGGGGTGGCACCAAAAGTGGAATAGATGGTGGCACCCTTTAGCTTGGATATTGATGAGTATAGAATATTGCATATCATGCATCTCTTTGCACCTATTTATACTTGCTTTGTGGTGAAAATGGGAAAAAATGCTTTTAAACTCACTTTTAATGGAAATTCGTGTGATTGTAGGTAAAGAGTAGGTAAGGGCATGTATTGAGCCTCCCATCAAGTGTTTAAAGTCAATGAAGAAGAAGAGAATGCTTAACAGATGACTCAAGACATCAAGAGACCAAGAAAATGCCAAAATAGGAGAAAACCTACTAGTAGAAGTTCATAGAAATTAGCAAAAATCTACCGGTAGGTTTAGTGCACTAGAATTCTTTTACTACAGCCCTTGCGAATACCTATCGGTAGGTTTTTCTCAGAAACGTTGGAAGCCTACAATCATGACTCCACCTACTTCAGGGGCCCATCTCTTGTCATCCCACACATGCCCTGACATCTATGACACACCATGAAGCTGTCTTACACCTAAATTCTGATTTTGGAAGAGAAAATATGGGAGAGGAAGAGAGAGTGCATGAGTGGTTGGGGGAAGCATGGATGAGGCAATTGTGGGCCTTTGGTTGCTTGTAGCAATACCCATATCTCTTCCAATCATATCAAGTCAGCTCTCATAGACCAAGAGGGGGTTATGGACCAATTTTGACCTGGCCCTTGCCTATTATTTAATTTTCTACACAAGTTTAGAGAGAGAAGCTTAAGGAAGAAGATGAAGTATTAGAGAGAGAAAGTTAGGTTTTCAGAATTCTTTCACCAATTTCATTCTAGGTGTAAAACCCCAAAAAATTTAAACTTTTTATGAAAAAGGGCAAAACAATAATTTACTACTACAGTGCGATTTGCAAACCTGAATTTTTATAGAGCTCTTATGATGAAATAGACCTCACCGTTGAAATCGTCTCGCGAAATCTAGTTACTCTGTCAAATTTCATCAGATTCTGAAATAGTCAGATTTTTCACATTTTTTGAGGCGAGAAGTGTCGAGCGACCTCAAAAACGCCCAAAAAAATGAAGAATTCTAAAATTTTATTATAATTGAAATAAAGTTCATATAAAATATTTTAAACTTGAACCGGAGCGAAATTTAATCGTTTCGGGGTGAAAACGGACCCGAACAAGTGGGGGACACGTGCCGCGACTTGGGCCAAGTCTTTAAAATTATAAATAGGGGTTTAAAATTTGATTTTTTCAGATCTCTGTCTGCTGAAAACCAGTGGGCAACGTTGGAGCTGAAGGAGAGAAAGAAAAAGAGAAAATCCAATCTTCTTTCTCGGATTCACGGATCAACTCGGACAAAGAGCTAAAGTTCATCTCCTCTACGAGGACTACGCATATGTACCAAAAAGAGTGGGTTTGACTGAAGATCCAAGAGGATACTTTGGGGAAAATCAAAGTTTTGAGGTTGTTTTGGTGTTATAGAAGTTCTCTACACTTCTATTGAGGTAGGGTTATTCTTACCTTGGTTTTATTCCTCTCCTTTGGGGCTGTTTTATGGCCGGTTTAGGGGCTGAAACTATGGACTGTTATGGACTTTTTTGGGGTTGAAATGATGGACCATTTTGGGTTAAAATATGGACTGCTATGTGGTTGTATTTTGGACTGAATTTGGGACTGTTTTATGGCTTGTTTAGGGCCTGTTTTGTGGCTGAAATTGTGCCTGTTTTATGGCCTGTTTTGTGGCTGAAATATGGACTATTATGTGGCTGAAATATGGACTGTTTTGTGGCTGAAATATGGACTGTTATGTGACTGAACATGGACTGTTTTAGGGGCCATTAAACGGACTGTTGAATGGCTTGTTTTGGGGCTGTTTTAGGGCCTGTTTTGTGGCTGAATTTGGGGCTGTTTTTATGGCCTATATAGGGGCTATTTTGGTGACCTATATAGGGGCTATTTTGTGGCTTATATAAGGGCCGTTATGTGGGCTACTACATGTGCGGTTATGTGGTATATTGCACCTTTGTGATTAAGTGTGTTATTGACATAAAAGTTGTGATAACATGCTTGGAATTGTGTTGTGGAATTGTGATATGAAAATTGTCAATGTATATACATGTTTGTGTGATAGAATTATGGGAATTATATGCTTATAATATAATTTTGCCATGGGATATGTAAAATGTATTGATATTGTTCATATGTCTTTCATAGCATATTGAATATGTTATAATTGTGCAATGGGACATCATATTGCATATGCACGGTAACATCGCATCATGTGGGTGTGTGCATGGTGGTCGTCAAAACCACACTTGGTGGATGACCAGTGGACTCGATTAAGCTTGGTTGAAGACTTGGCCGAGTCGCACAGGTTGCATGTGATTAGGGTTGGGGTTAGCAAGGAGAGACTAGAAGATCCCTCGGGTGCAAGGCCCGGTGATTGGGATATGCACTCCCTTGGCTTGACCAATGAAGTGTGTGGGTGTACGCGGAGCCCTTGGTGGAAGTCCATAAATTCCGAGTAGGTTGGAGACCCTTGGTGTAAGCCCATGAACATCCACCCCATACAAAGACCCTAGGTGCATAAAAGTCATTTGATGTGCAACATAAATAACGATTCCATACACATTGGCACTTGCATGTGTTGAGGAGCTGGGAAGGGCTTGGGTTGATTTGCATGAGTGAGTCTCATCTCATTTCATGGCATGACATGATAAATTCCAACATTGAATGCATATTCTTACTTGGAATGTTGATGTGAATATGAAATGTTGTATGTGAGCATTACATGTGCACTTAGGTGGGGAGTAGTCTCTGTAGGAATTACTCTACTGGGCGTGGCTCACCCTATATGGAAAAATATTTCAAGGTTTGGATACACACCGGTGGACGGCCCTCACTTGGATCCTCAAGGGTGAAGAAAGGCCGGATTGTGGCCTTTTAACCTTGGTTTATGTAAAACTATGTTTTGGACATGTAATGTGTAAAAGAATTGTAACTGAGTTTATATGGGCTGTTTTAATATAACGATGCATCTGTTATTTGAGTATGGATAAATAGACCCGGTGTGGTCATTGCGTTATATTGGGCCTTGGATGGGTTATGTTAATGTATATCGTGCAGATTGTGTGTTGGGTAGAGCTCCCCATACAAAGGAGACTATGCCCGAATTTTGTTAAATTAAGGACCCTAGTAAATAGGACATCACAGCATGATATTGAGTTACACGATATCCACAGACATTCCGCGGGTTGATGGGTGATCAATGGACCCCTGAATTTTTGGGGCCTCTCACTAGCAAGCTTTAAAATACTTGTAATCTTCCTTACTTTCACTTTAAACTCTTCCATTCAAGTTGTGATATAGTTTAATCAAGTGTTTTAGCATTTCAACTTCTACATATAGGTATTTTCCTCTTTAAGCTTGTAAGTTGGGTATGAATAATATTGTTCTTGTAGTCTAAACATTTTCTAGTATCAATACAAGTTTCTTTCTCTATTTCATGATCATGTATCTTTACATTATGCTTGTTCTTGAATCTATTATGAATGGCTAGATTTTTAGTTGGATAGTCCAGGGGGAATTTTCTCTTGGGTATATGAAATCGACTCTCTTTCGTTCTCCCCCGTAGTGTAAAGTGTTTGGTTTGACTAGGTTGAGTGTAGACATGGTTTTGGGCTCTTGATACACCATAGAATTGTCACATGGTATGCTTTGGCCCAATACATCCACCCTAGTCCCTCACTTTCTCCGAATCAATCAAACTCCGAGACACCATTGCTTGAATGACTTGAGTTGATTTGACATTCCCATTGGAATGACCCATATGGATTAGCCAACCTTACTTTCCTTGCATTTTTACCAAAACACAACTCTCCAAAACACACATTACATGATTTTTCAATTTTCATTTCTTTCACAAATCAGTCCCTAAACATTTGACATTTCCTTCCTTAAGGAGATGACATTGGAATACCCATTCCAAGTAAAACACGACATTGCAAGTCTCTCTTCGCTTGGGGAGCACTTTTGCACACACATTTTTTCACACATACATACAATTTTTTCCATTTCTAACATCGAATCCGAGGGATAGTGACACTCACCTATTTGTATAAGCCAAATACACACAACCGGGATCATGTTTGGAGATTAGGGTGAATCAAGCGGATATCTCAACTAGTTTGAATTAGTCATAGCATGCGAAGCTAAGGAGCTACTGATTTGGGACGTTGGTGAGTTGGCGAGCAAGGAGCTGGGGGTTGGGCCTTTCCGAACAATATAGCTCCTCCTTTGAGAAGTAGAGCTCCTCTATTGAGATTGTTCCTAATTTACCATTATCAGTATATACACATAACTTAGTACCTATTGCATGATTTTTATTAGTGCTCCTAGGGCTAAGTTCCTTAAGCACTCACTGTGCACAAATACTTATGGATTTCCTAACATTCTCAAATTTAGGTGCATCTGAGGGTTTGTGAGAAGATCTGCTAATTGATCTTGAGTTTGGACATACTCTAATGATATCACCTTGTTCTCAACAAGCTCAAGAATGAAGTGGTGATGTATATCAATGTGCTTAGTCCTAGAGTGCTGAACGAGATTTTTAGAGATGTTTATGGAAGTAGAGCTATCACAATACACAGTCAAGGTGCAATGAGATACCTCATAGTCAAAACGCATTTGCTTTAATCAAAGCAACTTGTGCAACAACACCCTATAGCAATATATTCAGCCTCGGTTGTAGAAAATGATATAGAATTTTGTTTCTTACTTAGCCAAGATTCCAAATTATTCCCAATTTAGAAACGCCCATTGGAAGTGCTTTTATGGTCAACTACATTCCTTACCCAATCAACATCAGAATAGCTAGCAATCTCAACATTAGTCTCAAAGGTATACCAAATACCATACCTAAAGTGTAACTTACATAACAAAAGATGCATTTTACTACAAGCAAGTGTGACTTGTTGGGGCAAGACAAATACCGTGCACATACACCAATACTAAAGGCAATGTCAGGTCGATTCACAACTTCATAGAGTAGGCTACCTCTCAAGCTACAATACTAGTGTGGTCAACATTTTTGTCTGAACTGCCTTTATTCAACTTTGTCCTAGTACTCATCGAAGTACGCAAGTGATTGATTAACTTTAACCCTAACTTCTTGACTAGGTCTCTTGCATATTTACGTTGTGAGACAGAAATCCCATTGTCCATTTATTTAACAAGCAATCCTAAAAAGAAAGTTAGTTCACTGATCATGCTAATTTCAAATTCAGTTTTCATCAATTAACTAAAATCATGAGCAAGAGAGTCACATGTGGAACCAAAAGCAATATCATCAATATACACTTAGGCAATTAAAGTTTCACCTTTAACATTCTTTACAAACAAGCTAGGTCTTATCTGCACTACATCTAGAAAATCCTTCTTTCAAAAGATAAGTAGAGAGCCTACCAAGCCCTTGGAGCGTGTTTTACACTATATAGATCCTTTTTAAGTTTAAGTATCAACGACAAATTAGCAGTTTAAGAAAAATAATTCTTTTATTCATTCTATTTCTTAATTGATTATGGAGGAAATTTCCTTTCTAATTTTTAGCCTGTTAGTTTATAACCTTTCTTTAAGAGTTTTTATACTATTATTTGCATGTAAGTAGTGGCACTAGAGGGGTAAGGTTTATTTCCCCCCCTCAATAAGTGTAATACCTTTGTTTCTAAATATATTATCCTCATATTTGCAAGGTTTTATAAAAAAAAAGAGTTTAAACGTATGTCTGGGGTGACGTGGGTCTTCAAAACCCTTTGGTTGTTCCACATAGACTTTTCTTGATGGAAACCATTCAACAATGCACTTTTCACATCCATTTGATATAACTTGAAATTCATGTGACAAGCTATAGCAAAAAGCAATCTCACAGATTCTAACCTAGCTACCGGTGCAAAAGTCTCATCAAAGTCTATTCCTTCTACTTAAATGTACCCTTATGCCACTAGCCTAGCCTTATTCCTAGCAACTACAACATTTTCATTGAATTTATTTTTAAAAATCCATTTTGTTCCAATTCAATTGGTTTGTTTAGGCCTTGGTACCAAGTCCCGAACATCACTTTGTGTGAATTGGTTTAGCTCTTCTCACATGGAAATAAGCCAATTGTCATCATCAAGTGCCTCACATACAATTTTAGGTTAAAATATGCAGACATAGCAATTTTGACCCAACACATCTTCAAGTTCCCTCCTAGTCCTCACCCCTTGTTTCCTAGAATGTAACAAGGTGTGTACCTAGCCCAATCCCGTGAAGGTGTTGGTTTGGTCAGAATGTCATTATCTCTTTGAGAGGTAGAAGTAGGTTCTGATTCACCTTTATGTGCTATTGAAGCTCTAGTTTTCTCAAGCACAAGGTCCTCTCCTGTGTCATCAATGACAACATTAATGGATTCCATAAGAGTAGTTGTTCTCAAATTAAACATTCTAAATGCTCTACTATTAGTGGAGTATCCAAGAAACCTAAGTTCTCCCTATCTCCCAAGATGTAACACTTATTCCCAAAAACTCAAAAATATTTCAAACTAGGTTTCTTGCCTTTCCAAATATCATAGGGGGTTTAACATGTTCAAGACCTAAGGTATACTCTATGAATAGTGTAACATGTAGTGTTCACAATCTCGACCCAAAATCTCTTAGGCAACCCATTACTATGAATCATGACATGTGCCATTTCTTGAATGACATTTTTTATTTCTCTTTATCGTGCCATTTTGTTGTGGGGTATTGGGTGCTAAAAACTCGTGGTTGATGCCATATTTATCACAATAAGCACAGAAGTCAGAATTATCAAATTATCTACCGTGATTACTTCAAATCTAAAAACTTTACCTATCAATTACCTCATTCATTTTAAGCTTAAATGCATATATTTCTAAAGCTAGCAAAAGTCTCAGAGTAATCATCTACCATTACTAAGATATATCTCTTACTATCTATGCTCTTAGCCCGTGTAGGACCCATGAGGTGCATGTGAATGAGCTCTAGGGGTCTCTTAGTTGTGATGGCCTTTAATTTCTTGTGAAGGACTTTAGTTCATTTTCCTAATTAACACAGACCACACATTTTGGTAGAAGACTTACCCAACTTAGGTACTCCCCTCACAAGCTCCTTACAATTCAGTTCAGGTTCTTGTAGTTCATGTGACCTAACATTTGGTGTCATAATGTGATTTTATCAACACTTGCCCTATGACACACTAGTGAAGGGCTAGGAGATATGCAATAAAAATTATCTTATGACCTAACCCCTTCCAAAAGATAGTCAAGCATATCATTCAATGCAGTGCATTTGTCTCTCGTGAATTGTACATCATTGTCATCATTATAAAATTGACTAATACTGATAATATTAGCTTTCAACCCTTCCACATAGAGGAAATTATTCAAATTTGGCTGCCCAATGGTTGAATGGAACATTTCTGACAACCTTGGAGATATTACCATCTCCAAATATGACAGTCCTAGCACTACACTTTTTCAATATGCAAAAGTGGGACTTCTCACCAATCATGTGCCTAGAACAACCACTATCAAAGTACCATTTATTACCCACTTGGGCTTTCAATGTAGTGTGCAGTACAAAACATAACTCATTATTTGATGATACAACCATTCTTAACTAGGTATGTAAGAAATAATCAAATCTCACAGGAATCCCAAAACCCAAAACCCAGATGCAACTATGGATGAAAAGATGTCAATCAATCATTCATACAAACACATAGTGCGTATGTGTGCAAACAAGCAGAAGTGAATAAGCATAAAAAAAATAACACAAGTAATTTGTTGATGTGAAAAAATACTCATCGAGAAAAACTATAGAGAAACTACTCGGGGTTCAGCAAAACCTAATCCATTACTCTCCAAGTCAACAAACAAGGACTCGAGTCTTATACCTCAATCAATACCATGGTTAGATGCTTCATTCCTTCATTATCTCTCATTTCCAAAAGCCCTCCTTGAACGTCTTATGTAGCTTCACTTTGATTCACCTAAACAAAGGATCCTCCAGTTCTTGAGCAATCAAGGACATGCCAATGATTCCCAGTATGCACATACCAATAGGTTTGGTTTACCAATCAAGATCATCACTCCAATTTGTGAGGTTGAGTAGAATCTCTAGAAGGTAGCCTTGGGTCAGGGATCTAGGGTTGTGGTGGAAGCTCTCAAGGTAAAGGATGAGCTTTTACTCTCAAAAGGCTTACAAGAGGCTTACCTTAGCTGAAAAAAAGTCTCTCCCTATTTATAGGTCCGCAATAAGGGTAATCTTTGTCAACAAGATAACACAGATTTGAGAACAACCGCTTGATTGGTGGGAGGGAGGTCAAAGTGCAGTGGTCATGAGAATGATTGAATTTCCATCCTAACCAAGGAGAGTAGACAGATCGAGGACTATAAGACCACTCGAGCGAGCTCATGAAGTGAGTCATGTTCTCCTCCGATTCATGCTCAAAAAGACTGCACTAGTGGAGGCTAGTGGGGAGTTCATACTAGTTTTCCAAGAATAAAACCAAGAAAAAAATTTGTCTTCTTGGGCACTAAAGGTTTTTGCTCAAAAGGAGTCTGCTAATGACTCAAACTATGTTTTTAAAACACAAACGGTTTAGAAAATCTTTTCATTTAAAATCACCTAGGAGCCATACACAAATTAATTTCTAATTCCTTTTTGAACTTTATCCCTCCTAAGTTAATTAAACCAAGGGAACATAAACATAGGTATCTAGGTCATTACCTTTGACCTACGCTTAAAGGTGCAACCAGAGTGTGAATGATGTAGCTTTGAAACTTGATCTCCTTCCTTTAATGACGTTTTTGGATCTTCAATCATGATAGCTTCATGACTATAGAATAAGTTGAGATTTATAATGGAATTCATAAAATTAGCCAATTCTAAATGTTTATCTAACAATAATGACCTTAGAAACCTAAGAACCCTTGGTTTAATGTAATAGACATAGGATGATTAGTGTTAAAATGGAATCGGTACTGATCTCTGTATGGATCTTAGGTTATTTTCAGATAAAAGTTTTTCTAACCCCTTTGTGTTTGGAAAACATAATTTCAGCCATTATCAGACCCTTCTTGAGCAACACCTTTTAGTGTTCATGAGGATAAATTATTTGCTTTATTTTATGCTTAAAAAAAAGTAGGAACTACCCTATGTTCACCAGTCTTCACTATAGCGGTCTCTAAAAGACTAAGAAAAAATTTGGACAAAGGATAAATGAGTGAGTAGAGATGACCACCCTTCGGGTAGCCCTCAGGCTACTCAAGAGGTCTTGAGGTCACTTGAGCGGTCGCTGCTCTGCAGTTCTGGTTGCATTTCAAATTTCATTCTAGTGACCATCGCCCCTTTGACTGCCCTCATATTGCTTGAATAGTTATTCGCAAATTTGTAGAACCCAAGACAAACCATATTATGAGAATATAAATAGAGGGATTCCTTCCAAACTAGTTTAAGGCTCTGTGAGTTAGAAAAGACCCCAAGCTTTCTAGAGATTCAAGAACAACCCTTGATCCCTAAGTCCAAAAAGGCCAACTATCTTGATTCTTCCATTCAACGTCTCACATTGAAAAAGAAGACCTTGCTTGTAGTCAATCAACACCTATTGGCTAGTGAGCATAACAAATGATAAAAATTTTGATTTGGTATAGACCTCTTTAATGGAGAAATTCAAATTTAAATGAAGAAAAATTCAAATTTGAATGAGGACAAACCCAATTTTAAAGTATGATAGAATATGACCATTAGATCTTTAAGGATAATGAAATCTAACCATTGTTGATTTTAAGTAAAAGTTTGAGTCTTCCTTGATTTGGTATGAATTTGAATATTGCACTTAAAAAAAAGTAAAAATATTTTTTGTCTAAATTCAAATTTGGGTTTGGAAAAAGATAAGAGTCAAAGATACTCTTACTGTTAGGTGTTGCGAGAGGTGGGTTGCAAAATAGACCTACTAGTCCATTTTACTTAACAAAATGACTCCAATTAAGTCCAAGACTATAAAATGGAACCTTCACAGTATTGAGGAGCACATAATATTGCACATTTGATGGCCTCATTACATGCATTTTAACTTAACTTTGCATTTAATTACTTAGAGTTAGTCGAGTTTATGAATAATGTTGAAATCTTGTGGCTGCAGGTAATTATAGCATAAATGATGGATTTTGGAACCTTGCAACTATGTGTGGATGTGTGGTGAAGATATGGACACATTATATGAGGATTTGGAGCCTTAAAAGTGAAAGAAATCTAGGAGCCACCGGTGCTTGGTAACATAGGCACCTGCACCCGCACCATTTGGTAGCAATACCTCGGTTTTGCTCATTGTTGACTATGATCCACTTTGAATCTGAAATAGTGAAAAACATGAATGTTGTATTGTAGATTAGGATGTCCTTTGTATTGTTTCAAAATTTAAGCTAAATCTAACAGTTGGATCAAACGTTATGAAAATTCTACGAAAACTAGTCTGGAGCAGGCAACCTACCGGAAAGACCTACCGGTAGTTTTTACTCTAGTAGCCAAAACCTACTGGTAGATCGCTAAAAACCTACTGGAAGGTTTTGCCCAGAATACTTAGAACACCTACAACTAATGCTCCACTTGCTTGGAGGTCCCACCATTGATTCTCCCATTTGTCCCCTGACATCCTTCCTACAATTACATGCATCCGACACCTTACTTGAAGACTTTGGAGGCAATGGCATTGATGAGGATGAGAGAGAAGGGGCAGCCATGATGGTTGCAGGCTAAGCTCTTCCTAGCCTATCTAATGCATCAAATCACCTCCCATTGATGGGAGGTCTGCTCTCACAGGCTGGGGGATCCCCATGGACGAAAATGCATCACTCTTTCACCATATAGTCAGCATTTCACAAGATTTTGTAGGGAGGCTACCTGCGAAGAATGCTCAAAGGAAGAAGATGAATAGTAGAAATACAAAGTTTAGATTTTTACATTTCTTCCATCCGTNAATGCAATATAATGTGTAATTACAATACCAATATCATGTCCAATATGTACGAGTGTTATACGAACAATCTCAATCACATTTCAACACATTTCATGGTTAATTATATCATAAACATATAATTTTTATAAATCTTCACCATATNTCACCATATAGTCAGCATTTCACAAGATTTTGTAGGGAGGCTACCTGCGAAGAATGCTCAAAGGAAGAAGATGAATAGTAGAAATACAAAGTTTAGATTTTTACATTTCTTCCATCCGTTTCACTTGTAATCTTTTGTAAGGATCTTGTAAGCTTCATTATTTACTTTTAATGTCATTTATTTCAAGTGGTTTGCATGTTTAGTTGAGTATCTTAGTTTTTACCATTGTTGTGTTAAGTTTTCTTCATTTCAAGTTTTAAAATGTGTATTGAATATTTTTCTTCATAGTTTAAGATTTCTTGCATTAATTTGAGTTCTAATCTTCATTTCTTCATTATGTCTCTTTACATTGTTCATGTTTTTCCTTTTAGTATGACTAGCTAGAGTTTAAGTTGGCTAATCTAAGGGAGACCTCCTCTTGGGTATGCCAGTTCAACTCATTTTCTTTTCCCCTCGGAATGTGCATTGGTTCAGTTTGACTGGGTTAAGTGTGGACGTGGATGTGAGTTTTTGATACACCGTAGGCATTGTCACGGGGTATGAATGGATCCTCACCTCCATCCTAGTCCTACGTTTTTCACAAATCAGTCGAACATCTAGATACCATTTGGGGAAGGTCTCGAGTTGGGTTGGCATTACCATTGGAATGAACCTTTCAGATTAGCCAACACTTGTTTCCCATTTTATTTTCATCACAACACAATCACAAGCCAAACTTAAACAACAAAAGATTTTTACCCTTTACCATCTTCACACAACTTGACCT
This sequence comes from Ilex paraguariensis, assembly GCA_963454935.2. Classification (NCBI taxonomy): domain Eukaryota; kingdom Viridiplantae; phylum Streptophyta; class Magnoliopsida; order Aquifoliales; family Aquifoliaceae; genus Ilex; species Ilex paraguariensis. The sequence continues at coordinate 5,754,663 of CAUOFW020000001.1, forward strand.
TTCCTTCCCTAAGGCGACGGTCGACCTACTGGTAGTTCTTACCCAGAATCCTAAAATTAGTGCTTTTAATCCATTTTTTTTGGTGAAAACCTTCATGTTCCTCCTAAATCACTGACCCTATATTATTTCCCTCTGACTCAATACCCTCCCAAGTTTCCAAATCCCTAATCTACCTCACAATTCTCTCAATCCTTGACCTTAGGGCTGTTGATTTGGTGATTTTTGTTGAAAATTTGAAGTTTGGCCTTTTAGAAACCCTAGATTGCCAAAAATATTTCAAACCCTAATCTCCCTTTATCTTTGCAAAACTTCCAAAATCTCTAAAATGGCTCATCAAGTAATGATTCTCTGGGATGCTATGGACCCGATTGACGATTTCTTCTTTGGCTTTCTTACACTCTTAACTCTTGGGGCACTGTTGCTTTGCATGGCCCAAACAAAACGAATTAGGCCCGACCCTTCTCAACTCGAGGACACAAATTCCAGCAAGAGGAACGACGAAGGGTCTAGTGGAGACCGGCTAGAACAATGGAAGAAGGCGAGGAATGATGTGAGGTACCAACTGATACAGGAAAAGAACGTCACTTGCGAGAGGTACCTTGACCTTAGTATGAGGGATGAGGTTGTTAGGCTCATTTTTGCCCTTGGGATGGCATTTTGGTTTGAGCCCGTGGAAGGGTTTAATTTGTCTATGTGCCGAGAGTTCTACCAAAGACTTAGAATGGTGGAGGTGGATGAAATTGAGATTTTGAGGACGAGCGTGAGGGGTAAGATGTTCGATGTGACCCCTACTTTTATTTCTACTCTCCTACACTATGAGAGACCACCTTCCTCCACCCCTCTATACCCCCATAACATCACTCAAGTCAAGACTATCTCTGAGTTTGTGGCACTGGTATATGAGGACCCGAGTCAGTTCAAGAGGACGATCCAAGTTGGGGGACTAAAACATTCTTATGGGATTCAGAATAAGCTTCTTCATTACAATATGCTTCCTAGGGGTGCTGAAAAGATGCCTAACATTGAAAAGTTGGCCCTTTTGGATGCAGTTATGTCTGGAGAGGCGGTAGACTTTGTACTTTTTTGTATGGGAAGTAATGAAAGTCTTCGCCAAGTCCCAAAAGCCTAAGGCCAATCTACCTTTTGGGAATTTGGTGACTCGGATGTGCAAGCAATTCAAAGTCAAGGCTTACACATTTGAAAAGCTCACTTCCCCTGAGCTTGGGGCTATTGGAAAGGCCAGTAGCATGAAGAGGACGACGATGAGCCATAGTGAGCAGACTAGGGTTTTGAGGCCAAAGTTAGAAGCTGGTGGACGTTCCTCTTCTGCTGGGCCTTCTATGTTTGTGCCATTTACCTCAGCACCTAAGCATTCAATACCTGAACGACTTGATGCATTAGAGGTGACAGTGCATGGGATTTCAACCATGATGACCTGTTTGTTTCAGCATACATTCCCCAGTGAGCCTATTCCAGGTGAGCCTCCAACTTGTACCTCTGCCCCCTTTGCTTCCACTGTGGTTAAGATGGGGGATACCGATGAGGACATTGATGATGGAGGTGGTGGTAAGAATGATGATTAGGGTGCTTTGTTATTGTTTTTTCCCTTTTTGAGTGGAGTTGTACATTTCTAGGAGAGGAGTCATTGGCCTAGTAGAAGAGTCCCTAGAAATTGTAGGTCATTTTTGTTTCTTTTTGAAGTCTGACTCATTATACTCCAACTTTGAAATACATTAATGGAATACCACTATTTTTGTTCCATCTGTCCATGTTTATTTCGATAATTGCATTATGATTTTTTTATTTTGAGTGTTCGATGGGATGAATTGTGGAAATGGATTTGTGCAATTTCATACTTGTCTATTTTGGATTGAAAATAAATTTTGCTAGGGACTAGCAAAACTCAAGTTGGGGGGTGTGATTATCAAGAAACATTGCATATTTTATGTACATTTACATCTTTTTTATATTTGCTTTTGTGGTTAAAATGAGCGAAAATACACTGTTCGTGCTTTTAATGGAGTTTTGGTATGTTTACAGGAATACGTGTTCAAATGGCACTTAATAGACCCTATTATGATGCTTGAGTCGAATGAAGTTGGGAATGAGGTTTGATGACAGCTCAAGTGGTGAAGGACCCAAGAAATTAGCAAAACAAGAGAAAACCTACCAGTAGGCTACTGGAACTGCACGTAGTGCAAACCTATTGATAGGTTTTTATTACTAGAGTGAAACCTACCGGTAGGTTTTCATCGACCTACCGGTAGGTTTTACTGAAACAGCTTAGATTTGGCACCTAAGGCTCTGCAACTTTGGGGGCCCCCCAAAAAATTCTCCCACCTGTCCCTGGCACTCCCAACACACTAGACATCCCTTCCTCAACCTACATTGAACTTTTGGAGCATTGGGCATTAATGCAGAGATAGGAGAGAGAAGATGCTAGGTGTGCAGACAATGCCTGCACTTGTCTGCCCTACCCATACCTTTCAGTGCCTATTGATTTGGGATCACATCATAGAGGTTTGGGGACACTCCGTGGACATTTTTGGGGAAGCTTATACACTATTGCAAATGATTATGCAAGATACATTGTAATATAGAGAGAGAATCTAATGTAGAAGATGAATAGTGCTAGAGACAGATGTTAATATTTTTGCATTTTCTTCATTGCATTGTCATGTAATCTCTTGTAAGGATCTTCTAAGCTTTGTTTGAAGTCTTAAATGCCATTTATTTCAAGTTGATTTCAAGTTTAATCCTCTATTCAAGCTTTCACCATTAATGGTTTCAAGTTCTTCATTTCTTAGTTATAAAATGGGTATTAAATGCACTCTCTTTTAGTTTTGGTTTTCTTGCATTAACTTAGCTAAAATCTTCATTTCTCTAGAATGTATTCTCATTACATTATTGTCTTTCCTTTAAGCATGAATAGCTAAGCCTTTACGTTGGCTAATCCAAGGGGGACCTCCTATTGGGTATGCCATTTCAACTCATTTTCTTTCCTCCGCTCGGTGTACTATGGTTCGGTTTGACTGGGTTGAGAGTGGACATGGTTGTGAGTCTTTGATATCCATAGACTTGTCATGGGTTATGCTTGGATCCTCACTTCCATTTAGTCCCTAGCTTCCCATGAATCAATCGAACATCTAGGCACCATTGGAGGAAGGTTTTGAGTTTACTTGGCATTCCCATTGGAGTGAACCTTTCGGATTAGCCAACACTTGTTTTCCATTCATTTTCTATAACAAACACATAACACAAACCAAACTTCAACAACAAAAGTTTTTTACACTTTACCCCTTTTCACCAAAATCACATTCAACATGATTCACCTCCTTCCCTGAGGAGACAATAAGGGAATACGATTCCAAGTAAAACATGACACACAAAAGTCTCTCTGCGCTTGGGGAGCATTTGTTTTCACACACACAAATTTTACACTTCATTCACCCACTATTCCATTGCCTTTTCTTTTGACATCACTCCAAAGAAGAGTGACACTCCTCTCTACACATACACTACATACATTGCGGGATGATGCTAGGAGATTAGGAAACAACAACGGAAACTATCAAACATTTTTGGCGCCGTTACCAGGGAAGGTTAAGCATCGAGTTCAAAGGTGAATTTGGATGGCATAGGTAAGTCTCGTGAATTTCATCACGGGCCAAGGTATGTTGTCTAATTTGTAAATAGTTTGTTTTTGTTTGCATTTTGTGTTATGTTTCCTAATTTTTATGAAAATGTATCAAATGCCAAAAATTTTGAAAATATGTGTGAGATTTGTGATGAGTATGGGCACATCACTAGTGAGTGCCCAATAAATTATCCGGTTCAAAATTTTGCATGCGAAGGTTCAAATTCAGTTTTGGACTACTCAAATTTGTACCCCAACCATTATGTTGCAACGAGTTATTCGAGCTATGGTTGAGAGAATGAACCTTATACTTTTTCATCCAATTTCACACCACCAAATGAATTTTACCACTATCCAACATACAAGGACTCAAGCGAACAAAAATTGAAAAATATTTTTTACGAGTTTATGCAATGCCAAATGGTAGTCAATGCCTAAGTAGCCCAACAACTTTCTGAAATTAGAGATGATCTTATTGCTTTGACTAATGCTATATGTACCACGCATGAAGAACAACATCTTGAACATAGTCAATGTATTGAGGATGATCATTTCTATGAAATACAAATTGATGTTGAATCTCCCACCACTCTTGATTGTGAAAATTTAATGATAATATTATCTTACATGAGGCTAATGAGCCGAAGGTCATTTTTCCATCTAAGAGTGGTGTTGAGATTCACATTTCTCAACTTGGGGAGGGCATTGAAACAGAGTTGAGTGTAGAAACTTTTAAAGATAAATTGTATACTCCATTGTGGGAATTGCATAAACTTACCTACACCTCGGTTTGGTTGAGAATTTTGAATCATTATCCTTGCTTTGTTTGGATAGATGGGTTAGGAAGGGCATTTATACAACAAAAAATTTTAAAATCAAAAAAATCAATGGGCGTAAGCTCATATCCGAATTAAAGCCGGATTGACATGAGCCCTTTTTGTTTGTTTTCATGTACATAGTAGTTAGATTTCTTTTATTGTTATATATTTTTTTCTTGTTATTGTAGTGTAGAAGTTGTTTACCTCTCCCTAATTTGGACTCAATTCATTTTGAACATCATCGTAACAAATCTTATTCAATATCATGTGAGAGTTTAAGTTGGGGGGTGTAAACAAGCTTTTTTGTGTTTCATTTTCCGTTTAATGTGTCTAAAAAAAAGAGAAAAAAAATGAAAAAGGAAAGAAAAAAAGGGGTGTATCTCATTTCCCATGTTACTTTCATTTTTCTCATTGCATGATTCGTTATGCATTGAGGATACTTGTTTGTTTTTCAACTCAACCATAAGTGCACCATGAACTTGTAATTTTGGTAATTTACGGATTGAGTTCACATTTAGTGTTTGACATGAATAGTGGAGATGATTAAGAACCCATGTGAGCTTTAATGCCAAACTTTGTTTGGAGGGAACTGACATTTACTCAAGGAACAATTTTTTAAATTCTAAATTTGTTCAATAATCTCATTATGCTTGTTTTGTTTAGGTGCATTTAGGTAGTTAATTGACTTTGTCTTGATATGTACAATGCTCCCCTATGCTTATCTAGAGATGATCTTAGACCATTTTTTATTTCTTTGAGCCTTAGTCTTTTTCTTGTGAAATTCTATCCCTAGTGCCATGTTTGAGCCTTGTTGAAAATTTGTTTCCATGCCACACAAGTGACCAAGCCAGTGCAAAAAGATAAAAATTTACCATACCTTCATTATTCTGAGAGCTAACCATGATTGAATATGACAAAGGAGGAATGGTGATGTGGAAACCCAACAAAAGGGGTGATGAATGTGGAATTCATATGTTGAATGAAAAAGAATGATGAATCCAAGAAAAGGGGGAGAGAAAGGGTGAAAAAAAAATGATCAAAGAATGAAGGAAAATGTTAAGGAAAAGATGAAAAAGAGATAAAAGGTGAAGTGATGGTGGTAGACTTGAAATCCCATAAAAGGGAGATCTTTTTGAAATAAAGGTCATTCACCCTGAACAACCTTCTTTGGTATCCTCTATCCTTCCTTTCATGTGCCCCAATATCACCTCAAAGCCCAGTTATAACATTTGAAGTCCTAAATGATCTAGAGACGACATGGGGGGAACACACTTTTAAAGAAAAAAAAAAGTTTGATTTAACTACCTAGTGCTCTAGCATTCCTTTCGTGAGATTATGCCAAGGTTGTTTCATCTGTATGCATGTGCTTCATTTTTGGATTATATGTGAGCATTTTGGTTTGTGCATAAGATTCTATCTCACATATACACATGGAGAGCAAACCAGGATAACCATAGCGTGATTCTTTGTTGAGAGACACCCTTGGTGAGTTTGCATCGAAGCTTAATTTGGATAGCCAAAGTGAATGTGAACTGCGTTATGTAAATGTTTAAATTACAGGTCCATTTCACACACACACAAGTTTGAAAATGAATGTGTATGTGGATACTCTAAAATAACATTTAAGGCTATGATGATACTCATGTGTGATTAGTTCGGGTGCATTGGACAAAACTACTATTGACATCCTAGTGCTAGTTAGAATACGGGAATATGCTCTAAATATTGGATACTAGGAAAAGAAGTTTGTAGGTACCTTCACTGAAAACCTTCATGAGACAAAACTCGTCCACTAGGGATCACCTAGAGGTTTAAAGGCTTGTTGTATATGCTAAATGCAATTGCGGAATTAGTATAAGTTTATCTTTGTTTTCTTACTTTTCTACATTTACTGTGCTAGGGAATAGCAAAGCATAAGTTGGGGGGGGTGTGATGAGCACATAATATTGCATATTTGACGGCCTCATTACATGCATTTTAACTTAATTTTGCATTTAATTACTTAGACTTAGTCGAGTTTATGAATAATGTTGAAATCTTGTGGTTGCAGGTAATTATAGCATAAATGATGGATTTTGGAACCTTGCAACTATGTGTGGTGAAGACATGAACACATTACATGAGGATTTGGAGGTTTAAAAGTGAAAGAAATCAAGGAGGTACCGGTGCTTGGTAACATAGGCACCAGCACCCGCACCATTTGGTAGTAGTACCTCAAATTTTCTCCTTTTTGACTATGATCCACTTTTAATTTCAACAATGCAAAACATGAAAGTTGTATATCTGGATGTTCTTTGTATTGTGTCAAAAGTTTAGCTCAATTGGACGGTTGGATCAAAAGTCCTAACAATTCCACGAAAATGATCTGGAGTAGGCAACCTACCGGTAGTTCTTACTCCAGTAGCCAAACCCTATTGGTAGATCGCTAAAAACCTACCGGTAAGTTTTTCCCAGAATGCCTGCAACTCATGCTCCACTTGCTTGGAGGTCCCACCATTGATTCTTCCACTTGTCCCCTGACATCCCTTACACATTTACATACCTCCTACACTGTAGTTGAAGACTTTGGAGGCAATGGCATTGATGAGGATGGGAGAGAAGGAGGCAACATTGATGGTTGCAGGCTAAGCTCTTCCTAGCCTATCCAATGCATCAAATCACCTCTCATTGATGGGAGTTCTGCTCTCACAGGCTAGGGGAGTCTCATGGACAAAAATGCATCACTCCTTCACCATATATTCAACATTCCATAAGATTTTGTAAGGAGGTTACCTAAACTTAGAATGCTCTAAGGAAGAAGATGAATAGTAGGAATAGAAAGCTTAGATTTTTACATTTCTACCATCCATTTCACTTGTAATCTTTTGTAAGGATCTTGTAAGCTTCATTATTTACTTTTAATGTCATTTATTTCAAGTGCTTTGCAAGTTTAGTTGAGCATCTTAGTTTCTACCATTTTTGTGTTAAGTTTTCTTCATTTCAAGTTTTAAAATGGGTATTGAATATTGTTCTTCATAGTTTAAGATTTCTTGCATTAAGTTGAGTTATAATATTCATTTTTTCATTATGTCTTTTTACATTGTACATGTCTTTCCTTTTAGTATGAGTACCTAGAGTTTAAGTTCACTAATCCAAGGGAGACCTCCTCTTGGGTATGCCAGTTCAACTCATTTTCCAACTCATTTTCTTTCCCCTCGTAGTGTACGTTCGTTTGGTTTGACTGGGATGAGTGTGGACGTGGATGTGAGTCTTTGATACACCGTAGGCATTTTCACGGAGTATGCTTGGATCCTCACCTTCATCCTAGTCCCGCGTTTCCCATGAATCAATAGAACATCTAGACACCATTGGGGGAAGGTCTCGAGTTGAGTTGGCATTCCCATTGGAGTGAACCTTTCGGATTACCCAACATTTGTTTCCCATCTTATTTTCATCACGACACAATCACAAACCAAACTCAAACAACAAAAGATTTCTACACTTTATACATTTCACAAAATCATCTTCGCATAACTTAACCTTTCCTTCCCTGAGGAGACGACCTTGGAATACTCATTTCCAAGTAAAACACAACACTCGAAAGTCTCTCTGCGCTTGGGGAGCACTTTTGTTCACACACACACACACAAATTTCATTCTACCATTATTCAGTTTCCCCATTTCTTGCATCATTCTGTGGGAGACTGACACTCCCCCATTCATAAAAGCCATACACACATTGAGAGATGATGTTCGGAGAATAGGGAGCAGAACGGAAACCATCAAGCAAGTACCAAGTGCATGCGGTCTTCAAAAGCATTTTTTTTGGGGGGGGGGGGGAAGGGGAGAGAGGGAGAGGGGGGAATTGAACCCTTGACCTCAAGAAAGAAAAGACTTCACAAGATAAGGAGTACCATTGGACCAAAGACCCATTGGTTTAAAAAGCATATCCATCCATTTGTTCTTGAATCTGCCTAGTAATGATTTTATTAACCATTTATGATTAGTAAAAAAACCTAGTTTTTTATTCAAAACTAGCATAAATACATTGTCCATTGATATAAACTTGTATGCCAAATTTGCTTAGTTTGCCAGATGCTGCAATGCAGTTAAGGGAAGAAGTGTTGGGTGAGTGCCATCGTTCAAAATTTTCCTTACACCCAGGTAGTACCAAGATGTATAGAGACATGAGGCGTCAATCTTGGTGGAAAGGGATGAAACAAGACATGGCTAAGTATGTGTCAAGGTGCGCGGTGTGTCAGCAAGTGAAGATTGAGCATCAAAAGTCCAGAGGATTATCACAGTCCTTGCCTATTCCAGAGTGGAAGTGGGATTAGATCACCATGGACTTCGTGTCGGGTTTTCCATGGACTTCATGCGGTCATAATGCCGCATGGGTCATTGTGGATAGACTTACCAAGTCGGCTCATTTCTTGAGTATGAAGACCACAGACACTTTGGAGAGCTTGAGCAAGCTCTATATTCGTGAGATTGTCAGATTACATGGAGTTTCGCTCTCTATTATTTCAAATCGGGATTCTCGTGTCGTGGCACAATTTTGGCACAGTCTACAACGAGCTATGGGGACAGAGTTACACTTTAGCACCACTTTTCATCCACAAATGGATGGCAAATCTGTAAGGGTGATACAAATTTTGGAGGACATGCTACGAGGTTATGTGTTGGGCTTTAAGGGAAGCTGGAGTGATCATTTGTCGCTGGTGGAGTTTGCATATAACAATAGCTTTCAATCTAGCATTGGCATGGCACCTTATGAAGCATTGTATGGGACACCATGTAGGTCACCGACTTGTTGGCTGGAAGTTGGGGAGAGTAGTTTGTTTGGGCCAGAGATTGTTCGGGAGACTACGGAGAAAATCAAACTCATCTGGGAGAGACTACCCATGGCTCAAAGTTGATAGAAAAGCTATGCGGATAGAAGACGAAGACCATTGGAATTCCAAGATGGGGACTATGTGTTCCTCAAGATATATCAGACCATTCGAAGTGATCAAAGTAGTGGGCACAATGGCGTATCAACTTCGGTTACCCGCTCAGTTGTTAGGGGTACATGACGTGTTCCATGTGTCAATGTTGAGGAAATGTCAATCGGATAAAACTCAGGTTGTGGATTTGGAAAATATTGAAGTTCAAGATGGAGCAACATATGAAGAACAACCGGTGAAGATTCTCGACACCAAGGAGGAGGTGTTTCGCAACAAAGTAATCCAACTGGGGAAAGTCTTGTGGCAACATCACAGATTGGAGGAAGCTACTTGGGAACCTAAGTTGGAGATGCGAGAGAAGTACACTTATTTATTCACTACTTGAGGTGAGTTTCGAGGAAGAAACTTTCTTTAAGAGGGGTGGATTGTAAACCCCACACTTTTATCTTTATATATGTATATAGGTATATATAGCAAGTAATTATTTCTTTTGAAATGAATATGGTAAAATTCGAGTAAATAGTAGTTAAAACTTAGTTTTAACTTGCAAATATATGAAATCATTGTAATAGAACCTGTACCAACTAGGTTTGATGTACAAGAGTATGGTGTATAAGTTTGGGTTGGAATTGGAATGGATTGGAAATGAAGAAGGGAGGATTTGTAAAAAAACAGGCAAAACCTTCCGAAAGGTTAACCTTCTAGAAGGTCGATGAAAAAACTTCCAGAAGGTTTTTGAAGAATTTGAAATTTTAAGTCGTGAAACAGCTGATTTTCCTTCCACTATAAATACCTAAGGGCATCCCATTTAGCCCAATTTCAACACTTCTAACCCTAGGAAACCTTAGAGAGGAAGAAAGAGAGGGAAAATCACAAGATCAAAGGGAATTTGCACATTGGTTTAGATCAAATCCCTAGTTTTTTCAAGAACACCAAGGTAGGGGTTTCTTCCTATTCTCTTACATTGAGGCTAGGGCTTATCTATATGTATTCTTTTGACTTTAAATCTTATATATATGCTATGAAATCATTAGTTCTTGGTATCCTTGCAAAGACCACCATGTTTTAAGCAAAGTAATGGTTGGATAGCCATTAAATCTCTTTTCTTGGCATAAAACCGTAGTTTTCAAGATAAATGGATTTTTCTCTTGATTTTTCCTTTGTTCTTGATTTCAAAACTCTAGTGATTTGATTGGAACAATAAAAGCTTATCTATTGATGATCTCTTGCTTATTTTATTGAATTGTTATGTTGGAAAAATAATACCTATGGAAATTGGGGGGTTTTCGGATTGACTTGTGATTTGATAAAATGGTTGTTAGTACATCTCTTGTATGGTTGTTGTGATGGACTTGAATTACATTCAAGCACTGATATAGAGTGTTAGAGGTTAGTCTATCCCAGTGGGGGTGAGATGGTTTTCTAACACTTGTAGTGGTTTGTTGTTTGTGAGAGCAATCACTATTGTTCACGTAAGTTCGAGGCTGAGGGTTGGTATACCTTTTATGGGAAGGATTCATCAATGTCGTGAGAGATGGTATACGCCCTTCCTAAACTGTTTGAGATTGTGTGATTGTGGTGGGTGAACGAGGTAGAGTTAGGGTGTAGATTCATGGGAAGCAACCAACATAAATGAGAATATGGGTTAATTCTATTGAATGATTTATTGATTTCTATCACTATTCCTTTCATTTAAATTATTGTAATTGCGTACACTTGAGATCAAATAAATTGTCACTGTTTTATTTCAAGTTATATATGCTATTTTGAAAAGTGACCCAACTGTTTATATGTTTTCTAAACCTTGTTCGAGATTGGGAGAATATTGCTACGGAGCTTAGTGCTCACCCCCTACAAACTATATATTTTTCAAATTATGGTCTAGAGGAGGAGCTCGGAGTCGAGGAGCCGATACATTGGGAAGCTCCACTAGACGGGCTTGTGGATCCCGAGGTGGATGTATAGGGTTATACTCTCCTAGGTGTTAGACTAGGAAATTTCTTTTGAGATTATGTAAAGATTAATATTTTGTTATTCCACTGCAAGTTTAAATGTGATTCTTTTGGGATGTAATTGTCATAGTCGATTATATTCTTTTGGGATAGAATAGCCATGTGTTGGCATATTCTTTTGGGAATGATGTTGTAAATATTACATTAGGTGAATGAAATTCCTTTATTGATGGATTTTATTAGTTGCTCTTATGATGTGAATGGATTTAAATTGTAATGTCGTTCAAGGTGAATTTTGGGGCGTTACAGCATTCCGACGGAGGACTAGCCATACCGATAGGAATGCCGTAGTTGTTAGACTGGTAATATTATCCTTTATAGCAGTTGAACGATCTAAGTAATCCAGAAGGATGAGCCATTTATGAGGATCACTTAGGTCATTCATCTGATAGTTATATATATATATATACCAGTAACACGGTTAACTTCATTTCTTACACATCTTGTTAGTATTGGGGTAGAATAGGATGTCTTCTCAGGATAATCCTTGCTCTGTCCATACCTAATCCACCGGAGATGATCTAACGCTCGACCTGAAATTGGTTCAGCACACTGATTATATTGTCTTAAATATTGTAAACGACCACATCTTACATAACTACCGAGACGATCGGCGCGTCGGTTTTTCGCATATGTTCTTTTTCCGCATAAAGGTCGGGATTGACTTTCAAAAATTTTTAAATTTCTGACTCTTCTAGCTTTTTTCATGATCAATGGATGAATATCTTTTGGAAGATGACGCAGTAAAATTAAACTTAACCAAAATAGTTTTTCATCCATTATACACATAAAATAAGAGATTTTTTTTTTTAGGACTCTCTATCCAGTTCTTTAACGTCTACCAGTCACAAAGACAAAATTAAAAGTGATATTAAAACAAGATAAATATTTTAACTATAAATATTAAAATAACATTCTTACCTCCCCAACTTCATTTAAACATTATCTGAAATGTAAAAATAGTGATAGTTAATATTGATAAGGATATCTGACAATCTTTTGTCATTTTATCAATTGGGCTATCTAGCTGTATTTAGAAGATACTCTGTCAAATAAATTACAATTCATTAGTAGTTTTACAGAGATTTAAGCAATAATTTACTTTTCAGAGCATATAAACAGGATCAGAAAGTTCTACAGCAGTTATTTCTTGAGTAAATCCATCATAATATGGTTTAAGTCTTTGACCATTGACTTTAAAGATATTTCCAGTTAATAGATTTTCAATTTCAATTGCTCCATGATTAAAAACCTGTTTGACAACGTAAGGACTTGTCCATTTTGATCTTAGTTTTCCAAGAAATAAATGAAGTTTTGCATTGTATAATAGCACTTTTTGAGATCGTTCAAAAAATTTTCGCATGATATTTTTATCATGAAAGATTTTTGTTCTTGATTTAACAATTTTTTCATTTTCATAAGCTTCATTTCTTAATTCCTCTAATTCACTTATTTGAAGTTTACGAGTTATTCCAGCTTTGTCTATACCAAAATTCATCATTTTAATTTCCCAATATGCTCGATGTTCTAATTCTACAGGAAAATGACATGGTTTTCCATATACTAACCGATAAGGAAACATTCCTAGAATAGTTTTATATGTTGTACGGTAAGCCCAAAGCGCATTGGTAAATCTTAAGGACCAATCTTTACGATCTGCATTTACTGTTTTTTCTAAAATATATTTTATCCCTATATTAGCTAATTCAACTTGTCCACTTGTCTGTAGATGGTACAGAGTGGATATTTTATGTGAGATTGAGTATTTTTTCATTAGATTTTCAAAGACTTTATTACAAAAATTTAATCCACCGTCACTTATGATGGTCTGAGGAATTCCAAATCTGGACAAAATATTTTCTTTCAAAAACTTGATCACTGTTTTGTGATCATTATTTCTACGTGGAATTGCCTCTACCTATTTTGAGACATAGTCGACTGCAACCAAAATATACAGATATCCAAAAGATGGGGCAAATGGACCCATAAAATCGATGACCCAACATTCAAAAATTTTGATAATTAAAATAGGGTTTAAAGACATCATATTTCTTTTTGAAATATTTCTCATTCTTTGACATCGGTCACAATTTAAATACAAAATATGAACATCATTAAAAAGAGTTGGCCAATAAAATCTACACTACAAAATTTTAGCAGCGATTTTCTTTGAAGCAAAATGACCTCCGCAAGCTTTGGAATGACAAAACTGAATTATCTGACCTATTTCACGATTAAGTACACAACGCCTTATAATTTGATTTTTACAATATTTAAAAAGATAAGGATCTTCTCAGAAAAAGTTACGTACCTTAGAAATTTATTTCTATCAAATCAGGTATAATTAGAGGGAATAGTATCAGTAGCTAAATAATTAGCTATATCTGCATATCATGGTAATTCGATTATTGCAAACAATTGTTCATCTGGAAAAGTTTCTCTAATCGGGATTGGCTCTTTCTTAATTTCATAGTTTAATCTTAACAAGTGATATGTTACCACATTCTCTACTCCTTTTTTATCTTTGATGATTAAATCAAATTCTTGTAGTAATAATATCCAACGCAGAAGACGTGGTTTAGCATCTTTTTTAGTAAGTATTTTAAAGCTACATGATCGGTAAATACAACAATTGATGATCTAACCAGATATGAACAAAACTTATCTAATGCAAATACAACAACAAGTAGTTCTTTTTCTGTGGTTGAATAGTTCATTTGTGTATCACTTAGGATTTTACTCGCATAGTATATAGCATAAGGTTTTTTCTCTTTTCTTTGCCCTAATACAGCTTCTATCGCATAATCACTTGCATCACACATTATTTTAAAAGGTAACGACCAGTTAGGAGGTTGCATGATAGGTGCAGAAATAAGCATGTTTTTTGGTTTATCAAAAGCTACTTGACAGGTTTCATTCCATTCAAAGATTATATCATGACATAACAGATTACATATAGGCTTCCCTATGAAACTAAAATTTTTTATAAATCGCTTGTAAAATCCTGCATGACCTAAAAATAAGTGAATATCTTTTACTATTTTTGGTGAAGACAGATTAGCTATAAGATCAATCTTTGATTTATCCACTTCAATCCCTTTTTTGGACACTATATGACCTAAAACAATACCTTGTGAAACCATGAAATGACATTTTTCTCAATTTAAAACAAGGTTTGTTTCTTCACATCGAATGAGAACTTTTTCTAGATTTTCTAAACATATATGAAATGAATCCCCATATACTGAAAAATCATCCATAAAGACTTCTAGATATCGTTCTACCGTATCACTAAATATACTTAACATACAACGTTGAAAGGTAGTTGTAACACCCCACCCTCCGCATGGCATAATATTGTCCGCTTTGGGCCTTTTGGCCCTCACGGCTTTGTTCCTCCCAGTATCCCTATGAAAAGGCCTTATGTCATGTAAGGTGAGAGGCTTACTAATAAGCCCAACAACTTTTCTCTCCCTAACCAATGTGGGATACCAAGATCTCACAACCAAAACCCACCTTGGACGACATTACAATTTATACTCATTCACATCATGAGAGCAACTAAATAAATTCATCATTAAATAAATTTCATTCATCAAATATAACATTTACAATATTCTCCCAAAATAATAGGCAAACCATGGCCATTACATCCCAAAAGAATGTGATCGACTATGGTAATTACATCCCAAAAAAATCTCATTTAAACTTGTAGCGGAATAACAAAAGATTAGTCTTTACATAATCTCAAAAGAAATTTTCTAGTCTAGCACCTAAGAGAGTATAACTCTAGACATCCACCTCAGGATCCAGGAGCCCGTCTAGTGGATCTTTCCAATGTATCGGCTCCTCAACTACGAGCTCCTTGTCTAGATCACAATCTGAAAAATATAATTTGTAGGGGGGTGAGCAGTAAGCCTTGTAGCAACATTCCTCTCAAACTCGAACAAGGTTTAGAAAACATGTAAAATAAGTTGCTCTCATTTCGCAAATATCATATATTAATTTTTGAAAGAAAATAGGAACATTTCAATAGATCTCAAGTTTACACAATAGCAATAAATTAAGTGAAGTAATAACGCCAAATTTTAAATAACAAATCATTTCCAACCTTAAACTATTTCCCACAAGTTCTTGTAGAGTCTCATGCCTCCACAAGCTCTTGTAGGAAACCAATTCCCCACAATAACAATAATCATACAATCGTGTCATCCCATATTCTCATGTATGTTGGTTGTTTCTCATGAATTTACACAACGACTCTACCTCATTCACCCAACCATAACCACACAAACCACTTTAGGAAGGGCGCATGCCGTCTCCCATGACATTCACAAATCCTTCCTAGGAAAGGTATATCATCCCTCAGCCACGAACCTACGTGAACAACAGTGATTGCTTTCACAAACAACAAGCCACTACAAGTGCTAGGAAACCATCTCATCCCCACTGGGATAGACTAACCTCTAACAATCTACGGTAGTGCTCGAATGTAATTCAAGTCCATCACAATAACCATACAAGAGATGTAATAACAAACATTTCCTTTAAAGCACAAGGAAAACTAAAATCCGCAATTCTCACAATTTGTAATACAAGAGAACAATTTAGAAAAATAAACAAGAGATCATCACAAGATCATGTAATTACTCAACACAAAGTACTAGGGCTTCAAAGTCAAGAACACAGGAAGAATCAAGAAGAAAATACATCTCTTTTGAAAACTAGGGTTTTATGATAAGAAAAGAAATCTCATGGTTATATAACCATAGCTTTGTTTAAAACATGGTAATGATTGCAAAAATCCCAAGGAATCATGATTTCATAGCATATACATATGATTAGGAGTGGAAACATATATATACATACATGCCCTAGCCTCAATGGAGAAGAATCGAAGTGTGAAACCCGGGAAAAATTTTAACTTTTTCTTTAAAAGGGGCAAAATGGTAATTTGCCATTGTAGTACGGGTTAAAAATTGGTATTTTTCTAAATCTTGAATGATGAAACGGACCTCACCATTGGATTCGTCACGCGAAATCTAGTTACCAAGACAAATTTCGTCGAATTCTGAGATAGTCGGATTTTTCACGTTTTTCGAGGTGATGAGTGTCCGGTGACCCCTAAAAACGAAAATTTTATAAAAAATTTTGAAATTTGAAAAAATTTTTAAATAAAGGTCATATAAAATATTTTGATCTTAAATCGGTACGAAATTTAATCGTTTCGGAGCGAAAAACGGACCCAAACAAAATAGGACACTTGGCGCGACGAGGGCCAAGTCTTTAAAAGTATAAAAGGGACAAATATCTGAAAAGTCAGCTATTTCCTACCCATTTGCTGGCTGGTTTCAGACGTTGGAGGAAGAGAAGAGAGAAATAGAGTATTCAAGTTTCTCTTCCGTCGATCCGTTAGGCTACGTCGATCGGAATCGCTTGAACCAAGAATTAAAGATGGTCTACGCGACGAGGGCTACGCGTGGGTACCAAAAATGAAGGATTTAACCGAAGGTATAAAGGGGAGATTTTGGGAAAATTAAGTCTTCGTGGGTATTTTCTTGAGCTCAAACCGAAAGGAAGAAGAAGAAATGGTGCTGTCAATCCTAGACAGTGGGTGAGTTTCTTATTCATTTCATAAGCTACGATTATTTAATAATTCTGGGATTTTGAGGTTATAATTTAGACGAAAAAAGGATTTGTTTGGTTTTGGTTTCAAGTAAAATGGAGATAAATACGAGTTTTGGTGATTTTTGAAAGTTAGCCCCAGCCTATAGAAACTGATTTGGAAAATCTGGACATCACGTAGTTTCGTAATTGGTTTTATGAGTTAGAGTTTGTTTATGAATCTTAAACTTTGAGAGTTTGAAATAGATTCATAAAGGGTTATTTTGGCTTTGGTCTCATGCCAAAAGGATGAAAACTCTATTTTTGGTGAATTTCTAAAAATGATTATGACCTGCAGGTAACCTACATGAGTTAAAACAACTCTAACTCTAGTTATTAAAATCCAATTCTAACAAAATATGTGGGAGATGAACATAGACTCATAGGAATTATCTTTCACCAAAAATCACTATTTTTGAACACTAAATATCTGTTCTAGGTAACTCCTAAACTAAGTGTAAGTTACAGAATTTTCAAGTTCCAGCAGGTCATAATCATTTTTAGAAATTCACCAAAAATAGATTTTTCATCCTTTTGGCATGAGACCAAAGCCAAAATAACCCTTTATGAATCTATTTCAAACTCTCAAAGTTTAAGATTCATAAACAAACTCTAACTCATAAAACCAATTACGAAACTACGTGATGTCCAGATTTTCCAAATCAGTTTCTATAGGCTGGGGCTAACTTTCAAAAATCACCAAAACTCGTATTTATCTCCATTTTACTTGAAACCAAAACCAAAC
>CAUOFW020000001.1:5775811-5794394 GCA_963454935.2 Ilex paraguariensis
AGCAGGTCATAATCATTTTTAGAAATTCACCAAAAATAGATTTTTCATCCTTTTGGCATGAGACCAAAGCCAAAATAACCCTTTATGAATCTATTTCAAACCCTGAAAGTTTAAGATTCATAAACGAACTCTAACTCATAAAACCAAATACGAAACTACATGCTGTCCAGATTTTCCAGATCAGTATCTATAGGTTGGGGCTAACTTTCAAAAATCACCAAAACTCGTATTTATCTCCATTTTACTTGAAACCAAAACCAAACGAATCCTTTTTCAGTCTACATTATAACGTCAAAATATCAGAATTATTAAATAATCGTAGCTTATGGAATGAATAAGAAACTCACCTACTATCTAGGATTGACAGCACCACTTCTTCTTCTTCCTTTCGGTTTGAGCTCAAGAAAATACCCACCAAGACTTAATTTTCCCAAAATCTCCCCTTTAGACCTTTGGTGAAATTCTTCATTTTTGGTACCCACGCCTAGCCCTCGTCGCGTAGACCAACTTTAATTCTTGGTTCAAGCGATTCCGACCGACGTAGCCTAGCGGATCGACGGAAAAAAAAGTTGAAAACTCTCTTTCTCTCTTCTCTTCCTCCAACGTCTGAAACCAGTCAGCAAATGGGTAGGAAATAGCTGAATTTTCAGATATTTGTCCCTTTTATACTTTTAAAGACTTGACTCTCGTCGCGCCAAGTGTCGTCTTTTGTTCGGGTCTGTTTTTCGCTGCGGAACGATTAAATTTCGTACCGATTTAAGCTCAAAATATTTTATATGAACTTTATTTAAAATATTTTTCAAATTTCAAAATTTTTTATAAAAATTTTGTTTTTTGGGGTCACCGGACACCCGTCACCTCAAAAAACGTGAAAAATCCGACTATCTCAGAATTTGACGAAATTTGTTTGGATAACTAGATTTTGTGAGACAAATCCAACGGTGAGATCCGTTTCATCATCCAAGGTCTAGAAAAATACCATTTTTGAACCCACACTATAATGACAAATTATCATTTTGCCCTTTTTTAAGAAAAAGTTAAAATTTTTCCCGGGTTTCACATTCTTTCCTCCTTAAAAAATTTCGTCCCCGAAATTCACATACACATGCACATACAATTACATACATATACAATAGTCAAATAATGCTAAATGACCATAAGAATGTACCTTCATCCTCGAACAAAAAAGGATAACTGGTACGAACAGTGTCCTCGCGCTCTCATGTCACTTCATCTACTCCTCGATGCTACCATAGCACCTTCCCTAGTCGCACGGTCTTGCCTCGCAAAAACTGTTCTCGGCTATCCATGATGCGCACCGATCCCTCCTCGAAAGTCCCATCAGCATCAACAACAAGCTCTCTCTAATCCACCACATGAGTTGGATCCGGGGTGTACTTCCGAAGCATAGAGACATGGAATACTGCATGAACATCCAATAGATTTGGCGATAATGCCAACTGGTAAGCAAATGTACCCACCCTCTNGCAGGTCATAATCATTTTTAGAAATTCACCAAAAATAGATTTTTCATCCTTTTGGCATGAGACCAAAGCCAAAATAACCCTTTATGAATCTATTTCAAACCCTGAAAGTTTAAGATTCATAAACGAACTCTAACTCATAAAACCAAATACGAAACTACATGCTGTCCAGATTTTCCAGATCAGTATCTATAGGTTGGGGCTAACTTTCAAAAATCACCAAAACTCGTATTTATCTCCATTTTACTTGAAACCAAAACCAAACGAATCCTTTTTCAGTCTACATTATAACGTCAAAATATCAGAATTATTAAATAATCGTAGCTTATGGANTATTTATCTCCATTTTACTTGAAACCAAAACCAAACGAATCCTTTTTCAGTCTACATTATAACGTCAAAATATCAGAATTATTAAATAATCGTAGCTTATGGAATGAATAAGAAACTCACCTACTATCTAGGATTGACAGCACCACTTCTTCTTCTTCCTTTCGGTTTGAGCTCAAGAAAATACCCACCAAGACTTAATTTTCCCAAAATCTCCCCTTTAGACCTTTGGTGAAATTCTTCATTTTTGGTACCCACGCCTAGCCCTCGTCGCGTAGACCAACTTTAATTCTTGGTTCAAGCGATTCCGACCGACGTAGCCTAGCGGATCGACGGAAAAAAAAGTTGAAAACTCTCTTTCTCTCTTCTCTTCCTCCAACGTCTGAAACCAGTCAGCAAATGGGTAGGAAATAGCTGAATTTTCAGATATTTGTCCCTTTTATACTTTTAAAGACTTGACTCTCGTCGCGCCAAGTGTCGTCTTTTGTTCGGGTCTGTTTTTCGCTGCGGAACGATTAAATTTCGTACCGATTTAAGCTCAAAATATTTTATATGAACTTTATTTAAAATATTTTTCAAATTTCAAAATTTTTTATAAAAATTTTGTTTTTTGGGGTCACCGGACACCCGTCACCTCAAAAAACGTGAAAAATCCGACTATCTCAGAATTTGACGAAATTTGTTTGGATAACTAGATTTTGTGAGACAAATCCAACGGTGAGATCCGTTTCATCATCCAAGGTCTAGAAAAATACCATTTTTGAACCCACACTATAATGACAAATTATCATTTTGCCCTTTTTTAAGAAAAAGTTAAAATTTTTCCCGGGTTTCACATTCTTTCCTCCTTAAAAAATTTCGTCCCCGAAATTCACATACACATGCACATACAATTACATACATATACAATAGTCAAATAATGCTAAATGACCATAAGAATGTACCTTCATCCTCGAACAAAAAAGGATAACTGGTACGAACAGTGTCCTCGCGCTCTCATGTCACTTCATCTACTCCTCGATGCTACCATAGCACCTTCCCTAGTCGCACGGTCTTGCCTCGCAAAAACTGTTCTCGGCTATCCATGATGCGCACCGATCCCTCCTCGAAAGTCCCATCAGCATCAACAACAAGCTCTCTCTAATCCACCACATGAGTTGGATCCGGGGTGTACTTCCGAAGCATAGAGACATGGAATACTGCATGAACATCCAATAGATTTGGCGATAATGCCAACTGGTAAGCAAATGTACCCACCCTCTCAAGTATCTCGAAGGGCCCGATGTATCTCGGCGACAACTTCCCCCGCTTACCAAATCGGACCACTCCTCTCTTAGGTATAACCTTCAAGAAGACGTGATCTCCCACCTCAAACTCTAAAGGTCGCCGCCGTCTATCAACATAACTCTTTTGCCGGCTTTGAGCCATGAGAAGACGCCTTCGAATCAAGTCCACCTTCTCCGAGGTGTCTCTAACCAATTTCGGACCCGTAGAAGACCTCTCTCCTACCTTCGTCCAACAAACCAGAGAACGACATGGCCTCCCATATAGCGCCTCATAGGGTGTCATCTGTATGCTCGCCGGGTAACTGTTATTGTATGTGAACTCCACCAAGGGTAAGTGATCTTCCCAACTACCCTTGAGATCTAGGATGCATGTGCGTAGCATGTCCTCTAAAGTCTGGATAGTCCTCTCAGACTAACCATCCATCTGGGGATGAAAAGCAGTGCTCATCATTAATTATGTCCCCATGGCTCGTTGGAAACTCGCCCAAAAATGAGCTATAAATCTGGGATACCGGTCCGATACAATAGATACGGGTACTCCATGCAGTCGGATAATCTCCCGTATATACAACCTACGGAATTCCTCTAGTGTGAAGGCCATCCGCACCGCCAAAAAGTGTGCCGACTTAATAAGCCGGTCCACTATCACCCACATCGCGTCATGACCCAGCGATGTCCGTGGCAAATGGGTCATAAAATCCATCATGATATGCTCCCATTTCCACTCAGCTACCTCCAAAGGCTGGAGTAATCCCGCTGGTCTATAGTGTTCAGCCTTAACCTGCTGACACGTGAGACATCGACTAACAAAATCGCCAACCTGCCTCTTCATTCCACTCCAATAATACTGACAACGAAGATCATGATACATCTTCATGCCCCTTGGATGAACTGCAAAATGGGAGCAATGAAACTCCCTAAGGATTTCCTCCCTCAGATCTACCAACTGAGGAGCCACAACCCTTCCTCGATATCGAAGACTACCATCCGAGTGAATAGTCCATCCCTTGTCACTTGTATCTGCCTGTACATGGTCCCGGATGGACAATAGCTCTGTGTCCTTACTCTAGGACTCAATCACCCTGCTCAGTAGAGACGGTGTAGCCACCAAACTCCCCAAAGTACCCTGAGCCTAATTCATATAACATAGTCCGAATTGTCTCACAGTCTCGAGCATCTGCCACTCCCGGGAAGCTACACTAGCCAAAACTCCCCTTGACCTTTGGCTAAGTGCATCAGCCACCACGTATGCCTTACCAGGATGGTAATGCAAAGTGAAATCATAGTCCTCTAAATACTCCATCCACCGGCATTGCCTCATGTTGAGGTCCCATTGTGTGAAAATATACTTGAGATTCTTGTGGTCCGAAAATACTTCAAACTGCTCACCATACAGGTAGTGACGCCAAGCCTTCAAGGCAAAGACAATGGCAGCCAACTCCATGTCATGTGTGGGGTAATTCCGCTCATGATTCTTTAGCTGCTGAGAACCATAAACTACTACCCTCCCGGACTGCATCAAAAACACATCCCAGCCCGTCCTTCGATGCATCACAATAGACCGAGCACTTCATGTTTAGGTGCTCCAGTTCTATTTGATAAGAAGAAAGATAAGACTCTTCAGTTTTATATTGATTACCGGCAGTTGAATAGGGTCACTATCAAGAATAGGTACCCTTTGCCGAGGATTGATGACTTGTTTGATCAACTGAGGGGGGCACGGGTCTATTCCAAGATAGATCTTTGAACCGGTTACCATCAGTTGAGGGTTAGGGAGGAAGATATTCCTAAGACGGCATTTAGAACGCAGTTTGGGCATTTCGAGTTCACAGTGATGCCATTTGGATTGACGAATGCTCCAGTGGCATTCATGGACCTCATGCACAGGGTGTTCCAATCCCTATTTAGATCAATTTGTTGTGGTTTTTGTTGATGATCTCTTGATCTACTCCAAGTCTGAGGAGGAGCATGAGGGTCACTTGAGAATTATTCTCCAGACATTGAGAGATTATCAGTTGTACGCCAAGTTCAGCAAGTGTGAATTCTGGATTACTGAAGTGAAATTTTTGGGACACGTGGTGTCGGCTTCGGGTGTATCCGTGGACCCGGAGAAGGTTGAGGCAGTTATGAATTGGGAGAGATCGAAGTCAGTCTTCCAGATACGTAGTTTTTTGGGATTGGCGGGGTATTACTGGAAAGATGTCAAGTTCGTGTGGAATGATTCTTGTGAGAATGCATTCCAAGAGTTGAAGAAGAGGCTTACTTCAGCTTCTATTCTGATAGTTCCAAAACGGGGACATAGAACCTGAAAATTCTGTAACTTACACTTAGTTTAGGAGTTACCTGGAACAGGTATTTATTGTTCAAAAATAGTGATTTTTGGTGAAAGATAATTCCTATGAGTCTATGTTCATCTCCCACATATTTTGTTAGAATTGGATTTTAATAACTAGAGTTAGAGTTGTTTTAACTCATGTAGGTTACCTGCAGAATGTTCAAAAATGCTAAACTCCTACGCTTAGTTGGAAAAGAACCCTATATGTGACATTAAAACTAAACAAGAGAGGAAGTGTTCTTGAGGCTTTCTACACTCATTTTGCACTTCTATTAAGGTAGGGATTCTCCTACTTTGGTTCATTCCTATTTAAAATGTTATATGTATTGTGTAGGACTTCTTCTATTTGGATTGATTCTTAATCTAGAATGCCCATATGAAATGGTTAGTGGTATAAAATGTTTTATAACTTGCCTATAGTAATGGAAATGGTGAATTAAGTATGGACAAAGTTCTAGTTAAATTTGTTATGCAGGAGTTCTGTAAATAATTCCTTGATACTTGATGATATTTGATGTGTGTGGGGGCAATATTGTATGCTTACATGATTGTTGCCTAGAAGGTGTTTGCTAAAATGCCTAAGTGTGAATTAAGGTTGTTATGACATGACAATGTATAACATGCTTATAGAATGTGTTGTTTATATATATTGACATTGTAATGATTCATGGAGTTTATATGCTTATGATATGAATTATCATGTGATTGTCTATATATGTAGTTGATCTAGCTCATTGGCAACATTGCACATTGGGCATGACATAGCATCACATTCAAGGGCTACATACATGAGTGTGGGTGTATGGTTGCATGGGGTGATCAACACCAACATTGGTGCTTGATGATGGGCTCGGGAAAGTGGGATGGAACGTCCTATAGAGTCGCACGGTTACATGCATAAAAAAACTTGTGCAGGGTATAGCTAGTAGGGCTAGACACTCCCTCGGGTGAAAAACCCGGCTACTTGGTTCATACACTTACCGGCGGTGAAATTCCAAAAAAGTGTAACGGCGTACAGAGCTGGAGGTGCGATTCCTAAATCCGATACCCCATAAAGGCACATGATTTTGATATATAAATTATTCATTTGATGGGAAGCATGCAAGAATGAATTGGTTTTATGACATATGGTTGATTTCAAAATGATCTTTGGATGTGTTTCATCAAAGACATTTGTTTTACACATGAGTCGCATTGTGTTATGGGAGTCGGTGTGGGCTCCGGATAGCATGCATGAGTGAGTTTCATCTTATTACTTGGCATGGCATCATGAGATTCTAACTTGAATAACATATTCTTATTTGGAAGAATTTGTTTGTGGCATGTGCGCATTGCATACGCATTTTAGGTGGAAAGTAGCCTCTGTAGGAGTTTTTCTATTGAGCGTTAGCTCACCCTATATGGGAAACATTTCAGGTAGGAGAGATACACCGGTGGATGGCTCAAATTTGGACCCACATGTTTGAAGAAAGCCAAATGTGGCTTTATTTTGTGTTGATGTATAATATTTGTGGAAAGAATTTTTTAAGTATGTCATCTTTTAAATTGTAATAGAACTTATATGGATAATTGGACCCAGTGTGGCCAATGTTTAATTATAATTAGACCCGGTGTGGTCAAGGTTTACTTATAAATGGACCCTGTGTGGTCATTGTGTTATATGAGGCTTCGGATGGGTCATATCAATGTATATTGCACAGGTTGTGTTTTGGGTAGAGCTCCTCGTACAAAAGAGACTATGCCCGAATTTTGTTAAATTAAGGACCTCGATAAATGGGGCATAACGGTGTGATATCGAGCTACTCGGTATTCACGGGTATTTCACGGGTTGATAGGTAATCAACGAACCCCCGAATTTTGGGGTGTCACAGGAAAGAACCCCTACCTTGGGGTTCTTGGAAAACTAGGGTTTTGATCTTCTTGAAGTAGAAATTTCCTTTGATCTTGTGTTTTTCTCTTCCTTTCTTCCTCTCTAAGGTTTTTTAGGGTTAGAGATGTTCAAATGGGGCTAAATGGGACGTTCTTAGGTATTTATAGTGGAAGGAGGACTGACTGTTCGCGACTTAAAAAAATTTTTGGCCAGCGCCATACCGGTACGCATGCCGGTACGTTTTTCCAGGTTCTGTCCAGTTTCACCTATTTTCGATTTCCAATTCATTTATAAACTTTCCATAGCCAATCCAAAATTATACAAAATACTTTTGAACATCAAACCTAGTTGGTACAAATTCTATTACAAACAATTTCATATATTTATCTGGTTTTTCACAATATCATTATTTCAACAGTTATAACTTATATGATTCATTCCTATGTCATTACATATATTGCAATTACTACACAATTTGTTATGATATTACTATAATGATGTGGAGGTTTTCAATCCACCCCCCTTAAAGAAAGTTTCATCCTCGAAACTTACCTCAAGTATCAAATAAATGGGGGTACTTCTCTCGCATTTCTAGCTCGGGTTCCCAAGTAGCTTCTTCGACCCCATGATGTTGCCACGAGACCTTCACTAGTTAGATGACTTTGTTGTTAAGCACCTTCTCCTTGGTGTCAAGAATCTTCACCGGTTATTCTTCATATGTTGCTCCATCTTGAACTTCAATATCTTCCAAATCCACAACCTGTGTTGTATCTGATTGACATTTCCTCAACATTCACACATGGAACACGTCATGTACCACTGACAACTGAGCTGGTAACCGAAGTTGATACGCCACTTTGCCTACCACCTTGATCACTTCAAAGGGTCCGATGTATCTTGGTGCTAATTTCCCCTTCTTGCCAAATCTAAACACTCCCTTCTTGGGTGACACCTTAAGGTACACATAGTCCCCCTCTTGGAATTCCAAGGGTCCTCGTTTTCTATCCGCATAGCTTTTTTGTCTACTTTGAGCCGTGCGTAGTCTCTCTCAGATGAGTTTGATTTTCTCTATAGTCTCCCGAACAGTCTCTGGCCCAAACAAACCACTTTCCCCAGCTTCTAACCAACTAGTCAGTGACCTACTTGGTCTCCCATACAATGCCTCATAAGGTGTCATGCCGATGCTAGATTTAAAACTGTTGTTGTATGCGAATTCCACCAACGGCATATGATCACTCCAGCTTCCCTTGAAGTCCAACACACATGCCCGTAGCATGTCCACCATAATTTGTTTCACCCTCTCAGATTGGCCATTCGTTTGGGGATGAAAAGTTGTGTTGAAGTGTAACTCTGTCCCCATAGCTCGTTGTAGACCTTTCAAGAATTGCGCCACAAATCGAGAATCGCGATCTAAAACAATCGAGAGCGGAACACCATGGAATCGCACAATCTCAAGGATAAAAAGCTTCCTCAGGGTTTCTAAAGTGTCTGTGGTCTTCATTCCCAAGAAATGAGTGGATTTGGTGAGTTTGTCCACAATGACCCATATTGTATTATGCCCTCACGATTCTATGGTAAACTCGAAACGAAGTCCATGGTGATGTGATCCCACTTCCACTTTGGAATAGGTAAGGACTGTAGTAATCCTCTGAGCTTTTGATGTTCAATCTTCACTTGCTGACACACCGCACACCTTGACATGTATTTAGCCACGTCTTGTTTCATCCCTTTTCCACCAATATTGACGCTTCATGTCTCTATACATCTTGGTACTATCCGGATGTATGGAAAATTTTGAACGATGGCACTCGCCCAACACTTTTTCCCTGACTTGGTCATTATTTGGTACACATAATCTTCCACGAAATTGTAACTCATCATTATGCATAGACCAATTCTCAATAATCTCATTCCTCTCCAATTTCCCCCGGATAGCTTCCAACTCGGTGTCTAATCGTTGCAACTCCACAATCATTTGTTGAAGAATTGGTTGAGCTACAAGATTAAACATGCACATTCTATCCTCTTGTTGATTAACTAATAGGTCAAACTCCTCCAAAGCATCAATCATCTTCCACCTATGAAAAACAAGAACGTTGATTTCACCCCAAGACTTTCTGCTAAGTGCATCTACAACCACATTAGCCTCCCCCAGATGGTAGTTGAGTGTGAAATCATAATCTTCTAGATACTCAACCCATCTTCTTTACCGAAGATTCAAGTCTTTATGTGTGAATACATACTTGAGGCTCTTATGATCAAAAAACACTTGAAACTTTTCTCTATACAATTAACACCTGCACAACTTAAGCGCAAAAAATACAGTGGCAAGCTCCAAGTTATGAGTGGGATAGTTCTGCTCATGAATCTTGAGTTACCTCGAGCCATAACCAACTACCTTACCTCCTTGCATCAACACACATCCTAGGCCTTGTAACGAAGCATCGGTGTAAACATCATATCCTTCCCCACTGCTCGAAATAATGAGCATAGGAGCTGTTGTCAACTTCTCCTTCAAGGTGTGAAAAGCTTGTTCACACACTTGAGTTCACAAAAAATTTTCTCCTTCGTATGGCGATTTATCGGCATTGCAAAGTTTGAGAACCCTTCTACAAACCTCCGATAGTAGCCTGCTAAACCCAAGAAACTATGTACTTTGATCACATTCTTCGGTGGTTCCCACTTCATCACTACTTCAATCTTGGGGGGGTCAACAGCTACCCTTTGTTCGGATACAACATGACCAAGAATTTCACTTCCTTCATCCAAAACTGGCATTTACTCATATTCGTTACAACTTATGCTCTCTTAGTGTCTGTTGCACAATCGAGAGATGGCGTTCATGTTCCCCTTGTGTTCGTGAATAGATTAATATGTCATCAATAAACACAATGACAAACTAATCTAGATACGGACGAAATACCCTGTGCATCAAATCCATGAAGGCTTCTGGTGCATTAGTCAATCCAAATGGCATTACCGTATATTTGAAATGACCATACCGGGTACGAAAAGCTGTCTTAGGAATATCCTCCTCCTTGATTCACAATTGATGGTACCCTGTGTGAAGATCAATTTTGGAGTAGTACTTAGAACCCCTCAGTTGATCGAATAAATCATCAATTCGTGGCAATGGGTATTTATTCTTTACTGTAACCCGATTCAACCTTTAGTAGTCCATGCATAACCGAAGTGTTTCATCATGTTTCTTCACAAAAAGGACCGGAGCTCCTCAAGGTGAAGTGCTTAAACGGATAAACCCAATAGCCAAAAGTTGGTCCAACTGTTTCCTTAGCTCCTTTAACTGCAAAGGTGTCATTCGATATGGCGCAATGGATATGGGTTTGGTTCCTGGATAGAAATCAATCTTGAACTCAATCTCTCTTTATGGGGGTAACCCAGGTATTTCATCTGAGAAGACATCCAGAAAATCTGACACAATCAACACCACGTCGGATTGAAATTTATCATGATCATCACCCATTAAGTTGACCAAGAAACTCAAGTTGTTCCCCCGCCTTAGCTTTCAAGGATCTAATACCCATAGTAGGAAATGGATGGGAAGAATTCCGATCATTCATGAAACTAAAAACTACACCTCCCGGTAACTGAAAAGAAATCTGTTTACGAAAACAAACCATTGCCGCACGGAAGATAGATAACAAGTTCATCCCAAATATTATATCATACCCTTTTATGTCCAACACAACCAAATCTATGATTAATTCTTGCTCCCTAATTCGAAGCACACGCCCTTCTAGTATCTAACCGTTCTCCTGTAGGTATGTCAATACTCAAGGCATGTTCTAGCTTCCCAAAGTCCAAACCCAAACTCAAAGCATATGTAGTGCATATAAATGAATGAGTAGCACCGGGATCAAATAAGATTCATGCCTAAGAAATGTAGAGAAGAACTATACCTTCCACAACAGCATTAGAAGCATCTTCCTCCGATTGAGTCAAAACAAACACTCTCCCTTGATTGGGGTCGCCTAGGGCCTAAGCTGCTAACAGTCTTTGTTGTAGTGGCTTCGGTGGTGGTGGCTTGTTTGCATTCACTTGCCTAGCTACTTGATTGGTTATTGGTGGAAGCGATGGGCAGTTATTTCTGAAGTGCTTGACACCTCCACATGTAAAGAATTGACGAGGGTCAGTGCCTGCTCTCTCAAGTGCGCCTCTAGCTTTTTGGGCTATTTGAAGTCTTCGTCCGGCCACCTAGTCTGGGCGACGGTATGGTGCCGCCCTCTGCCCTCCACTACTGCTAGCACCGGTCCTAATCGGACCTCCCCTAATGAAGTTCTATCGCCTCTGATTGTCCTTGGTGTCTCTCTCCACCAGTGTAGCTCTATCCACAAGATCCCTATAATCCCGAATATTGAGAGCCACGAGTTTCTCCCTGATGGCAGACCTCAAGCCCTACTCAAAGTGTTTGGTCCTCTTGGCCTCTTTGGATATGAACTCTGTGGCATAGCGGGATAGCTCGTCGAACCTCCTCTCATACTCGGCCACCATCATGTTTCCCTGTCGTAGAGCTAGAAAATATGCACTCATCTTGTCCCTGACTGATTCAGGAAAGTACTTGCTTTAGAAGATTTGGTCGAACTCCTCCCAAGTGAGCGCATTGGCTCTTCTTCTCTTTACTAAATCCCACCAATGGTCAGCCTCCCCCTCAAACAGATATGTTGTCAAGCCCACCCAAAGATCCTTGGCAACTCCCATACCGTCACACATCTTCTTTATCCGGCGGATCCATTTATCCCATCCAAGGGGTTAGAGCTGCCTTGGAAAGTAGGCAGGTGTTGCCGCAAGAACCCTCGAAGAACAACCATCCTTCAGTTTTCGTCCCCATTGCCCGGTACTTGCCTCACTCACGTCCACGCCTACCATCCATCCTGCACATCAATTCACAATTTAGTTTCATTGATGTACAAGACATCCTAAATATCACTTTTAGTCTAAAGCATAAAGCTTAGATAAAATTTCATCCAACGATTTTGTTCAACCAAATCCTATTTCTCTGGCGGTAATCTATAACCTACAGCTCCCATGTAAGACCTAAAATCTAGGCTCTGACACCAAAACTTTGTAACGCCCCAAAACCAACATTGGACGACATTACAATCTATACCCATTCACATCATGAGAACAACTAAATAAATTCATCATTAAATAAATTCCATTCATCAAATATAACATTTACAATATTCTTCCAAAAGAATAGGCCAACCATGGCCATTACATCCCAAAAGAATGTGATCGACTATGATAATTACATCCCAAAAGAATCCCACTTAAACTTGCAGTGGAATATCAAAAGATTAGTCTTTACATAATCTCAAAAGAAATTTTCTAGTCTAGCACCTAGGAGAGTATAACTCTAGACATCCACCTCAGGATCCACGAGCCCGTCTAGTGGAGCTTCCCAATGTATCGGCTCCTCAACTCCGAGCTACTCCTCTAGACCACAATCTGAAAAATATAGTTTGTAAGGGGTGAGCACTAAACTCTGTAGCAACATTCGTCCGAAACTCGAACAAGGTTTAGAAAACATGTAAAACAAGTGGGTCTCATTTCGCAAATATCATATATTAATTTTTGAAACAAAACAGGAACATTTCAATAGATCTCAAGGTTACACAATAACAATAAATTAAGTGAAGTAATAACGCCAAATTTCATATAACAAATCATTTCCAACCATAAATCATTTTTCACAAGTTCTTGTAGAGTCTCATACCTCCACAAGCTCTTGTAGAAAACCGATTCCCCACAATAACAATAATCATACAATCGTGTCATCCCATATTCTCATATATGTTAGTTACTTCCCATGAATCTACACAACGACTCTACCTCGTTCACCTAACCATAACCACACAAACCACTTTAGGAAGGGCGTATGTTGTCTCCCACAACATTGATGAATCCTGATCAGGAAAGGTATACCATCCCTCAGTTTTGAACTTACTTGAACAATAGTGTTTGCTTTCACAAACAACAAGTCACTACAAGTGCTAGAAAACTATATCACCCTCACTAGGATAGACTAACCTCTAGCACTCTACGACAGTGCTCGAATGTAATTCAAGTCCATCACAACAACCATACAAGAGATGCAATAACAAACAATTCCTTTAAAGCACATGGAAAACAAAAATCCGTAATTCTCACAATTTGTAATTGCTTGANAAAATCACCTTCTTGGTTTGACACTTGCCTTCCCCGGCAACGGCGCCAAAAATGCTTGACAAATTTCCTTGTTGTTTCCTAACCTATAAACATCACCTTTTAGCATGTATAGTATATGAATAAAGGGGAGTGTCACTCTCCTAGGGATGATGTCAAAAGAAAGGGCAACGGAATGGTGGATGAATGAGATTTCAAATGTGAGTATGTGTGAACAAAAATGCTCCCCAAGCGCAAGGAGACATTANCGTCAATGGTATTCAAAAGCTATACCCCTTTTTTAATGTAGCACACCTCTTTCTTGCTTTTCAGTCTTTTGCCTAGAAATGGTATTTCTTTCTTTCATTTTTTTTTTTCAATTCTTCGTTGAACTGTAGCCACCATCTTCTTTTCTGTTTTTTCTTGTCATTCTATGTCATACCGATTTATAAGAGGGTGCAAGAAAAAATTGGATAGCAAGGTATGTTGAGTATATTTTTATTTATTTATTTATTATTATTATTTTTTTGTGTTTGGCTCGGTTATCATATGGGTTTTTCGAGAAAAAAAATCATCATTCATTGAAGGATCAAACATGGCTAACTAGGGATATAATTTTGTAGAAGCAATGACTAAGGTTCAAAATCAATTCATAGATGGCCTAAAATCATTTCTCAAGTATGTGCATGTGTCGCATAAAAAGGTTCCCTGTAGTATATGTTAATAGATTACTTTAGTTGCATTTAATCAAAACAAGTTTAATGAGATTATTCAACAATTGAAAGTGAAAGAGCTTACTTGAGTAAATGTTGATTGTCTCTCAGAAAGCATCGTAAGGCTCAAAACTTACCATGGTATTCTTCGTTATCTCCACTGATTATGTTAGGTTTTCAAAGAATGTCAGTTATCTTATAATTCTATTTTCGAGTTTGGTCATTCAGTACCTTAAGATTAACAAATACCAATGTACATTTGACATTTAAGCATAGAGAAAATACCATTTTTCAAGGAAATGCAGTTTTTTTTTTTCACTCGAATAAAAATCAAAACTATTTACATACACATTTATCTATGAAAATTNCACGACGACGTTTAGCAAAAGTACTTCTGCCACACAATGGTTTTGCTTGTGCTTCTCGAATTTCAATTTTTCTGACTACTCTTGTTTTTCTCATGATCACAACATGCACATCAGATAGAAATGTGCGCAAGACTCCCAAACTAAACTAAAAAATTTTAACATCCATGCTTTTTATGCTTTCAGACTCACTATCTGGTTCTTTAACGTCTGCCAGTCACAAAGACGATTGACGCTGCATTTGATGTGATCATGAAATATAAGCAAAATTGCTGTAAAAATACGCAATCCAGAACAATCTTTTTTTTTTTTTTTAAATACGAAACTATAATAAACATGGAATCGTAGATCACACCCCTCAACCTAAACCGAACATTGTCCCCAATGTTTCNAAGAATCACATGCACAGTTAGAAAGGGAGTGAAAGTCTTAAGAAAGTAGGCTAATCATGCTCTTTGNCGTAGATCACACCCCTCAACCTAAACCGAACATTGTCCCCAATGTTTCAAATTTACCAGTGTGTAGAGTTTAGAGAGCAAGTTGTAGGGTAGAGATCTGTTCAACTGTCGAGACCTACAAACAAAATACACAAATTAATCTTCTCTACGTAGATCTGGGTTTTCGCTAGGATGAAATCCCTTGATTTTAAATGCAGATAGAAGAAGAAGAGCCATGTAGAAATAGAGTAAACNGGCGTCTCAGGATAGGTCCCTACCCACGCTACAAGTTGGCATTTTAGGACAATCCTTACTCGACCCACATTTTTATTTCAACAAAAAGACTTTGTACATAAACAAATATTTACAAAAAAAAATTTTTGACNTTAACATCCATGCTTTTTATGCTTTCAGACTCACTATCTGGTTCTTTAACGTCTGCCAGTCACAAAGACGATTGACGCTGCATTTGATGTGATCATGAAATATAAGCAAAATTGCTGTAAAAATACGCAATCCAGAACAATCTTTTTTTTTTTTTTTAAATACGAAACTATAATAAACATGGAATCGTAGATCACACCCCTCNAATTATTAAACAAATGACTGGATTGTCGGCATATATGGTCATGGATTTGCATGGGTGGTTTGTTTTTACAGAGAACAGAGAGAACGACGAAGAAGAAGAAGAAGAAGAAGAAGAAGAAAATAGAAGGGGAGACCAATCACCGGTGGATGGGAGAAAAAAAAATGAAAGCCTTATAAAGGCATCCTATTTTTTTATTTTTTATTTATTTTTTATTTTTTATTTTTTATTTTGAGTGTCGGCAGCCGCATATCCGTGCGAAATATTCCCACCATTTTTTTTTAGTGTCGGCAAACGCGAATATTCGCGCGGAATATTCCAACAAACATTGGTGTAATATGCAAATAGTGCAACCTCACCCCCCCAACTTGATTCATGCAGTGTTCTAAAACAAATATGATATTCAATGATGGACAGTAAAAAGATAAGAAGGGTTAAAGAACACCTCGCACTTGAGCTTTGACAAAAATACCAATATCTGCGACTAAGAAAAACAAAACTATACGACAAAAGAACATAATTAATATGGAATAAAAAAATAAAGTAAGTAAATAAAAACCAGTACATTAAAAAGCAGAAAAAAGAAAAATTAATTATTCCTTCACAACTTCTAGGTATACCGGATCCATCAAATTCTCCTCCACCACTTGTTCTTCAAAGCCCCCAAAAAATGGCTTAAGTTTTTGGCCATTGACCTTGAATGTCTGGCCATTTTCGGGGTTTTGAACATCCACAGCTCCGTTGGGGTAGGCCACCTTGACAAGATAGGGGCCATCTCAACGGAATTGGAGTTTGCCTTGGAAAATGGAGAGGTGAGAATTGTATAAGAGTACTTTTTGCCCGAGCTCAAATAATTTCCTCACAATGGAGTTATCATGAAAGATTTTGGAGCTCTCATACGCATCTCGTCGAATCTCTTCCAACTCATTCAGCTCTAACTTCCTATGATCACCGGTCATTTTCAAATTAAAATTTAAAGTCTTAATGGCCCAATAGGCCTTGTGTTCCATTTCGACTGGCAGGTGGCAAGCCTTTCCATAGACAAGCCGGTAGGGAGACATGCCCAAAATATTTTTAAAGATACTGCAGTATGCCCAGAGGGCATCGGTCAATCTATCGGACCAATCCTTCCTGTTTGGGTTAACCATTTTTTCTTGAATGTTCTTTATCTCCCTATTGGCTAGCTCGGCTTGGCCATTTGTTTGTGGGTGATACGCAGTGGATACTTTGTGAGTGACGCCATATTTGAACATTAGAGATGCAAATGGCCTATTACAGAAATGTGATCCACCATCACTTATTATTGAATGAGGCATCACAAACCTTGAAAAGATGTTCTCCTTGAGAAACTTGACTACGACTCGGTGGTCATTAGTCTTGGTCGGGATAGCTTCCACCCATTTGGACACATAGTCTACTGCCAGGAGGATGTACAAATAACCAAATGACATAGAGAAAGGACCCATGAAGTCGATGCCCCAACAGTCGAATATTTCTATGACAAGTATTGGTGAAAGGGGCATCATGTTTCTTTGGGTCACACTACCCAACTGTTGGCATTTGTCGCATCCCTTACAAAATGAAACACAATCTTTGATAAGTGAGGGCCAGTAAAAACCTGATTGAAGAATTTTGGCTGAAGTCTTTTTCGCTGAGAAATGTCCACCGCAAGCTTGTGAATGGCAAAATGCAAGGACATCCCGCTGTTCATTTTCAGGTGCGCGTCTCCCCATGATTTGGTCGGGGCAATACTTGAACAAATACGGGTTGTCGAAGTAGAAGCACTTCACATCTGCCATAAATTGTCTTCAATCTTCTAGGCTCCATTACGGTGGTGTCTGTCCTGTTGCAAGACAGTTACATATATCAACATACCAAGGACATATANTGTAGGAATAAGCTCATTCTCATCATTCTCAACCACCGTAACTCCAGATTTCTTAGGTACTACTTGCGTGGGGCTAACCCACTTACTATCGGTAATTGGAAAAATGATCCCCACATCAAGTAGTTTCAGAACCTTATCCCTTACCACCTCCTTCATGATGGGATTCAACCGCCTTTGTGGTTGTCGGGAAGGTTTGGAATCCTACTCAAGATATATGCGGTGGGTGCAAATGAGAGGGCTTATCCCCTTGATTTCCGCAATGGTCCACCCAATTGCTCCTTTATGTTTTCTCAACACCTCCAAGAGTTCTTTTTCTTGTTCCATGTTTAATGTAGAGCTAATGACCACCGAAAATGTTTCACCTTCCCCAAGATCGGAGTACTTCAAATGGGTGGCAAGGGCTATAACTCCAAGTTGGGCTTTTGTGCATCCGACGGAAAAATTTTCTTTTCTTGATGGGGTAACTCNATATGGTCTATTTTCCTCCCTTTGACCGAGCACTGCGCTGACCGCGTAATCACTTGTGTCGCACATGAGCTCAAAAGGTAGATCCTAATTGGGTGGTCGCATGATCGGAGGTATGACTAGCATACTTTTAAGTTTTTTAAAGGATGTCTCACAATCATCCAACCACTCAAATGGGACCTCCTTAGACAGCAGGTTGGTCAAGGGTCGGGCCAATGCACTGAAATTCTTTATGAATCGACGATAAAAACCTGCATGGCCCAAAAATGACCGGATGCCTTTGATGGCTCTTGGTGTAGGGAGGTTGGAGATGACCTCCACCTTGGATTTATCGACTTCAATACCCCTTGCCAAAACTATATGGCCAAGCACAATTCCTTCCGTCACCATAAAGTGACACTTTTCCCAATTCAAGACTAGATTCTTCTCCTCACATCTTGTTAGAACTTTCTCCAAGTTTGCCAAACATCCCTCGAATGAATCCCCAAATATCGAAAAGTCATCCATAAAGACCTCCACTATCTTTTCCACCATGTCATTGAAAATTCCCATCATATAGCATTGGAAAGTCCCCGGAGCATTGCATAGTCCAAATGGCATGCGGCGGTAGGCAAAGGTACCATAGGGGCATGTGAAAGTGGTCTTCTCTTGATCCTCCA
>CAUOFW020000001.1:5796323-5886064 GCA_963454935.2 Ilex paraguariensis
GAAGGGTCTTCCAAGTATTACGGGAATTTGGGAGCTAAGGTTTGCAACAGGATGTGTATCAAGCACAATGAAATCGACAGGGAAGTAAAATTTATCAATTTGAACTAAGACATCCTCAACTACTCCCCTTGGTGTACAGATACTATAATCTGCCAATTGAAGTGTGATTGAGGTAGGCTTCAACTCCTCTAGCTACAGCTGTTGGTACACCGAGTAGGTAAGAAGA
The DNA here is from genome assembly GCA_963454935.2 of Ilex paraguariensis. Lineage (NCBI taxonomy): Eukaryota > Viridiplantae > Streptophyta > Magnoliopsida > Aquifoliales > Aquifoliaceae > Ilex > Ilex paraguariensis. Next base: position 5,796,550 of record CAUOFW020000001.1, read on the forward strand.
TTCACACTTGCCCCCAAATCAAGGAGTGCTTGCTCCACTNGCAAGTGTGAATCTTCTCCTCTAGCTACAGCTGTTGGTACACCGAGTAGGTAAGAAGATTCACACTTGCCCCCAAATCAAGGAGTGCTTGCTCCACTCGATAATTTCCAATGGTGATGGCTATGCTTGGACAACCGGGGTCTTTGAATTTGGGAGGAGTGTTAGTCCTCAAAATTAAGCTTACTTGCTCAGTGAGGAATGCTTTCTTGTGGACATTCAGTTTTCTCTTCACCGTGCATAAGTCCTTCAAAATCTTAGCACATGATGGAATTTGCTTGATGGCGTCGAGGAGTGGAATGTTAATCTTCACCTGCTTAAACATTTCTAAAATATCAGCATAATTAGCCACATTGACATATGGCTTCAAACGACTTGGGACAGGGGCAGGCAAGGGANCATGAGGAATGGAGTTTTCATTTCTCCAACTAAAATTTGGGTGATTACTCCAACCAAGATTGTAAGTATTTGAATTGGGAGAAAATGATTGACTCATTTGGTTGAATGCATGGACTTGTTCATGGTACGCTTCTTTAAGGGTCGGAATGTTTGGGCAATCCGATAGGGAATGCTCCATACATTCGCAAATTGAACAACCCTCCTCGGTTCGTGACACATTAGACACCTCATGTCTCTTATTGACTTCAAGGCTCTCAACTTTCTTTGACAATTTAGCAATTTTTGAAAACAAGTCTTCCCGGTCTCTTAAATCATAAATCCCTCCCCCTTGAGTTTGGCCAGTCTTTTGAGGAGAAGACCTTGGTACATCGGTGGGATCTGTAATATCCCATGATTGTGCATTTTGTGCCAATGTATCAAAGTAATCTAAGGCCTCATCAGGGTCTTTGTTCAAAAACTCCCCATTACACATCATGTCAATGAACTGTCGATGGCCCAGTGTGATTCCTTCATAAAAGAAACTCACCAATTGCCATGGTTCAAAGCCATGATGTGGAAGGGATTGTAGCAATTCCATGTACCTCTCCCAACATTGATAGAATTGCTCATTGGGCATTTTAGAAAAGTTTTGAATTTGCTTTTTTAGGGCAGTGGTTTTATGCACCAGAAAGAATTTGTTCAAAAACTCAAAAAACCACGATGTGATGGTTCGAGGCCTTAAGGAAATAAGCCACGTTTTTGCCTTTTCTTTTAGGGAAAAGGGAAAAAATTTCATTCTAGCTATCTCTTCCATCCCATGATTGGGGAGGAAGGTTGCAACCATTTTCTCAAAATCTCTTTTGTGTGAATAGGGGCTCTAAGTTTCAAATCCGTTGAACGTGGGAATTAGTTGCAACATCCCTGGCTTAACTACGAAAAGTTGAGCTTGGACGGGAAGGAGGATGCATGATGGTGTGGTGCTTCGTGTTGGTTGTAGGAAATCTCTCATTCACCTCACCGGGGGATCCATTTGAAAATTATTCACCTCATTCACAGGAGGGGGAAAATTCATTCTCGGATTGAGTATTTGGGGTTCTTGTGGTCCCCCACCCCTTTGGAAATTTGGATTTGCACCTATATTNATTTGAAAATTATTCCCCTCATTCACGGAAGGGGGAAAATTCATTCTCGGATTGGGTATTTGGGGTTCTTGTGGTCCCCCACCCCTTTGGACATTTGGATTTGCTCCACTTTTGACATTTGGATTTGCACCTATATTTTCAAAATTGTCACCTGCATCCTCGGGTTGTTCTTGGTCAATATTCATGGTATGGGCCAAATTTTGTCTAACAAGTCGGTTTCGGTCGTTCTGCCTCCATATAAAACAAAATATATACAAACAAAGTTATACACAAACAAGATTACATACACGGAACAACGTACCTCAGCCTATGATGAAGATCATGGGACTTACCTCCGTCGTCCAAAAATAACCTTCTTGGTTTGACACTTGCCTTCCCCTGCAACGGCACCAAAAATGCTTGACAAATTTCCTTGTTGTTTCCTAACCTATAAACATCACCTTTTAGCATGTATAGTATATGAATAAAGGGGAGTGTCACTCTCCTAGGGATGATGTCAAAAGAAAGGGCAACGGAATGGTGGATGAATGAGATTTCAAATGTGAGTATGTGTGAACAAAAGTGCTCCCCAAGCGCAAGGAGACTTTCGCGGATCGTGTTTTACTTGGTGGTATTCCAAGGTCGTTTCCACGGGGAAGGAAGTAAACCGAGGGGAAGGTGATTTTGGGAGAAAGAAAGTGTAAAATCTTTGATTGTTGGAAGTTGTTTGGTGAAGTTGTNGGGGAAGGAAGTAAACCGAGGGGAGGTGATTTTGGGAGAAAGAAAGTGTAAAATCTTTTAGTGTTGGAAGTTGTTTTGATGATAGTAAAATGAGAAACAAATGCTAGAAACAAATGTTGGCAAATCCAAGAGGTCACTCCAATAGGAATACCGTCTCAACTCGAAACCCTCCTCCAATAGAGCATGAATGAACGATTGATTCGTGGGAAGCTAGGGGTAAGATTGGTGAGTATCTAAGCATAAACCGTGACTAGGCCTACGGAATATCAAAGACTCACCAAGTTATCCACCCTCAACCCAGTCAAACCGAACCATTGAACTCTGAAAGAGGGGAGGAGAATGAGTTGAAATGGTATACCCAAGTGGAGGTTCCTCTTGGTTTTGCCAACTAAGAGATTTAGCTATTCATGCCTAAAATAAAGACAACAATATGATGAGAAGACATTATGAAAAAACAAAAACTAAAGCTAAGCATGAACGAATTGCATAAATTTAACTTCCGAATAACCACCTCTTACTAAAGATTGGATGAGAAACTACTCACTCTTCATGGCTTTGTTAAAACTAGAAAAGTGAGTGATGCTCATCCCTCCAAGTAGAGGAGTTACAAGGTAACACATTTTACACAAGGAGCCGATCTTCGACAAAGAATGAGTGAATCACGTTCCACCCTTCACGGCTTTGGTAAAGCTCTAGAAAAGTGGAAGAGTTTCACTCCTCTAAGGGAAGAAGGAAGCTCAAGCAATGGAAGTAAAAGAAAGCAATAACACAATAAAAGAAAGCAATACTTAAAGTAAAAGAAAGCAATAAATTAAAAGGAAGCAAGAATACAATAAAAGAAAGCAATACTTAAAGAAAGCTATAAGCAATAAGGAAAACAATAATACTTTTGGAGGGTTTTCCACTACCAAAAGATGAATGCTTTACAAGTCCTAAGGGGTGGTATTTATAGGCAACAAGGGAGGGTGAAAGTCTTGTTAGGTGGCCTTGAATCTTGTTAGGTGGACTTGAAGAGTCTTGTTAGGTGGCTTTGAATCTTGTTAGGTGGACTTGAAAATCTTGTTAGGTGGCCTTGAATTCTTTGATCCCCCTTTGTTTTGAGCTTTGATAATTGGCACCCCAGTAGTTTGTAGCTTTAATGCAATTGGCTCCCCAGTAGTTTGTAGCTTTGACGCACAAAATCCTGAAAAGAACAACAATTAATGCATTATCCTTTATTCACACACTAATTCTAATTTGATTTATTTTGACTAGTTTAACTTTATTCAACTAACACAATTTACCTATTAAATTATGCCTTAATTAGGGTTAATCATATACCAGGGTGCAACTCAATTATGAAGTCTACATCCCTATGCGGATGTAATCTTGGTAGTTCATCCGAAAAACATTTTCATACTCACAAACCACCTGAGATAGACCGAACTTCTGTCTAGCCCCGTCCTCCAGGGTGAGGCTTGCTAGCCAACCCTCCAACTGACCGTGCCAACGAGAGTCATACACTACTTGGGGTAAAACGTCATACTTTTTCCCTTGGAACTTGAAACAAACACCCTCCGGTGTGTAAGCGGTGACCCTCTTTCAATCACAATTAATGATGACTCGGAGTGCCATCAACCAATCCATCCCAAGGATAACAACAAACTCTGACATGTCTATAACCCTAATGTCCACGATGAGTAGAAGTCCCGAGATCTTTAACTCACATCCTTGACATATCTGATCAATATTTACCCTATCTCCTAGGGGAGAACGCACATGCAATGACTCTTCTAAAGTTTCAACCTCTAAGCCCAAAACCTTCACACATGATACGACAATAAAAGAATGAGATGCACTAGAGCCAAATAATACTTTTGCCCATCAACAAGAGAGTAGAAATGTACCCTGAATAACCGACTGATCTGCTGGCTCAGTCTGAGGCATAATGGCGTAGACACGCCTTTGGGTCCTTGAAGTCCTGGCTTGTGAGCCCTGTCCTTGACCTCTACCCATGCTCTGGCCCATTTGGCCTGATTGCGGAGTCTCCGCTCGTAAAGTTGTAGGGGCCTATGCAATACCCTGGAACTGGTACTAACTTCCCTGGCCCATGGTGGGATAGGGAGGAAAAACGTACGTCTATGGCTGCCCCACCAATGACTGGGACTGTGACGCCCCATAACTCTGAGATCCCTACCTCTAAGGGCAATCCCACTTCATATGCCCCGGGTGGTTGCAATGATAGCAAGTCCTCTGACCTGCCTGATAGGAAAGCCTCTAATTTCTCCCTCCTTGGGAGGTTTGACCTTGGCCTTGACCTTGATAGCCACGGCCCTATGGAATCGAAGTCCTTTGCCTCTTCCCCGAACATGAATAAGATTGGCCCTCATTTTTCGTGTCTTTAACACTCGCTTCTCCGATGTTTCATGCATTATCTACCTCTCTCTCAATGGTCATTGATGTCTTGACCATCGAGTCCAAGTCTTGCAAGCGGAGGCCCACAATTTTACCCCGAATGGACAATTTCATGCCATCCTCAAACTTCCTCACCTTGGCTATGTTTGTGGCCACATAATCGTCAGCGAAAACGGGCTAATTCTGTGAACTTAGCCATGTATTCTAATACTGTCATAGTCCCTTGCCTCAAATTCAGGAACTCCCAAGCCTTAGCTTGCCGGGTAGACGCCGAAAAATATTTGCCCATGAAGAGCTCTCAAAATTCTCCTCATGTCGTTGCCTCCCAGTTCTTTGAGGCTTTAGCCCAATCCCACCATCATTGGGCTTCCCTTTCCAGCTAGAATGCAGCTAGCCTTATTTTAGTGCTGTCGGAGATGATCTCCATAGCCTCCAAAATCTTGTTAACTTGCAAGAACCAATAGTTGGCCACCATCGGATCCGCCCCTACCACGAAAGTCGATAGCTTGTGTGCCTTAAATTTCTGGAGGTTACTTGAGTCTCATTAGCCCACATTTGCACTAGTCTATGCAATGGTAGTAGTCGCAGCACTAGCCTGTGCAATGGTAGTAGCTGCAGCACCAATAGCCTCCACAAAGGCTTGATGGTCAAAGGCCGGTGGTGGTTGATTGTTGTTCCACCCACTGTCTTGGCGTTCCCTTCCTCGATTTGCCATCTACACACATGTAAGATAGCAATAGAGCCTCACAGAGTATTCCTAGATAGGAATCAAGTATAAAATTTGAGATTTCTCTCCTTGTCTCAATAGTAGAGCGTATGCCACCACTAGTAGACATTTACACCTTGAACTATCCCGTTCATCCCTTTTTCCGAATCCCAAGGTTATGTTTTCTAACCCTAGTGTTTCTTCTTTCCATATACATTTTACCATACATATAATCCACATAACACATAGCACATAACATAAAGTGCACAATGAATGCAATGGTCTAAACCTATGCCCATCAAGCCCTAGGTAAGTCGCATACTTATGCTTTGATACCAAACTATGACACCCCTAAAATCGGGGGTCCTTTATTAACCTTTGACTACCCGTTAACCCGTAAAAATATTCATGATTTTCATCCAATCCGACATCATGTCAAAGAATCCCTTTAACTGAGATTGTTATCCATTCGTATAACACATGCAAATTTTGCCATTTGACCCAACCAGGTCTAATATACCTCAATTTATACTTATTTTATGTCCATTTATATCCTTGGAATCAAAGAACTCATAGCCCAAAGTCTTGGCGAAGTAATTTTAAAAATTCAAAATTTTGGGGACATTTGTTAGGTCACCCGACACCTAGTTGTCTCATAAAACGGGAAAAATTCGACTATCTTGAAATTCGACAAAAATTGATAGAAAAACTAGATTTCACAAGAAGAATCCAACAGTAAGGTCTGTTTTGTCATCCGAGCTCTAGAAAAATAGGGATTTTAAATTCGAATTATAGTGACAAATTACCATTTTGCCCTTTTTCAGAAAAATTTCAAATTTACCTGGATTTTACATAAATAATTGCCCAATTCACTATATCATTGTTTATTCAATCCAAATATATCTTTATCTTTCTAGGCTTTGTTGGTGATTTATTCGGTGGGTTTGTTGAAAATTGGGCTACTTTCGACGATTTCTTAGTTGGGTTAGTGAGGCAAGGATGGTGTTTCAACCATTACCATACTGCACTCGAACAAATATCATTTGGTACATACTGAATTGGTTTCTTGCCTCTAATATTTTTGCCTCACATCTCAAGGAAAGCTGAAAGAATGAAGCTTCTTGAATTTCTTCCCTGACTACGCTGACCCACTTGATCTTTTTGGGCATAGACAGTACCTTATAAGGTATATTTGTGTATGTGTGCGTTCGCTTATTCAATGACCTTCTTTTCTTTGGATCGAGTTTTAACTCTTGGATAGATCTCGATTGTCATCTTAGCTTGCTTTGAAAATAAGTGAAGATGGGTTGGCTTGGACTTAAACACTTAACCCACCCAAATTTTGTTATACACAGGCAATGTCAATTAGCAACAATGATAGAAACGAGCAATGACTAGGAATCATAATGGTCTAAATACTTGTGAAATTGTAGCAAATTTGGTAATTTATATTAATTTCATCATTTTCAGGTTGGTATCATGGTGCACTAACCAGTGTTAGATACAAAATAAATGAAACAGAATCTGATCTTCATTAGAAAGAAATAAACTTTTTAATTATCTTAACTTGACATGTAAATCCTTCACAAGGGTGGTGATGGCTATTGGGATGTTGATGTCTTAATATTCACATTAAGGAGTTTAAGGGAATTAATACTAAGTACTAAACTTCAATGTTTGATTCAATGTTTAATTTTCTTTAGTTACACTGTGCCTTCAAGCATGGGTTATCTCTAGTATGTATATATTCCACACCTCTCATTTGATCCATCATAAACATCTCATAGTCAAGGATCAAAATTTTGTTGCAACACCAAATTAACTCTTTACAATTTTGATTGCTATAATTTAACCCCGGTATCACTTAATCTATTTTTTTTTTCCAACGAAGCTTTAATACATTAACTTACCACTTACCATCCTTCTAACAACTTCGAAAATTATTTTGACCCCCAATATTATTAAATGCAATGTGATGAATGACAGGGTCTCACAAGTGTCCTCAGGAATAAGGATTGTTTCAGTAGGAGAATCTTGTTGAGGAGATGCAAGCTGACCCTCAGTAGGCATAAAAGTGGCAATAACAATAGCAACCATTGTGTTGTCTCCTTGATTCTCTAAGATGGTATTGCCTTTTTTCCTTGAAAGAGTTGGGGAAGAATGTTCAAAACTAATATGTTTTGATGGCACAATTGGCTTCTTGCCCCTCTCTGAAAAAAAGGAAGATTGAAACATTAGAAGGAATGTTCAAAATAAGAAAGAATGAGAAACATAAGATGTAGTTCTAACTTTAGCAGCCACCTCAAACTTTTTGCTAGTTTGCTTGGTTGTAGGGATGAGTTTGCTAATCAATAGATCTCCACTATTAGATAGAGAAGTAATTAATTATTTAGCTCCCTTCATATAAGGATCAAATGACAATGGAAGTGGAGGTTTCTTCATAGGAGTTATTCCTTTTGGTGTATTGAAAAAGGGAGGAGTACTTGTCTTTTTGCGAAGAAGAGGAGTTTCTTTAGTCTCCTGCTCATCAATGGAGGGTAACATTGACACATCAGTAGCTGCTTGAGAAGGATTAACCTATTTCTAAGAATGAGTCACAATGTCATACACTTTGATAGTAGATTGCATTAGTCTTGGAGTAGAACCTCTTTGTCTGTTCTTCTTTTGCTTCTCAATCAAAATTGCCTTACCTCTATTTAGATCGATAGAGGGAGAAGGGACAAGAGCAGTTGTTTCAACTGGTTTTTTCTTTCGATTAAAAGGAGCTTCTAATTAACCCTAATTAGTGCGTAAACTATAATGATTAAGTAATTAACTTTGTAAGATAAAACAACTAAAAATTATCAATTAGGAGTAATTATAATTTGTGTGGAAATTAAAGTTTTAAATACTTTATGTTTAAATTTCAGGGTCTAATGCAGAAATACTGGAGAATACGAGGCAATTTTGCAAAGCTTGAAACAAAAAAGGAGCAAAGTGTAATACATACACATGGAACATCCAACACGCGACACATGGATCAACTGCAAGGCACCTTGAAGCTTAAGAACAAGACACTTGGAATTTCCTTCAAGGCAACACCATCCGGATGGTGATCCTAGGGTCCAGATGGTCACTAGGTGGCAAGACCTTACTTCTCCACCTCAGCCTTACTTTACACCTCGTGCTTACCTTTTGTCTATAAATAGGGGACTTCATCTTCATTCCAAGGAGGCTAGCCATCCAAGAGCCAAGAGAGAGATCCAAAGAAAGAAAGAAAGAAAAAAAGAAAGAGAGAAAGAAAAGAAAGAAAGAGAGAAAGTCAGTAGCCGATTTGTCCTACACCAATACTTTGTACTTCTACATTTCTATTATATCTTTCCATTCGGATAGCTGAACTACTGCCATCGTTTTGTCTTAATTGATAGTAAGGGTGGTTGTTTTTCAGTTGTTCCTTGCGAAAGGCACGTCAGTCTTTTATTTACTGTTGTAATGAAACCTAAACGCACTCCTCACTTGTTTGTAGCGATGGGGTGTGAGTAGTTACTTATACCCTTCAGTAAATGGTAAACATATGTATAATATAGGTTAGATTCTGGAAATGCTAAAGTTTTATTTATATCTTTATCTATATATGTATTATAAGCTTCATGCATGATACAATGATGTACATAGTTTCGGTGCTGTGTCTGGAATTATGTCATCAGTGCATCATCAACATGTCGATAAAACAACCACGGCTTTCCTATCGGTATGGCTAGTCCTCCACTGGAACTCTGAGGATGTTTAACTGTTGCATGGTACTAAACCTAAATGATCCTCATGAATGACTTGTCTTTCTGGATTAATAGGGTTGTTCATATATAATAATACTACCAGATGAATATCTATGGTGTTCCTATCGGTATGGCTAGTCCTCCACCGAAATGTTGAAGATATTCTACTGTAGCACGCTATAACTATCAGATTAATGACCTAAGTGATCTTCATGAATGGATTGTCCTTCTAGATTACTAAGATCGTTTAACTGGTATAAATGATAATATCCCCAGTTGAACAACCACGGCATTCCTATCGATATGGTTTATCCTCCACTAGAACACTGAGGATGTTTAACTGGTATATATGTATTATAGATGAAGTCAAATGAATAATTCAAGTATTCCTCATGAATGGTTTGTCCTTCTGATTTGCTTGGATTAATCACTTGATACATCTATAACCAGTTAACCTAAGAAGTTGTTGTGTTATGACTAGTACCACTAGTTGACCTAAGAAGTGCTTGTGTTATAGTTTATTATGTACTCATTTACTATTATGGAGACAAATGAATAATTCAAGTGATCCTCATAAATGACTTGTCCTTCTGGTTTGCATGGATTAATCAATTGTCATGGATACCACCAGCTAACCTAAGAAGTTGTTGTGCGATGGTTTAAATACATCAAACCTATCGGTTGACTTTCTAGTAAAATGGGAGTTAATTGTTGTAAGGTAGCATTTCTAGTGTTCAACTAATATAAAGCATATGGGATCCCTAAACTGAAGGGTATCTTCTATATTCTTATCATTGATACGCTTAGCTGCATACTTTATTTAAACTAGTTGTTAATCTAAGCTCACATTACAAGCTATCAAATGGTACATTACTTCAAACAACAACTTTATTGTTTTTATTTTAAAGTCTAAATTACTAAAACTCTTCGTGGGATTGATACTTGAACATAAACCGAGAAAACTACAATTTGGCCACTTATACTTGGGTGTATAACATAATATAATTCAGATCACAAAAGATTGTGAATCAGCTTCATTTGTCAGTTGATTATCAAAACACAACCTGGAAACATACTCATCTATAGAGCAGGTGAAGATCAAGGCTAAAATTTTTTGCCACCATTCTAGATGAAAAGAAGATTGGAATGGGTTAAATAAAAAATGGGAAAAGCTAATGATTCTAGCAATTTCTCATAAGCCTGAGATATTTGGAGGACTAGGACATTAGATTTTATTTCATTCTCTCACCTGCAAGCTCGTTGATAAACGGGTGCATGTAGGGGAAATGAACGCTTTAAATCAAGACAAATTGTCTAGCAAACTGACTAAGATTATACCTTTTGAAGCTAGAGTTGAAAATTTTTGAGGTTGATACAGAGCCTCCCTCATGAAAGAAATGAGATAGTAAGACACTACCACAAAAGTTACGTTGCAATTCACTAGATTTTTCAGAGGCAGTGTCTAGGTCAATGAAAAATGGCTTAAGAAGAAAAGAAGAATAGAGAAACTCATAAAAAGGATTATCTAAAGAGTTTAATCTGTCCTTGTTGAGAGTAATAAAGGCTCTAAAATAAGAATCAAAAGTTTTCTTTGTATATAAGGCTAGAGAAGACAAGAATTGATGAGCATAATTCAGGGGTTAATACTTGAGCCTAGGCAAAGACTCAAGGGCCCAAACCTTAGGAAAATAAGCATAGAGCCAAGCTTGGAAAATCAAGAAGGGCCTCTACACAACTAACAATAATTCTATTTTCTGTCAAATGAAAAAGACCTTTGCATAATGTCCCTAAAACAAAAGGGGCCAAGGCAAGTTTTTTCTATTAGCCAATTAAATAGCTACTCTGATATATTCCCTGTTTACTTTGAATCTAGGAGCACAAAGAACAAATAAATAGAGCTAATGGAGAAGAAAAGCAACGTGCTCCACAAATGAAGGGTTAGATTCTAGATTTAGAGGCAAAGAAGAGATTGATGAGTTCACTATACCTTATATTGGAAAGGATATTGACAAAATTATGTCCAGTATCGGTAGATATGCAAGTGTATACCTCCATAACTACTAAGGGAAGCCCCATCAAATGAACAATGTCCAACATTGTTGCGGACATCATGTCAATAGGAAGGAGTATTGAGTCACTGATTCATGTGCATTTAGCAGACGAAGAGCTTAATCATTTTGAAGATACCTAAGCATCTCCACTGACAGGTGAAATGAGGCTCTAACTTTGTAACCCAATCGACCAATGTTGATTAGGGTTAATCCATGAATGTAGATGATTAGCCCCCTAATTCTTGGACTTCCATCGAAGTTGGGATTGATTTAGCATTAGGGTTTATTCTTTGTGAAGAGGGTAGTGATATAACAATATCTCACATCCATATGACTTGAAGGAAGGATTAAGAGCAAGATTTCCACTAAAACTAAGGGTATGAATGTAACACCCCAAAAACCGGGGGTACTTAATTTAACAAAATTTGGGCAGAGTCTCATTTGTACGGGAAGCTCTACCCAAAACACAACCTGTGCATCAAACAATCACATGACCCATCCTAGGTTCAATATACAATATTGACCACGCTGGGTCTATTTAAAAGTAAACATATAATAGTATGCAAGATTTCATTAAAATAGTCCAAAAACTAACTTAGTGAATGTTTTGCAAAAACATAGTTTTTCACAATAAAACTCTTTATATGCAAGTTCCATTGCAAGTAATTCCATATAATTACATGTCCAAAAACAAATTTTTTACAAAACTTCAAAACAAAAGCCACATTCCAGCTTTCTTCATCCATGGGGCTCGGATTGGGAGCCTTCCACCGGTGTGTATCCTGCACCTAAAATGTTTCCCTTATAGGGTGAGCTAACGTCCAGTAGAGTTATTCCTATAGAGGCTACTCCCCACCTAAAGTGCATATGCAATGTTTACATTTAACATTCATACCAAACAGCAGTCCAAACAAAGTATAAAATTTTATGTTGGAATTTCACCATGTCATGCTATGGAATGAGATGAGACTTACTCATGTACATCCACCTGAGCCCTCACCGACTCCCATCACACAATGCAATGCACGTGTAAAAACCTTTATCATTGATGGAATACATCCAATGATCATTTTTGAAATACAAACTACGTGTTTATAAAACCAACTCATTTTTGGATGTTTCCCTTCGAATGAATACTTTATATTACAAAATCATGTGTCTTTGTTGGGTCTCGGATTCTGGAATCACTCTGAATGGCTCCGTACGCCATTACACTTTTTTGGAATTTCACCTCAGGGAAGTGTATGAACCAAGTAGCCGAATTTTTCACCCGATGGAATGTCTAGCTCTTCTTGCTATACCCGACACAAGTTTTTCTTATGCAACCATTTGAATCCCTTGGATATTCAATCCCACATTTTCAAGTCCACATATCAATCACCAATAGTGGTATTTGATTAAACCATGCATATACACCCACACTCATGGCTAAGCCCATGAATGTGATGCCAACCTCATGCCTAAAATGCAAGGATGCTAAATGAGCAATTTCAATAGCCATCACATATCCATGTGTAATGAATGTCATATGGATTATTTCTATCACATTTCAACACTTACAATTCAAATGTAAATCATCTCATAAGCATATGATTTCAACACACCATAACATCCAAGCATGTTATTTCAATTTCATCAAAATGACACTTCAATCATTTAAGGCATTTATCAAATCCCCATACAAGGCATAATTTATATAGAAACATAACATGCCCACATAACAGCCCCAAAATAGGCCGCATAACAACCCCAAAATAACCCACATAACAGCCCCAAAACAAGCTGCATAACAGCCCCAAAACAGGCCATATAGCATAGCAGCCCCAAAACAGGCCGCACAACAGCCCCAAAATAGTCCACAAAACAGCCCATAAAATAGTCCACAAAACTGCCCCTTATGAACACTATAGGCTAGAAATGAACTGAAGTAGGAGGGAACCCTACCTCTTGGAGCGTAATACGAATGGAAGAAGCTTCATGAACACTTTCCAAGCCCCAAAATGTTGATTTCTCAAAATTTCTTCTTTGGATCTTCGATGAAATCCTTCATTCTTGGTGCGTAGACGTAGCGCTCGTCGCGTAGACCAACTTTAATTCTTGACTCGACGAATTCCGACAGACAGAATTTCGAAAATAAAAGAAAGAAAATTTGTTTTCTCTCTTTTCTCTCCCTCTTTCTCCCACACGTTTAAGGGCTGAATTTTAGAGATATTTCTGCTGAAATATCTGATTTTTAACCCTATTTATAATTTTAAAGACTTGACTCACATCGAGCCACACGCCTCCCACTTGTTCGGGTCCGTTTTTCATCCTAAAATGATTCATTACATCCTGGTTTAAGTTCAAATTAATTTTATTTGAACTTTAATTCAATTTTAAGGAAATTTTATGAAAATCATTTTTGGGGACATTCGTGAGGTCATTTGTCACCCAATTGTCTCGTAAAATGTGTAAAATTCAACTATCTCAGAATTAGATGAAAATTGACGGGGCAACTCAATTTTACAATACGAATCTAACGGTGAGGTCTGTTGCGTAATCTGAGCTCTAGAAAAATATATATTTTAAACCTACATTATAGTGGTAAATTACCATTTTGCCCTTTTTTCGAAAAAGTTCTAATTTTCCTGGGTTTTACAATGAATCAGAATCCTACGATCCACCAAGTCATAGGCTATCAGCTTGATATCAGTAGGAAATCATGAAGAGAAACAAAATTTAGATGAATACAATGATGAAGGGTTTTGCTTCTTTGGATCCATTCCTAGCACTACAAGAATAATTGTCGGAAGAAAAGGAGGATACGAGGCAGGAAACAAATGAACGAAAGCAAAATGAATAGTTCAGCTGCTAAAACTCTTTAAATAGGTGTTTGTAGAAAACAATGATCGTGACTGTTCATTCATTTGGGTTATTATTTAAACTCAATTAAACGAGGGGGCATTGTTTGGACATAAAATATTAATATTGAAGAATATTTAATTTATTGACATATGATGAGTGCGCGAAAGTGCATTCTAAATACACCATTATTGGATTAAAATGCTAAAATGTGAATAGAAATAATTAGATATAATTTATATTATTGAATTTAATATCTATGCACATTCAAATATATTTGAGCATGATTTTATAATATTTTAAATCTTAAATATTGCATTATTGGTTGGTGAGAGATAATTCACAATTGGAGAAGAAAAAGGATTATGCATTTTGGACATTATTATTCGATTTTTATATTTGTTTTTATTTTGATGGCAGTCCATGGAGTAAAAAGACAGAAACTAATATAGCTTTCACGTGGGCCCAGCACTCATAATTTTTATTGGGCTTTATCTTTCTCAAATTACACAAGATTTAGGCTTTAGGGGCCGGAATAAAGAGGGCTCAAATAGAAAGGTTGTGATAAAGAGGGGAGGAAAAGCATTCTTTCAAAAGGAAATTGACTTTTAGGTTTCAACATCTTCTTTTTCTTTTTATTTTTTGGTGGCTGGAAGAAAAGGGAGAGGAGGCGGCTGTTTTTGCAGCTGGAGGCAGACACAATTCAGAGGAGCATAAAAACTCCAATGGCCACTGGTTTGTTTTATTTATTTGGGAGATTTTTGCTGCCCATTATAGTTATGGGTAACTAAATTCTCGGGTAGGGCGAGGGATGAACTTGCACAGTCAATGGTATTTTATTTATTTTTAATTTATGCATTTGATTTCTATTTAATAAAATTCTTTTGGTTTATCATTCTCAATTTATTGTTGATGTTTTCTTCTCCGAATAATCGTAGAATTTATTTTGTTTATGAATGCAGTCATGCTTTTTCTATTGAATGGATTAGCTCTTTGATTATGTTTGGATTAATTATTTATCTATATTCATTTAATTATTTGGTGTAATAACGCTTCTTGAGTATATTGTTGTCATTTTACTTTCTCAATAGTGATAATAATTTACGTATTTTTAAAGTGGTGATTGATTTTTCAAACAGTTACATTTTGTTTAATCTTGGTTTATAAATCTATATCTTCTGATTGAAAATTTTGGGAATTGAATTCTCAATTCAGTTATTTAGTGAATTAAGAATAATTAAAATACTAGATTTGTGCAAGGGATTCCCAACGCTTTACTGTTTGTCAAATTTGAGTAATTTTTTTCGTTAGTCACTTTGCTTCACTTTAATTTGCATTTAAAATTAATCTTTGTTTTATAGTAATCATTTAATATTTTTCTTTAGTTTCTTTGTTCCTTCTACAATTCTTTTAGTTTGTCTCTCTATGGAATTGACATCCCAAACCTATGCTACAATTACAGCGTTATTTTTTAGGCGTAATCAAAATTTGGTGTCGTTGTCGAGAAGACGATAAAAGAATGGCTAGATAGTTTTTCTTTTCAACAGTTTGCAGAAGCGGTAATTTCGTTCCTTCTTTTAGCTTGCTGCATTATTATTATTATTATTATTCTTTCTTTTTTATAGTATTTTTATTCTTTTAGTATTTCATTGCCTTGCATGCATAGATATAGAGATGCCTTGACTAGATTTGCTTGTAGGACTGTGGTAGAGTTAGAATCAAATTTTTTAAATCCTTTATTTGACAACATATCGAGTCCTGAAGAAATGGGTAAACACGAAGATCAACCCATTAGAACTCTTTATGATTACCTCCACCCTAAGCACACAACCACACCATCATGTATCATGTTTCTAGCTAATAATCGCCAACTAGATTTTAAAACAAGAATGATATAGTTACTCCCTAATTTTCATGGCTTGGAAAATGAAAATCCATATGTGCACATTTGGGAGTTTGAGGAAGTAGTTGCGACTTTTCATAATCAAATTGTACTTGATGATGTTGTGAGACTTAAGTTCTTTCCTTTCTCTTTGAAGGATAGAGCTAAGAGTTGGATATACTCGTTGAGACCACAATCTATTGGGTCATGGTGTGAGATGACTCAGGTCTTCTTTAATAAATATTTCCCTCAACATAAGACCAACGCTTTAAAAAGGCAAATCTCCACCTTTGCACAAAAGGACAGTGAGACTTTGTATCAGTCTTGGGAGTGATTTAAGGAGTTTTTGAGTGTGTGTGCTCACCATGGGTATGAGAATTGGTGCTTAGTGAGCTATTTTTATAAGGGACTTACACCTAGAGAGCGCCAATTTGTGGAGATGATGTGTAATAGTGAGTTCTTACAAAAAGATCCTCGTGAGGCCATAGAATACCTCAATGAGCTTTATGACAAAGCTCACACTTGGACTGAACCTAGTGCTACTGAAAGCACAAATAGGTCACAACCTGCAAGAAACCCAAATGGTGGTGGAATTTACCATCTCGGGGAAGAGGATAGCCTAATGGCTAAGGTTGAAATCCTCACTAGGGAGCTAGATGTGTTAAAGTCTAAGGACTTAAGCCAACACATGTAGCTAATCATGCAGAGTCTTTTGGACCATGTTTTGTGTGAGGCGGGGTAGATCACCTTACCCAAGAATGTCTCACACTTTCTGAGATAAGAGGGATGTATGAAGAACAATATAATGCCTTAGGTATGTACAAGAAGTATTTTACACCTTACTCTGATACCTATAATCCGGGGTGGCACAATCACCCCAATTTTAACTGAAAGTCTGAAAATCAACCTGAATTACAATCAACAATTTTGTAGGAGTATCATCTTCTGCAAGGGGAATTCTACCTATGCAAATTCATATGGATAATAGAGACACCACAAAAACAATTTTTGTGGTGGATTCAACATCAAACTTCAATGCTCTTTTTGGAAGAGATTGGATACATGCAAATGGCTGTATGCCATCATCTTTACATCAGACCTTGATGATGGAAATGCAATGGGCATATGCCAATCTTTTCACTTCAAATCCACACAATGTAGATGCCTATTTCTATCATAAATACACGGCCTCACATGGGCAGAGTAGCAACACAAACTAGTTTGGTGGAGTCTTTGAAGAGAAATTGCATCAGATTTGCCATGACATGGCCAGACCTAGCTTTTTGTAGCCTAGGCTTGAATTCAAAGAAACAAATCAATGAATAGAGCCTTTAAAGGGCTTTGGATGGAAAATGGCTTCCATTAAAGCCACCTTAACTAGGTTGTTTACACTTGTTCTAGAAGAAAGATTGAAGGCAACAGCAGATGCTTCTTTTGATTGGGCTGTGTGTTTATTAGAAGGTGACCCAGGAAATCTAATCTAGGAATTAGGGTCAGAAGATATTCGATCGACACCTTCTAATCTAGATGATATAAGGGTAGATGTTCAAGAACCATTAGAAGAAGTGGACTTGGAGATGGTGTTGATAAGAAACCTATATATGTTAGTTCAACCCTTGCTTTTACCAAGGGGGTTGAAACATTTTGCTTTTATCATTCTCCTTAGATTGTGAATATATTATGGTGAAATGACATTTTCAATATTTTCATTTATTATGATACGTAGTACACTCAAGAAAATATTTGGTTTCAAGAAGTTGAAGTTTAGAGTTGGTCAACTACAGCTCTAACAAAGTCGAGATGGGGTTGTTAAGGAAATTGGTTATGTACATATTGTACAAGAGTGTCCATTTTCTTGTTGATGTAAGGGATGAATTTCCTAACTCTTTGTGTTGTATTGAGTTACAGATTTGTGTACTCTGTTGAAGGGGCTAATCCTCATGATTACACATGTTAGAACATTAAATGGGCTCACGAGAGATTGACAAGACTGATCACGTAAGGAGGAAGTCATTCACCTAGTCATTTAATCCAAGCCGAACAGAATAAAGGGTTCGACAAGAAGATTAAAGAGTTCGTCTCTCACGCCTAGCTAGCTCATGAATCCGTTCAGCAAAACCAGAAAAGTGCTCGGCTTGTACCAAGCCAAATTCTCTAGAATGCGCGGTTTGTACCAAACTGAGTTTCCAAACAGTTCAGAAAATGTCAATCGAGCTCAGCATTCGGAATGCCCGAGCAGTTCGCAGCAGTAGAAGGAAATTTAAAGACTTGCCTAAAACTTAGGCAATCAGATAAACGAAATCAACGAGATTGAAGATACGATGAGAAATTGTTGGAGAAACATTAGAAACCTTCCAAAACTCAAATACTGAATGAAAAGAAGGTGTGCCACCTTGAACCTAAAATCGTGGAAACCCTAAGGGGATAATGATCTATAAAAAGCAGAAGAGACTAAGGTGAAAGGTACGCTGAACTCTCCTTATCTTCGTGCAATTCTTCTCATTCCATTACTGACTTAAGCATCGGAGTGCCTTCGATCGAAGGACTTCGATCTTGGGTAGTTTGTTCATTTTGCAGGAAGAAGATTTGGAGATAGTTCAGAATTCTTTTCCAGAAAGTTACATCATGAATTGAGTGTTAGAGGTATTATCAATTTTTTGCCTCTATATTTTGGCGCCGTCTGTGGGAAACCTAGTTTCTCAACTTTCAAAACAAAAAGCTGCTATGTCAAGACTAAGGAGTGCAATTGGATCACTTGTAGGCAGCTTTGCCTTGGGGAATTCTGATCCTGCGCCTCTTTCTTCTAATAGCAACACAAGGTTACATGCTGTCAGAAGCCCTGGCAGAATCCATGAGGATGATGAAATATCTTCTGCAAGTTTCAAGCCGTCGGAGAACCAAATCAAGGATCATGGTAAATCCCTCCGTATCGAGGGGGAGAACCGTTCCTTGGCAAAGTTGGTCCAGTCTCTACAGGGATGACTTGATGCCCATGATAAGCTATTCAAGAAATCCTACGCCAGGGAGAAGAATCTAATTAGAGAAAATGAGGAGTTAAGAACCAAGTTGAAAGAGATAACTAGAGGGGAGAAAGCGTGCGAGAGAGGAGCGGCATCCGAGCCCAAGAAGGAAGTCTATAAAAACTAAGACTGCCGATGAAGTGTACCCGCAGGAAGTCTATAAAAACTAAAAACTAAGACTGCCTCGGGTCCAGAGATAGCTATTGCCTCTTTCAAGATTGGGTTACCAAAAGAAAGCCCTCTATACCAATCCCTTACAAGAAGACCTGCTATCGATCTGGAAGAATTAATGGCTAGAATTGAAAAATACGCCAAGGTGGACGATGACTTAACTAGAAAGGTGGTAAAGGAACATCTGATCAAAAGACAGTTTGGCAGGGACAAGCAAACTGAGCCGAACAGAGAAGCTGGAAGGAAGTATGAAAAGGAAGGATACCCCCAAAAGTCCTCTTTTCTTGGGGTAAATACGCTATTGAAATAGCCGATTTACAGGATGCTGAATCAAAACAAGGGAAAGTCGTTCTTCAGGTGGCCGAACAAACTAATGGGTGATCCCTCAAAAAGGAATCCTAACTTTAGGTGCTCCTATCAAAGGGAATTTGGCCACATGACTGAGAATTGCTGATCTCTCAAGCAACATTTGGAGGAATTTGTCCAGGCTGGACATCTGGCAAAATTCGTCGAAAGAAGGCAAAAAACTGAAAAGGGAAGTGCCGAGCAGAAAAGGGACCAAAATACAGCAGTTGGAGTAATTGACGTGATCCATGCTACCACCAACCCCCAGATGTCCACAAACAACTCTGCTCGGGCTTACATTCAGAAAGCATCCAAAGAAAGAGAGGTATACGAGCTAAGAATGACCCCAGAAGTCACCAGCAAAAGAATAAAGATTGAGGATAGAGCCGAAGCGATTTGTTTCACCGAGCAGGATTTGGTCGGTGTTCACCAGCCGCACAATGACGCCCTCGTCATCACGTTTCGGATTGCAAATTTTGATGTAAGGAGGGTCCTGATCGATCTAGGGAGTTCCTCATAAATTATATATACGGATCTGTTCAAAAAGCTTGGACTTAAGAAGGAAGACCTCAAGCCTTCTAATACACCACTTATTGGCTTTAGTGGTAAGACAGTTCTTCCAAAAGGAAAGATCACCTTGCCTGTAAAAACGGGGCTAGTATGTGTCATGATTGAGTTCCTTGTAGTGGATACAGTCTCGGCTTACAACGCGATAATGGGACGTACCTGGTTGCACGAGATGAAGGTAGTAACTTCAACTTACCATCAAATACTCAGATTCCCATCGTCTGATGGAATAGTCAATATCCGAGGAGACCAGGTCTGCTCCAGAACTTGCTTGTTGGCTTCTTTCAAATCCAAGGATAAGGCAGAATGCCAAGAAAACAGCACGCCGGAGGGGCACGATAAATAGCAATCAACATTTGACAGCTCGGTCAAAACTGAGGACCTTCCTGTCAAAGGAAGTCCTAAAGTACCTTTAGGCGGAGAAAATGAGGCAGTAGACCGGACAATAGATGACCTGACTAGAGTACCTCTAGACAAGGATGGAGATCCAGAAAAATATTTTTTGATAAGATCAGCTCTTAGTGCTGAACGGATGGCCGAACTAATCACCTTACTACAAGAGTATGCCGATGTGTTTGCATGGAGTACTACTGACATGCTCGGCGTATCACCCGTGGTTGCTTGTCATCATTTGAACATCGATCCAAGCTTCAAACCACTTAAGCAAAATCTCAGAAGATCGACAATCCAGCATCTGGAGGAAATAAAAGAGGAAGTGGTGCGTTTGTTGGAATCTAAAACCATCAAGGAGGTAAAATACCAGACCTGGCTATCAAACACTATCGTGGTAAAGAAGAAAAATGGAAAATTGAGAGTCTGTGTTGACTTCACTGATCTGAATAAAGCATGTCCAAAAGACAGTTTTCCCCTGCCAAAGATAGATCAGTTGGTGGATGCAACAGTTGGGCACGAACAAATGAGTTTCCTGGACGCTTACAAGGGGTACCATCAGATCCCCCTTGCCGAGAAAGATCAATAAAAGACTACTTTCATAACATCAGAAGGAACGTACTTCTATAGGGTAATGCCCTTTGGATTGAAGAATGTTGGGGCCACTTATCAAAGGTTAGTAACTAAAATGTTTTCGCATATGATTGGTAGAACAGTAGAAGTTTACATTGACGATATGGTAGTTAAAATTCGAAAGGTCGTGGATCATTATGCCAACTTGAAGGAGACATTCAACGTTTTACGAAAATATAATATGAAGTTAAACGCTTCTAAGTGTGTTTTCGGGGTCAGCTTTGGAAAATTCTTAGGATTTCTTGTTACTCACCGTGGAATAGAGGTGAATCCCGACCAGGTAAAGGCTCTAGCTGAACTATAGTCACCTCGGACAGTAAAGGAGGTACAGCGACTGACAGGTATGGTAGCAGCTCTCGGGAGATTCATATCCAAAGCATCTGACAAATACAGACCCTTCTTTCAATCAATCAAAGGAAAGAAGGGGGCACTTTGGACCCAGGAATGCGAGGAAGCACTTACAAAACTGAAGGTATACTTGGCTATCCCACCAATTCTATCAACCCCTACTCTTGAGGAAAAACTTTACCTCTACCTGGCGGCATCGGACCACACTCTGAGTGGAGTATTGATGAGGAATGACGAGGCAAAATTGAAATCCATTTACTATGTGAGTAAGATGCTCTTAGATGCAGAATCAAGATACACCCCACTAGAGAAACTCACACTAGCACTCATCAGTTCGGCTAGGAAACTCAGACAGTACTTTCAAGCCCATTCAATAACGGTGCTTACCGACCAGCCACTAAAATCACTTTTTCTAAAAGCTGACCTATCCAGACGCGTTGCTAAATGGGCAGTGGAGCTCAGTGAGTTTGATGTTCGGTTTGAACCTAGGAAGGTAATAAAGGGTCAGGTAGTAGCGGATTTTATAGCTGAATTTCAGCCTAAGGAAAGCTTAGTTGAGAACGAAGAAGCTAATGGCAACCAAGAAGCAGAACTCAATGGTGAATGGGTACTCTTTGTCGATGGATCCTCAAATCACAAAGCTGCCGGCATAGGTATCACTCTTGTGAGCCCGGATGGGTGCGCCATGGAAAAAGCTATCAGGCTCAGCTTCCAGGCCTCAAATAACGAGGCTGAGTACGAAGCCTTGATTGTTGGTGTCAGGATAGAGGTAGAGCTTGGAATAAAAAAACTACAGATATTTTCTGACTCACAACTAGTGGTGAATCAGATAATAGGGGAGTATAAGGCTACGGATGAAAGAATGGTCACATATCAGGCTCTTGGCAAAAAGGAATTGAGCGGGATACCAGAATATTCAATACAACAGATCGGGAGAGCAAAGAACTCGCATGCCGATGCTTTAGCCTCATTGGCGTCAACAATAGTGCGAGACACAGCAAGGTCACTGATTATTGAGTTCCAAGAGCAATCGAGCATTGTAGAGTTGAAGACAGATGAGATTTTATGCAACACATCTGAGCCGAGCTGGATGGAACCAATAATTGGCTATTTAAAGAATGGTGACTTACCCAAGGATAACAAGGAGGCTCACAAGCTGCGCTTAAGGGCTGCCAAATTCTGGTTGTCCCCAAAGGAGAGTTATATCGGCGCTTGTTTGGGGGTCCGTACTTGAAATGTGTGCAACCAACCAAGGTAGCAAATTTCTTATTCGAAATACATGAGGTATTCTACGGAGGTCACACAAGGGGAAGGTCGCTTGCTCACTGAGCCATCTCCCAGGGGTTTTAGTGGCCATATATGCAGAAGGACGCTGAAAAATTTGTTAGGCAATGTGAGAAGTGTCAAAAATTCTCACCAATCCCGAGGAAACCATCCAACGAACTGCTCCCCTTGTCGAGCCCATGGCCATTTGCGTAGTGGGGATTGGATATTGTGGGACCGTTACCTTGGGCCCCGGGCAACAAGAAGTACCTTCAAGTTGCCACTGATTATTTCACTAAATGGGTTGAAGCTGAGGCATTGGCTAATATAAGAGATACTGATACAAGAAAGTTCGTGTAGAAAAATATCATCACCAAGTTCGGCATCCCGCACACTCTTGTTTCAGACAATGACACACAGTTTGACAATGCTCCCTTCAAAGCTTTCTGTCAGTAGTATGGAGTTTGGAACCACTATTCTACCCGGCTTACCCTCAGAGCAACGGGCAAGCAGAGATCACTAATAAAAAAATCTTGGATGAAATCAAGAGGAGGCTTGAGAATGCTAAACGGAGATAGGTAGAGGAGCTGCCGAGCGTTCTGTGGACGTACCGAACCACACCTTAGCGGTCAATCGAAGAGACTCCCTTCGCCTTGGCATATGGAATGGAAGCTGTCATTCCCTTAGAGATCGGCTTACCAACTTTGAAGACCAAGCTCGTCGAAAGCAACACCAACAATGCCGTCCTCATTCAATATCTCGATTTAGTTGAGGAAAAGAGAGAACAGGCTACTATAAGAATGGCTTCATATCGTAGTCAACTTTCCCGAGCTTACAACAAGAATGTGAACCCCCGATCCTTCACACTTGGCGATCTAGTTCTTAGACGCGTACTGGGGTCGGCTAAAAACCCAGCATATAGGAAGCTCGGAGCAAACTGGGAAGGTCTGTTCAGAGTATCTAGAGTTGGGGGCAGTGGGTACTACGAGTTAGAGACCCTAGATCGGAAAATAGTACCATGCCCTTGGAACATTGCTAACCTTAGAAAGTTCTATTTCTAAAAAGTACCTTTTATAGATAAGAACTTCAAAGTGCCTTTGGAAATTTAAGGGTGCCACTTAAGAAGTGATTTACGATTGACAGTGTACTAAGTTTAGAATTATCAATAAAATTGTTTGAAGATTTCTTCATCCGTATTCCATTTGTACACATCCTACTGCCAAGGCAGGGAGGCAAAAACCCTGATAGAAGTGTATGCTTAAATCAGGCGCAGCCACTCGATCAGACATAGTCCCTCGGCTAGGCATGACGATGCAAGCCGACTAGGGATGGGTTTGAGTCCAACTAGGTTGGCGGGTCGGTGCGGAGTAGAAAGTCTCCTAGTCCTCCAGTGAACTCGGAGCAACTCTACAGCTTAACCGAGCTCTTCGAAGAGGGCCGAGCAAGGGCCATAACTTCAAAGACCCTATTATCTACCAAGTATAAGAGAAGTTCTTAATGAAGAACCGAGCTCTTTGAAGAGGGTCGAGCAAGGGCCATAACTTCAAAGACCCTATTATTTTCTAACTATAAAAAGGGGTTCTTAAAAAAGAACCGAGCTCTTTGAAGAGGGCCGAGCAATGTGCATAACTTCAAAGACTCAAATATTTTCTCATACATAAATGTGTTATTTAAGCATTCATCAAAGTGAATCGACTAAACATAAACATTACGATTTTTCATTAAAACTGCTTTACAGAGGAATCAAAAAGAGAACAAAAAATCTTAGTTTTCAGGAGGGAGGCAAGGACCAGCTCGGAGGAAGGATTGACTTCAGCAGCGACCAAAGCAGCCTGCTAGCCTCGGCTAAAGAATGCCTCTTTAAGCTTTGGCATCTGCTAGGCGATATCAGCCTCTATCTTGTCAACACCTTCATTATAGGCATCATCTGCCTTCTCCTCAGCTTCCACTTTATATTTATCAAAATCTTCAAGGAGGGAGGAGTAGTGGAGTTGGACCTGGAAGAGTTCGACATTGCTCTTGAGCTCGGCCGCCTTCAACTTTTCATTCTCAGCTAAAAGCTTCAGGTTCTCTTCAGTCAGGCTCTGGTTTTTAGCCTGGAGAACCTTCATTTCCTCACAAATTTTCGCATATTCTTCATCAACGCTCTCCTTCTTGGCAAGGGCCGAAGCTCGGGCATGTATGACATCTTTCATTGCCTTGTCTTTACCAGTGATCCGAACTCCGATCTCATGAACTTTTTGAAGGCCCTTGAAGATGAAGAGATTGAAATAACTTAGAAACATTTTCAAAGTAGTAAGAAACTCAAAAGAAAGGGAAATCCAAAGGAATAAAATACTCACCAAAACCATATGTTGAATAGCCTGCCAGGATACTTCATCATCTGTTAGTGCCTCGTTCTTAGCAAGGTCACGAGGCAAGATAACCCTTCTGGCAAGACCAACTGCGACATTAAAATCTTCGATTGTCGAGTCCTTTGAAGTGATCTCTTTTCTTTTGACCCTAAGAATAGGGCGGAAAGGGGCGCTAGCTGGCCTTGGTGAGGGGGAGGCATCTGATTCAGTTAATTTATGTCTTTTTGGAGCTCGGTCCTCGGCAATTTCAAAAACTAAATTTTTGTCTTCAATCGGGGAACAAACATTGATCGGAGGATCAGTCTCAATTGGTAAAGAAGTTTCAAGAACCTGCGCTAAATTAGTTTGGTCAAGAGGGGGCAGACTTACATCAACTGCTTCAGGAAGTGTCTCCTCGGGTATGAACTCGAGGATCAGCTCATTTGTTCCAACGATCCTAGGTTCGGGAGCTAAGGGGGTCGGATCACTAGTCGGAGCCGTCTCATCTGCGGTTAAGAAATCTAAAAGGTTGATTGATTTGCATCCTAAAGTTGTTTGAGAAGTCCTCCTTTTTCCTCGGGTGCCTTCCCACTAGCAGCTTGTAGTACCGCCCGGTTAGCCGCTAATGCTGCATTAGGTCGGTTTGGCACAGCAATGAAGGAGGAATAGGTTGGCAGGTACCCAAGGAGAGTGTGGGTGGCTCAGCAAAAGAGTGATTCTTTAAAATTCCAAACCTTCTGAAGTTGATCCAACTTCACAGAAGATTCACCTTGCCCTTCACAGTTTCACCTGCACCAACGTCAGCACCATAGCAGTTATAATAATAATAAATAGATAAGTATATATATATATAATTTTAGCTGGTAAGCCTTCTTAGTAAGGGCAACGGTAGGATGGGGAAGCACCGACGACATATTCCCAGTTGTCGGAGACAAAAACGACGTCATTTTCATGACCCTTATTCGAGTCAAGAAGATGTGTGATTAGGTACCTCTCTTTCTTCCTCACAGAGAGATAATAACTATCTCCAACCGCTTTGATGATGTAACAGTATAAAATTTCCCACAAGCCAAGACTCAGACCCAGAAGTTTGTTCAAAGAAGAAACCCCCATGACGATACGAAAGAAATTAAGGCAACACTGGAGAGGGCAAAGTTTGGCAGCAAAAAGAACCCATAAGAGAAGGGGGTCAAGGGGAAAACAAATCCCACCTTCTGTTATGGCACGAGTAGGAATTGGGATCCTCTCTCTTGTGCCAATCAGAGGCTCGTCTTTTCCTGTGACTCTGACTTCGACGTCGTTTGGTATGTGGTACTTAGCCTTGAAGGCAGAAACCTCAGAAGGGGTAAAAGGGGCCATTGGAAAAATGAAGCAGACACAAAGAGGATGAAACACAGAAGCTGAAATAGGGAGTCTGAAAGCAAAGAGTAAAGTGAAGGATATACGAAGAAAGGAGTGGCTTTTTGAAGAAGAAAGAATTTCAAAGGGCGGTATTTAAATGCTCTGAATATGCTGCCAAAACAAAAGGGGAATGCTTAAATGTATGAATAGTTATGATGAGAAATCAAGAAAATTGCTGACAGATGAAAGGCATCTGTCAGACGTTTTCTGGGGGCAAATGAAGGGGCTAATCCTCGTGATTACAAGTGTTAGAACATTAAATGGGCTCACAAGAGATTGACAAGACTGATCACGTGAGGAGGAAGTCATCCACCTAGTCATTTAATCCGAGCCGAGCAGAATAAAGGATTCGACAAGAAGATTAAAGAGTTCGGCTCTCACTCCTAGCTAGCTCATGAATCCATTCAGCAAAGCCAGGAAAGTGCTTCGCTTGTACCAAGCCAAATTCTCTAGAATGCACGGTTTGTACCAAACTGAGTTTCCAAATAGTTCGGCAAACGTTAATCGAGCTCGGCATTCGGAATGCCCGAGCAGTTCGCAGTGGTAGAAGGAAAGTTAAAGACTTGCCTAAAACTTAGGCAATCAGATAAACGAAATCAACGAGATTGAAGATACGATGAGAAATTGTTGGAGAAACATTAGAAACCTTCCAAAACTCAAATACTGAATGAAAGGAAGGTGTGCCACCTTGAACCTAAAATCGTGGAAACCTTAAGGGGATAATGATCTATAAAAAGCAGAAGAGACCAAGGTGAAAGGTACGCTGAACTCTCCTTATCTTTGTGTAATTCTTCTCGTTCCACTACTGACTTAAACATCGGCGTGCCTTCAATCGAAGCACTTCGATCTTGGGTAGTTTGTTCATTTTGCAGGAAGAAGATTTGGAGATAGTTCAGAATTCTTTTCCAGAAAGTTACATCACGAATTGAGTGTTAGAGGTATTATCAATTTTTTGTCTCTACATCTGTCATAGAGTTGTATGGTTTATCTCTTTTATGAAATAATTGGTTGGTATTATTGATTTTAAATGCTTCCTTGCGTTACAGG
This sequence comes from Ilex paraguariensis, assembly GCA_963454935.2. Lineage (NCBI taxonomy): Eukaryota > Viridiplantae > Streptophyta > Magnoliopsida > Aquifoliales > Aquifoliaceae > Ilex > Ilex paraguariensis. The sequence goes on from CAUOFW020000001.1 coordinate 5,823,973, forward strand.
CGTAGGTATTATCATGTGTTGAGTTATACTTCTATTTTTGGGAGAGCAAATAGGTCTCTTAGGATGGGGTGTAATAGTCTTTGGCACCAGATGTAGTATTTATAGATTCTGTAGACATGTCATGGTCTGGTGTCTATAGTGGACCAAAAGAAGTATGTTGTTGAGTTTCTTGAAGTGGTGTATGAGTCGTTAGTCAAGTTTCAAAATGCCTAGCAATTGTATAATGCATTCATACATCACTATATTATGTTTATATTGATATTTTCTTACTGATATAGTGCAATAAAAACTATCCTATGTTGTTGAAGGAGTATAATTTGATCCGTCTGGTGTAGCTATGATACAAGGTCAAGCAGACCATAGAATATATATAGTGGATTTGATGTTGCACATGAGTAGTTACAAGTGATGAAAAGAGTAATTGAAAGTATCACTAGAGTGACTGATTAAGATATTTTGAGTGACACATAATAGAGAAAACTTTCAGTCTTGATAGTAGAGGATTCGAAGAAGACTGAAGTTTAATATCATACATGTAATTGGTGTAAGGGTGTTGTATCATTTAATACATGATTTTTCTCAATTAGATTAAGGTTTGTGTGTTTGAAATATTGTAAGCTAAGACATATAGCCCTTTTATTCTGATAAGTATCTTGATTTATTTACATGTATAGTGGGTAGTGCAAAGAGCAGAGTTGGTATCATTATCGGTAACCTTAGTTGTGGGAGAGAAACTACCAATACTATTGTATGTAACATATTTGCTATGACTTGATAGGATACTCAAGGTACTATTGAGGTTGTTACGAGTACACTCTCCAATTCTAGTCAAGATTGCTTGGGTTTTGATATACTCAAGATTCACAAAGTCATTGTATAACATACCATCAGACTGATCATTGGCATTTTGTAAACTAATTTATTTATTGCTACTTCAATAGGAGAGATAGTGTAATCAGAGACTATATATAGAGGTTGTGTGTTGAATGTGGAAGCTAGAGATTTATCTATTGATTTTATGTCTCTAGATATCTTGGATGTTGATATGATTCTTGAGATGATCAACTGCTAAAATATCATGATATTATGGATTGTTTAGAAATAAGATGATAGTTCATCTACCAAATGAAAGAGTATGAAATTTTTGGTGATCAAAAAAGGAAATTTCAAATGCTTAGTGTACTCTAGCAAAGTTAAGTTGTGGTACTTAGCTTATGTAGAGGAAACTAAAAAAGGAAAGATATAATTGACATATATTTTTTTGTTTCAGTTATTTTCAGATGTATTCTAAGAATGGTAGAGTTTATGAGTTGGTAGTTTTAGAGTACTTTATTTATATTTATTAATTCATATAGCATGTTTCTTGTTGAGCAAGAGGAATTGAGGATTCAATTGATATATATCATACTGAGGATTCATTCTACCTTGTAATTTGTCATGGGATGCTAATGATGTGTTTGTAAAGAAAATGATGGGATTGTGATTACGTCGGTTACTACCGACTGTATAAGGCAATAACAAGCAGTAAATATATTTTACCAGGTACTGATAAATTATTTGATCAGTTGTGAGGAGCTAGAATACTTTGTGAGATTCATCTTATATATGTTGGTGTATCCTTATTTAAAAGTAAGAAGTGGTATGTTATGAAAATAGTTGGTCAAGTTGCAATAGTCATTTTGTGTTTTTGGTGATGTCGTTGAGGTTAACAAAAGTTACACCTGTTTCTATGGATCGACTAAATTGTTGCTTGAACTTTTCCAAGATTCATATATTACTGTATTCATTGATGTTATACTTGTGTATTCCGTATTGAGAGAGAACATTAACATCATTTAAGGATTATGCAACAGACTTTTTGAGACAAAAAATTTACTGCTAAGGTGAGTTAAAGTGAATCTTAGTTTCTGGTGATGATATTTTTTGTTTATCATAAGAAAGTTGATACAATGGTAAAGTGGGATAGATTAACTACAGTGATCGAGATTTACAATTTCTTGGGGTTAGTTGGCTATTATTATAGGTTTGCACAAGAATTTTCAATATTAACTATACCTTTGACACATTTGACACATGAAGAATACAAAGTTTGAATGAGATGATGTTTGTGAAAATAGTTTTCAAAAGTGAAAGAAGAAATCAATTTTTTTAGCCCCAGTGTTGACTGTATAATCAGGTAGTAGTTGATATGTGTTATACAATAATGCTTCTTATTAGATGTTGGACTGCAATTTGATATAGCATAGTAAGGTGATTGTTTTCACCTTCAGACTGTTAAAACAAACACTGAAATGAATTACACTACTCATGATTTGGAGTTCATTGATATTGTGGTTGCTTTAAAGTAATGGAGAAATTATTCATTTATATGGCTTGTAGATCGAGTTAAGAATTTTTTTTTTACTCAAATGGAGCTGAATTTGAGGCAAATGAGACGGATGAAAATGATCAAGGATTGTGATTATTCTAGGCATGGTCATGTAGGAAAAGATAAGGTTCTTGTTGATGCATTGAGCAGAAAAGTATTGGAAAGACTACATTGTATTTACCTATGTGAATAATTTTATGGATTTGAGATTGATGGGGGTACAACCGATTGGCATGCCATTAGGAAGTTTAAATAGCGTGGAATGCAATTATTCTTCCATAAAAAAGTTGTGCTTGACTTTGTATTTCTCAGCAAAAAAACTAAGGCATTATTTATTTCCATATTTTGTGTAGATTATCACTCAGACTGATATAGTCAAGTACATGCTCATATGACCCTTGTTAAGAGGGAGAATGAGAAAGTGGATTATTTCCATAATAGAATACTATTTTCAATATGTGCCACAGAGGGCAGTTAAGGGCCGTGTTTTGTCTGACTTTTTAGTAGACCACTCAAGCATTCTAATCAAAGGAGATTTATTTAAAATAGGTTGCATGGAAATAGCACCCTGAAAATTAATGTTCGATGGGTCTAAGAATGAAGGAGGAGTAAGAGCATGGATTGAGCTAGTATCATCAGAAGGTAGAATGTTCCAGTTTGCTTATTAATTGGATAATGAGGCTCTAACTATTGGCCTAGAAATAGCCCTAGAGATGTAGATCAAGAATCTGTTGGTTATAGGAGATTCACAATTGGTGATTAGGTAAGTGCAAAGTTGGTACAAATGTAATCACCCTGCACTGGAAAAATACATTATAAGATTGCAGTCTCACATACAGGGATTTGAGGATGTCTAGTTTTAACATGTTATGAAACTTCATAACAAAAAGACCAATGAGATGGCCCAAGTATCCTTTGGATTGAGAATTTCAGAAGGGATGAATGAAATAATAATTAAAATTCAAAAAAGGTATTTGCCAACAGTAATGCCATGGTCAGTTGATATCCTGGCTATCGAGATGGGAGAAATAGATTGGAAGTTTCCTATTATCAAGTATCTATAAGACCCATCTCAAAAAGCAGAGAGGGTTACTTGAAATCGAGCTATAAATTATGTTCTTTTGGAAGAAAAATTGTTTAGAAGAACACCAGAAAGGCTAATGTTGTTGTGTGTCTACAAGCTAGATGCCATGAAAATTATAGCAAAATTCGTGAAGGGATTGTGGTTCTCATCAATCAAGTGAACTGATGGACTAATTCAGAGGATTCCTTTTATTGAATTACATTCGGTCATAAATCCATGGCCATTCAAAAATTGGAAAATGGATTTGATGGGTCATTTTCATCAAAACAACATTCTAAAATATTAGTGGCCACTAATTATTTTACAAAATGGGCTAAGACAATACTTATGAAGTTAGTGGATCAACATAAAGTAATTGACTTTATCAACAAATGCATCATTTGTAGGTTTGGGTTGCCTTAAATAATTATTGTCGATCAAGGAACATGTTCACATGGGCAAAAATAACAGAATTTGCATCTAAACATGGGACATAGATGTTGAATTAATAACCCTATTATGCTCAGGCCAATTGGCAAACATAATCAACTAACAAAACATTGAAGTCCATCCTAGAGAAAACTATAGAAGATAACCCAAGGCAATGTCATGAATTATTGCTAAATGCATTGTGGGCATATAGAACTACAAAGAAATCTAGAATAGGAGCAACACCATTCAAATTGGAGTATGGGCATGATGTTGTAATATCTATGGAGATAACAGTAAAATCAAGAAAAGCGTTAGAGTACCAGGGTATGTCTATAGAAACATATCCTCAAGCCATGTTCCTTGAATTGGAGGACATGGAAGAGAGTTGACTAGAAGCATTAAAGCACATCCAAATACATAAAAAGAAGATAGAAAGGTCTTATAAAAAAAAAAATTTAAGTCCAAAATTGTTTCAGAAGGAGATTTGGTGTGGAAAGCCATCTTGCCTTTGGGAAGTAAAGACAAGAAATATGGCAAGTGGTCTCCTACTTGTGAGGGACCTTTCAAAGTAAGACAAATATTAAGAGGTGAAGCCTACCACTTACAATCTTTAGAGGGAGAATGGTAAGGTTTCAGAAGAATTTTCAGCATTGGCAAGAACTTTGGTGGCAGCAGTCTCTTGGAGAGTTGTGGATGAGGTTGAGTCAATCTCAAATGCTATTGCCTCACTAGTTATCTGTGGGGGTGGCATGGAATAGGAGTTCCATGGTTCTTTAGATAGACACTTGTTCTTTCGAGATGGACTTTCCCAATGGCAAGATTAGTTAAAGGATCATTCACAATGAGACCTTCAACTGTAAAAGAGAAACCAAAGGGGAAGAGCGCAAATGTTGTTGCTTTGAGTTCATCCAGCATGCGTGTAGGAAGGAAAGACAGATCGTTGGATTTTTTGTTGGCAAAGCTTTGCCTAGATATATAACTATCTTAGTGGTTATTGAATATCAAGGTATAAGTATGTTGCCACCAATTAGAGAAAAGAGGAGAGACAGATGGTTCCCCATACAAACCCTCAAAACGAAAAGTCCTTAAAGCCTTATGTAAGATGAGGAAATAAGGTGGACGACGTAAGCATCCCTCAGTTCAACCTTGTTGCTAGCATGTTTATCAATAACAAGATTCATTAAAGGCATAGGGATACTTTGGTTAAAGCCAAGTTATCTGGCAATCTAGCTGAGGGGTAAGATTCAAAGCTATAGCGACTATACTTTGACTCATAAGCAACAACACCTACATGAAGATAACAAGGAAGAAGAATGTTTCCCCAAAAATTGTGGAAGAAAGTGGGTTGCTCATCAGAAGGAACGATGGAGCCATCAAAAAATGCTCTAATGCAGAGAGAGGAGTAAGGCATTAAGAGCAAGGCAAAAAAAAGGGAGGATACCTGATAAACTCTAGATCATGGAATGCTTTGAAGTAGAAGTTGAAGTCTTTGTGTAGTGGTAAAGGTACTGACACAAGTAAGTAATGGGCATAATTGAAATGACAGAATTTTGGAAAGGGAAGATACTCAATGGCCCAAGTTTCAAGAATATACACATATAGTCATGCTTGGAATAGCCAGAAAGGACCTCTGCAAAGGTCATCAATGCCTCTCTTAGACATGTCAAAAAAGCCTTTATAAAGAGCTCCTAAAACAAAGGTGGCAAAGGCTAGAATGTGACAATCATCGAGAAAAATAGCAATGTTAAGGTATTCAGTTGTGACTTGAAGATTAGGGACACAAAGGACAAAGCGATAGAGCCAATGTAGAAGGAAAGCAACATGTTCTTCATAGGAAAGGGCCAGAGTTTGGCCTACAGAAGAAAGAAACATGGTTGGAATAGATAAAATTGGTAGCGATATCTATCAAGATGTTATTTGGTTTTAAGGTTATAGTTTTCTCAATACCAGTCAATGGAAGCTTTATTAAGTGCACGATGTCAAGAATGGAAGGAGACATCATGCCAGGAGGAAGGAGTATGACATTACAAGATTTTGACCAAAAACAAATTGTTGCACCTATGAGCTGGTGATTCATGAAAAATAGGAAAATAGAGAGCTTGATTTGTTCATAGATCCTTTGATCATTCCATTGGTTAGAAAAAATGAGCCTCTATACGGGTCACCCAGTCACACCATTGTTGGTCTGGGTCAACCCAAGTTTTCAAATGAGTAAGCCCTTGATCCTAGTGCCACCACTAGAGATGGGAACGGTGAAGCGTCAAGACTTCTCCCTAAGAAATATGGTAGCATTCAGACAATGTCGGGAGCATGGTGGATTTGAAGGCTGAAACTAAAGCAAAATTGGGCCCACGATCTTCAGAGGGGATAAGGATTTGATCATCTATTAAATCTTGAATAGTGTATCTAAGGCTCGCAGAGAACCGAAGAGCGTGAGGCATGCTTGGAGGGGAACTAGCAAGAGTAGAGCAAATTGTTTTCCATTTGGATGCCATCAATGATCAAGGAAAAGTTTAAAATTAAGAAAAAGCCAAGGAATATTATTAGAAGCAAGGCAACAGAGAACAGTACGGATAAGGACTTCCACAATGGCTGAACCCTTTAAATAGGTGCGTTGAGTTTTTCTAGCAGTTACTGACTATTCAATTGCTTATTTGAAATGAACAGATTAACTATTGAAAGGCATCTTAATTAGATAGTGAGAAAAGACAACGAAAGTGATGGTGCATTTACTTGGCCTGATTAAAGAACAAACCCAATTAAATGAGGGGGCATTGTTTAGACATAAAATATAAAATTTTGAAAGCATTCAATGCATGTGTTGTTTGTCATGTGTCAAGATTTGAAGAAAAGGCGGAAAATGATCAGTCACAGCTCTGGTTTAAAAGAGGAAAAAACTATAAAGCCAACTAATCGTCTATAAGGGAAAACCATCGAAAGAAGTGGCTATCAAAAGAGGAAAAAAAGGAGTTGAAGATATGACTCAAACCCCCCCTCCCCCAAAACATGGCCCACGATTGGGACATTTAGGAGTAGTGCTAGAGTTAGTTTTTAGAAAGTAGTTAATGTTGTAATCAAAAGTTGTTAAATAAGTAACTATGTAACCGAAACTCATTCAATTGAATTAATAATGGAGTGCTTTTATTGATTCATTATTCTGTGTGTTCATCACTTTAAGAAATCTACCAAAGAAGTCTTGAAATAAGGCATTTGAACCCATCCACAAATAATTGTCTGAAAACTGTTTGTCGATTGAGGCATTTATGTCAATCACAACAGATTTTTGGAGCATGAGAAGCATAGCATTACTTGGGTATGCAAACCATATAATACTGCCACTACATGGCTATAACTAACCAAAATTTTATTTTATTTCTTTCTCTAATTTTGACCTTTCCTTGGTTCAAACAATTTGACAATACGTCTTGAAGCTTTTGCCATAAAAGTTTTAGACTACCGAAACAAAAAAAGAGAAAAATCCTTGTCACTTGGGACTTTAGACTACAAAATTTTCTTTTTTTTTGTCCTTTTTCTTGACTTTTTGCTAAAATCCATCACATACAACTCTCATAGGTTAATTAAGTGATTAGACGAGGAGCAAGATATAAACTAGTATGTCCCAAGTCTAAGAGTGTGTTTGACATGNGCCAAATCAATTAACAATAGATCCCAGAAAATCATATGGAAAAATGAGAATCAAAAAGAAAAATTCTAGAACCAAACTGCCTCCTCCCTCCTAAACCCTCAGGGAAGAACATAGAATAGTAGAAGATCTAATCCCCGAAACTCTAACTACATGGTTTTGAATGGACTCTATAGGCTGAACTTCTGTGGCATTAAATTTATCATAGACAACTATTTTCTTGAGAATCACCCCAGATGGTCCCTTAACTTGTGGTAATTTAAGACTCAAACAAATATCCCCAGGAACACCCTCACAAGGTTTCGAAAGAGCCAGAGAATCAAAAAGAGAAAGACTAACAACCCCCCTCCTCTCTGTTCCCCATAATTTTTCCATTTTCCCAGTCCCATCTTATGAATTCCCCCATTTTAGATGATTTTTTAAGCCCAAGAAACCCATCCAGAGATTTAAGCCACCTCCCAGATAGTAGCTCTTGGTCAGACTGTACCTGGGCATTAGTAGCATTGAATTCAACCTCCTTCTCATCAACAACTCCCCAACAACTCCCCAATTCCAATAAGGGAATCAACCACCCTCGACTTCTCCTAAGAGCTCCCCATTCCATTCCTTCAGGGTCTGCTAGTGAGTCATTACACTTAAAGGACAGGTCTCCTTCAAATCGAACCTCATTTGCATTAAAAATGCCTTCTTCTAACTCTTCACCCCTTGCATCTCTGAGGAGGAGAGCATTGAGAGCTTGTAGTTGATCGATTCTGTCGAAATCCCTTTCATCGATGGGATTAGATTTCAATTGCTTCATTTGTCTTTCCTCCAAATTCCATAGCATGTTTCTATTAAGGCCTTCTCCTTTTCTAGAATCAGCCCTAGTCTCCATTCTCTTAGTCTTCGAGTCAAACTCAGCCCTTCTCCCATAAATCGTTTGAGAAGCTATAAACTCGACGAAGTCTTCAACCAAGTCTCGTCCCCTCATTTTCATCTTATAAGCCAAAATAACTGTGCTACTGTTAATCGGACCTTTACATAAAGGGGCAAATTGTTTTACTGAAAGCCCATCCTTCACAGGGTAATTTTATCGGGTATCAAGTTAACTTGGTCCAGAACCTTTAAGCCCACCTTCGGCCTAATAGAAAAATTACCCATCCTTTTGTCTTTAGCAAGGCCCATATCCACTACCTAGTCCTGGCACGATAAGCCTCCACAATTAATGCAACTAATCTCAGTAAATCTCCTAGTATCCTTGTTAATGACAGATTTAAAATTTGAATCCTTTATTATCACACTATTATTCAAGCTTTTACCATATTTATTGCAAACCCATCTCTTTTAACTCAGTATATTCACCTTGGTCCATTTGTTTGGAACTTGGACCCATTGGATCCAAGCACATACTAGTTTCACCATTTCCCTGTTCAACCACCATTGCCCTTCTGCCACAAGTCCTTTCCTTTCCAACCTTATCATCTTCAACCATAGGATTAGTACACCAAGGTAACGTGCTACCATCAGCAACCATACGTTTGCAACCATTATAACAATTCCATCCTCTCCTGCCCAAAATCCCAACCTTCACCTTGTGCACCTTAGCAGCTAAATCTAGGCTCAAAGAAGTTGTGAGGAACGGGAACCCCAAAGTTGGTTTAGCAACCTTGATTTTTACTTCAAACAAGTTTTGCATATAAATCGCATCACAATCAACTTTAAGGAATCCTCTACAACTAATAATGATAGAATTTTGGCATGGGCTGCCCATCCAAAGACCAGAGCATCCAATGGGCCCAATGGATACATGACAGCCCAAATGACCCCTCCGCAGCCCATTTGCTCTGCAATAGGAATGAGCCATAATCCAAAGAAGGGAGTCCAACAAAGCTCAGGTCGGCACAATCCTGCTCAGTCATGACAAGCTTAGCAGTAAGCAGCCTGGGCGCAAGGAGCTTTGTATTCGCTAGATCCCGAACACCTTCCATCATGCCACGTGTCTAGGGGACAACTTCTGAACACGCACTCACTGATAAAGCGAATATTTACGCACATTTCATTGAAGGACCGTAGATACGATTTGTGTCTGGATAATGACTATCACTATAAGACAAAGAGGAGGGGACCACTTGAGCAACAAAAGGAAGGAGAAAACCCTAGGAAACCACTTGTATAAATAGAACACCATCACGTTATGTAAAAGAGGTATCAGAGAAATTTATACTCACAAGACACTGTTCATAATAGCTCTAAGCTAAGACAACTACTGTAATCTTCTTCCTCAAGCAATATAAACCCTAAGGAGTAAGAGCCTCCAATATAGTAGACGTAGCTCTAGTCTTTTGACTAGGGTAAATCACTTATATATTGTTTTTGATCCCCCTTTATCACACATTTTTCTCAGTTAACTTAGAGATTTACACTACCTCCCATCTTATTAAACATTGTTCTGGACTTGGGCTGAGCATTTTTGAGCACTATCAGTTTGGCGCCATTTGTGGGAAATGGTTTTCATCGTTTCCCTTGAGTTTCTTTATACCTTTGTTAGTTTGATGATTTTGACTTGAAATATGAGTAAATCTCACTCAAACCCCCAAGTCCCACCGACTCTACCAGAGAGCTTCCCCGCCCTAGCAACGGATGTTGAGAACTTTTCTCCGGCAGTTGACCCTCCACCTCTCAATGAATTGGAGACGTACCGGTGGACAACCATACAACTTATGAAGCAGAATCAAGACTTAGTGGCGTGGATACAGGTGCTTTATCTCCCACAGGCTCTACCTGTGTAGCCTGTTCCATCTCCACCCCCCCCCCCCCCCCCCCCCCCCCCCCCCCCCCCCCCCCCCACCCAACATAGGTTTGATGTAAGTAAAGAAAATGATTCTTCATTGTAAACTAGTTTCATCCTTTTCTGAAATGATGAAACAAAACTATTTATAATGTTTGCTAGCAAATCTTTTTGATTATGTATAGACTGCTGCTTGAAATAATTTCTCTGTTTATGGTTAGTTTATTATACAGAGACATTAGCAATTGAAGGGGAAAAAAAAGGGTTATTTGTCAGTACTATTATTTCCTTCAATAATGAAAATCTGTCCCACAGAGGCTTTTAGAATCTACTCCTTTTTTTTTTTTGGTAACAGGAGACTTTAGTTTAAAAAGGTTGATCTACAATTTCAAGATCTTATGTTATATAACTAGATCTGTGGTTGCATAATAAATTATTATGTGCTCCAATCTCCCAATTAATTTTGGCATTGGAAACAACATACAATTGAACTTCCATACATTAACTAATGAATTGCAAAGTAGAAAGGGATGCTTTCTTGCTCCCTNCAAAAGAGGAAAAAAAGGAGTTGAAGATATGACTCAAACCCCCCCTCCCCCAAAACATGGCCCACGATTGGGACATTTAGGAGTAGTGCTAGAGTTAGTTTTTAGAAAGTAGTTAATGTTGTAATCAAAAGTTGTTAAATAAGTAACTATGTAACCGAAACTCATTCAATTGAATTAATAATGGAGTGCTTTTATTGATTCATTATTCTGTGTGTTCATCACTTTAAGAAATCTACCAAAGAAGTCTTGAAATAAGGCATTTGAACCCATCCACAAATAATTGTCTGAAAACTGTTTGTCGATTGAGGCATTTATGTCAATCACAACAGATTTTTGGAGCATGAGAAGCATAGCATTACTTGGGTATGCAAACCATATAATACTGCCACTACATGGCTATAACTAACCAAAATTTTATTTTATTTCTTTCTCTAATTTTGACCTTTCCTTGGTTCAAACAATTTGACAATACGTCTTGAAGCTTTTGCCATAAAAGTTTTAGACTACCGAAACAAAAAAAGAGAAAAATCCTTGTCACTTGGGACTTTAGACTACAAAATTTTCTTTTTTTTTGTCCTTTTTCTTGACTTTTTGCTAAAATCCATCACATACAACTCTCATAGGTTAATTAAGTGATTAGACGAGGAGCAAGATATAAACTAGTATGTCCCAAGTCTAAGAGTGTGTTTGACATGACTTAAAAAAAAGTGTTTTGGGGACTTTTAACTTATAAATTTTTTTTTTTTTTTTAAAATTAACAAGTTTGGCTTAACTTGTTAAAAACACTTTTTAATAAGTAAAAATAATTTGAGCATTTACATAAGTTTATGAAAGAAAGTAAAAATAATTTAATTTTACTTTTAAAAATCACTTCTCATTTTCACCTGTCATTTTCTCTTCACTCCCTCGACACCTCTCTGCAAGTCCCAGATACCTCTCTGCCAAAACCATTCATGTAGCCACTTTCTCTCTCTACGCCGACGCCGACAATTTAGTCTCTCATCTTGCCGACCAATGACCCTACCTTTTCTCTCGCCAACTACCAACGACGTCGAAGCCTTCTTCTCTCTCACCGATCTTTGTTGTATGCTGGTCTAACCAAATCCCTTCAAATGAGGTACAATATCTTCTTAAATAATTTTATATTATCATTTGCAACGATTTGCTTATAATTTGTTATCGGTTGATGTATTTTGGTTTGTGATTTTTTTTTTTTGATTTAGAAAGATTTTGGAGAAATTGTTTTTTATTTTTTTTTGATCCATGATTACTATGAAAATCACTATATTAATTTACTTCCATAATTCATTACTCTTTCTCACATTTAATTTTTAACAAACCCGGACAATTTGATAGAATGTCCACCAACAGTCTGATAAAATGACTGACATGTGCTATGGATTTTTTCTTATGCTTGGGACTGTTACTTTTCTTGTGTTGTAATTAGGGGTGTTCATCCTAGGTAGGAAATACAATTTTTCGTCTTCCTACCAGATACTTTGCAGAAGAATTTTTTCTTGGCCTACCCTACCCGATTAGGAGTGGTATTCCTACCTGACTTCTTATCCGATTAATCGGGTTGGAAGTCGGGTAAACCCTTGTGTAGCTATTAATTTTTGAATGGTGAAAATGTAAATAATATTAGAGGGATTTATTTCAAACTAAAATCTCTTATGCAATGAATTGTAAATATAGGAATATATTATCTCTGTTTTGAATGATGTAATCTGTGTAGATTAAACCTCTGGAGCAATGAATTGTTTTGAGTGACCATGAGTGGAAGACCAAGACTATTGACTTGGAAATGTATCCCAACCCATTTCAATGTCGGCTGATATAACGGATTTGATAACCAACCAAAAAAATCAATCTATGTTCAACAGTATATATTCGTCTTTGTGAATTCAAAAAAACTCATTCTCATTAATTCTCAAAATTAATATTTCAATCACAATACAAGGTAATTTTTGGGAGCCAAAATCTGTTGATAAATGTATTCTTTTTCTTTTTGCCCGATTGCTCATTCAGCCTCACAGCCACCATGTGGTGGCTTTGATTCTTCACCACCATCAGCGCAATGCTTCCTCTGCTACTGCTCTCTGTTCTCTCCTTTCTTCTTCTACCATTCTCTCCCACTTGATCTCCAAGCTAAAAGCCAAAGATCCAAGAAAATATATATCCTCTCAAGAGCTATTAGCGTAACTTTCTCCAAAAGACTGGCACTGCCACACAAAGAAAAAGGTACCCTCTGGAGTCAAAGTAAATCATCATCAGATCATTTTTTTTCGGGACTCAAATTATCAGAAACCCAAAAAGAAAAGTTTCTCACGTCCATCATCGAACAAGCATGGCTTTGTTGCCGCCCCGGCCAAGAGAGTATAGAAAGAGAGAAACAAAACTAAGACTAAAAGCCAATCTGTTTTAGGATACAATGAAGTGTATGTGACTATGTTGGTCTTGCCTCTAAGCCTTGCGGATTCAAGTATTTTTTTAATGATAAACATATCGAATATCTTATTTACCTTAATAACAAGAAAGAATGAGAGAGAAGCCAGGTTCAAAGTTTGAGACATCAAGAAGCACCACTGAAATAGATTAGACCAACCAGGTAAACTTCCTGATTTACACACTTATAATTTATTGTTGATTACTAAAGAAAATATTTCTTGAAATTGATTATTGTAAGGAGAAAGGAAAATAAAATTGTGCATCAAAATAATTTATGAGGGGTGTATTTGGTTNATCACTATAAGACAAAGAGGAGGGGACCACTTGAGCAACAAAAGGAAGGAGAAAACCCTAGGAAACCACTTGTATAAATAGAACACCATCACGTTATGTAAAAGAGGTATCAGAGAAATTTATACTCACAAGACACTGTTCATAATAGCTCTAAGCTAAGACAACTACTGTAATCTTCTTCCTCAAGCAATATAAACCCTAAGGAGTAAGAGCCTCCAATATAGTAGACGTAGCTCTAGTCTTTTGACTAGGGTAAATCACTTATATATTGTTTTTGATCCCCCTTTATCACACATTTTTCTCAGTTAACTTAGAGATTTACACTACCTCCCATCTTATTAAACATTGTTCTGGACTTGGGCTGAGCATTTTTGAGCACTATCAGTTTGGCGCCATTTGTGGGAAATGGTTTTCATCGTTTCCCTTGAGTTTCTTTATACCTTTGTTAGTTTGATGATTTTGACTTGAAATATGAGTAAATCTCACTCAAACCCCCAAGTCCCACCGACTCTACCAGAGAGCTTCCCCGCCCTAGCAACGGATGTTGAGAACTTTTCTCCGGCAGTTGACCCTCCACCTCTCAATGAATTGGAGACGTACCGGTGGACAACCATACAACTTATGAAGCAGAATCAAGACTTAGTGGCGTGGATACAGGTGCTTTATCTCCCACAGGCTCTACCTGTGTAGCCTGTTCCATCTCCACCCCCCCCCCCCCCCCCCCCCCCCCCCCCCCCCCCCCCCCCCACCCAACATAGGTTTGATGTAAGTAAAGAAAATGATTCTTCATTGTAAACTAGTTTCATCCTTTTCTGAAATGATGAAACAAAACTATTTATAATGTTTGCTAGCAAATCTTTTTGATTATGTATAGACTGCTGCTTGAAATAATTTCTCTGTTTATGGTTAGTTTATTATACAGAGACATTAGCAATTGAAGGGGAAAAAAAAGGGTTATTTGTCAGTACTATTATTTCCTTCAATAATGAAAATCTGTCCCACAGAGGCTTTTAGAATCTACTCCTTTTTTTTTTTTGGTAACAGGAGACTTTAGTTTAAAAAGGTTGATCTACAATTTCAAGATCTTATGTTATATAACTAGATCTGTGGTTGCATAATAAATTATTATGTGCTCCAATCTCCCAATTAATTTTGGCATTGGAAACAACATACAATTGAACTTCCATACATTAACTAATGAATTGCAAAGTAGAAAGGGATGCTTTCTTGCTCCCTATAGTCTCTCTAAAATTTGTGTATGCGGAGAGATGTAGAGAGAGAGAGAGAGAGAGTTAAAACTGAGGAATCCCAACCAATTGTGTTGTTTTTATGTTTTCTTATTATATATATAATGATTTCGTCGTGTGTGTGCATGTGTGTGTGTGTGTGTCTTTGTTAGCTTGATGTCAACTCTTCATTGTGCCTATCATGCCCATGTTGTAGAAGAAAATATGTATTGAATTTATAAAAGGCTTTGTTCAGGTTAATTATTATTATACGTGTTGTGCTAATAGCCTATGTATTTTGTGATGTTACTTTAGATGGATTCTAGTAGTTCTAAGAATGACAAAGATAAAGCAAACCGGACTATGAAGGAACATAAGAATTTTTTTTAGTTGTGTTAAAGAGGTGGATAAAGGGAATCGGCCCACTACTAGTTTTAACAAGCGAGCTTGGAAGAATATTATAGATGGGTTTGTGGCAAAGGAAAATGTCATGTATGACCAAAAACAATTGAAAAATCACTTTTCTATTACTAAGGATGAATGGAAGTCATGGCCAAAATTGACTAATCATACTGGAGTGACTATTGACTCTATAACAGGATGTGTCTTGTGTAATGACTAGACATGGAATATATTTATTGAGGTAACATCTAATTAGGTCAATTTAAATATTGTAGGAGTTAATTGTTTAAATTTATGGTCATGATTTTTTCCTTGACCACGGGCAAACTCCGATTGCAAAGAATTTTGTAGAAAACCACTCTCATTTGCTGACATGCTAGATAAAGGTTTTGGTGGTACAACTGTAATTGGGGATCATTCATGGGCTCCTTCACAAGGAACCCACCCTGCATTTGCTCATACAACTAGTGGTGATGACTATCATGACTTAGATTTGGACACACCTTGTGAAAGTCAGATTCCCGATAGGGTTGGACCAACAAGAGAGGAAGGTAGTGAGTCAGATGGTCAAGTAAATCTCGGAAGTGATGTGTCTACATCTTCAAAGCGCTGTCGAAAAGTGTGTGGGAGAGAACGATTGGACAAACAACTATCAGAGTTGTGCAAGGCAATACATAGCACTGTTGCACCAATGTCGTCCATAATCAAGGAATGCATGTAAGAGCTCCACAAAATGCGTGACCTTATTCCATAGGGTAGCCCATTGTATTGTCATGCTCTTGTTCTTTTTCGAGATGTTATCAATAGGGAAACATGGATGAATTTGCCTAAACCTGGTGTTCAAGCTGCATGGTTGGAGTATATGAGGGACGGAGGGAACACTAGTCAATAGGGTGTCTTTTCAAAAGTGTACTTGTTTAGGTGTTTTTTTAAGATAAAGTTACAAATGTTTTGTTTGTTTTGAACACCACTCTTTACTATGATTATTTGGTTACTTGAGCTTATTTGAACACTAAGTTTTACTGTGATGGTAATACTTGAGCTTTTGTTTTGAAGACTTTTGGATTTTTATTATATTGATGTATATGTTGGGCTCTTGGATAGACATTTGCTATTAGAATTTATCTAAATGTCAATGCTTATATTTTTTTCATTGCTCTAGATTTGTTGTGCAGAATGAATCTGAAAACTATATGCCTTACCATACTTGTCATACAACTTTTGAGAAAATGGGATGCAATGCGCAAGAGTAAAACGCCATGTAGGAATATTGCCCTAACCGGTCATCAATATGTGTTAAAGATTCTTAATGGCCATAATCGTGTATCCCTTGAGCAATTTCGAATGGAAAAGCATGTGTTTATTTCATTATGCGAGTTAATGAAAGAAAAGAACTTATTGTGTGATAGCAAATATGTTTCGAGTCAAGGGAAGCTAGCTATATTTTTAATCACTATTGGTCACAATGAGAAAAATAGAATAATGCAAGAGCGATTTCAATATTCTAGGGAGATAATAAGTCGACATTTCAATGATGTTTTATTGGGGATGGCCAAACTTTCAATGGAAATCATCAAGCCTCATCAAAATTTCAATTGCATCCCTCAAGAGATCAGATTGAATCCTAAATACTATCCATAGTTTAAAGATTGTATTGGGGAAATTGATGGCACACATGTTAGCGCTTATGTTCCTACTTCAAAACATATTCCTTTTAGAAGTAGGAAAGATAGTATGCATGTAGACTGTCTTGGCAGCATGTTCTTTTAACATGGTTTTCACATTTTTCAATGCTGGGTGTGAAGGAACGGCTCATGATTCTAGAGTGCTACTACATTTTATTCGTAATAGGCATTTAAACTTTTCAAAACCACCTCCAGGTATGAGTAAAGAATGTGTTGATTAAATTTTTTTGCATTCTTAACTACATAGAATAACTAATGATTTTGTTGTTTTTTTAGGAAAATATTGTGTGGTAGATGTTGGCTTCCCTAATATGGATGGTTATCTTACTCTTGATAAGGAAATGAGATATCATCTACCCGAATTTGGTAGAGGGGAAAGACCTCATGGGAAAGAGGAGTTCTTCAATCATGCACATTCTTCATTAAGGAATGTGATTGAATGATGTTTCGGAGTGTTAAAGAAAAGATTTTCAATTTTACAGCAAATGCCTATTTTTGATTTCACTAAGCAAATGTTTATTGTTGTTGCTTGCATGACTTGCCACAATTACATAAGGCTTCATGGCATCAAAGACGTATTATTTGCAAGGCATGCTAATGAAGGCGTGAAGTTAGAGGAAGAAGGAAATGTAAACCAACCTGCTTTTGAAGAGGATATTGATTTGTCAGATACAAATCCAATGTATAAGAAGAGAGAACGTATTGTTTCAGCAATTCTAAGGGACAATCAAGCATGATTTTTGATTGTATTTACTATTAACATATGTTTTGCAACTTTAGTATGGTATTGGGATAGTTGAACTATGTAGTTTTTTCATATGATACCTTTATAAATATGATATTTCTGTGCATTTTTTTTTGTATCATTATATGTGTAGTATATGTTTGTATATTTGCATTCAATGCTATTAACAATTGTGACACAATAAATGTTTTCACATCCAAATATGTTTTTTATAAAATACATTAATTTAAGTATTTTAAATTAAGTATTCAAACAATATTTATTTACTAAAAGTGTTTTTCTCAAAACATTTATTAAAAAAGTACTTTTTTTATTTTTTAAGTCATCTCAAACACACTCTAAGTCTCTTTGGTCCGATAAAACCCGTACTTAACATATACACTTGGTTTTGAAGTAATCAAATACATCTAAATTTTGTGTTGCACCTATAAAACCCAAAACAAATTGTTATTGGGACAATTCTCTGGACAAACTGATGAGCCCGAAAACAACTGGGCCAAGCCCAATAAAACAAGAAATGCCCACATCGCCACGCCCAAAAAAAGCCCAAGTCACCAGAGCCCAAAGGGAGCTGGGTCAGCCCATTAAATCAAGAAGGAGTCCAAAAGGAGCCCAAGCCCAAAGGAGGCACCCAAGGGGGCGCCGCCCAAAGGAGGCACCCAAGGGGGCGCCGCAGGGTTGGCCCTCCTGTTCCTCCTTCACCCCCCTCATCCAGCTCACTCCAACTCAAGTTCAACCCAACTCAAGATCCTCTTCTGACGGAATAGGAGCACGAGAGAGAGAATATCGAGATACACATTACGGACATTTAATCCTACCATAACTATACTTACTAAAAAGTAGTGACCGCCTCACCAAACCTATATAATGTAAGCCCTCTCCACATAGAGGGCATCACCTTGAAACCTCTACACACCTCTTTACACCTACCTAGTATCTGTTTCCTAAGCCATTGTAATACCCCCAGAGCATACTCTCCCAATGACTTTTTGTTCATCAATAAAACACCTCTGGCCACCGCTACCATTCCCGAGAGTGGAGTAGGTCATCCGAACTGAACCACTCTATATTTTTGTGTTGATTCCATATTTACTATTTTTGTTATGGATTGCCTGTTTACTATTTATTAATTGCACCTTTACACATTCTCGATTGTTGATTTTACGCAATACCATTTGTGCATCATTAGTTTTGCGTCATCTGTAGGAAACGACTAGTTTTTCTACTATCTTTTAATCTATGACAATCACATCTAGATCAATAAGCCAATAACAGGGAGAAAACAACCCTGCCCACCAGGTGGAGGCTTTGCCTCCCACGCACCCTCGGAACTATCTGCTACGGTGACTCCCGTCGTCGGACAACAGCTCCTACAAACCATGCAGCTGCTGGTGAACCAAAACCAACAAATCATCCAATTGACGCTCGCCCAAGGAGGCGTTGCCCCTTGCCTAATGGGAGAAGCTCCACTCCCTCCATCAGGAGAGGAACAACAGCCCATCCCTTTTGTGTGCCAGGCAGCCCCCCATCATGGGGCCCCTCGCTAGAACGCTCTAGGGCCATGCCAGGGAGTCCCTCGCCCAGAAATCCCTCCTCAGCGGGCAGGAAGCTTATGTGTTCCACCTCCACACGTACCTACGCAGGAGAACGAAGACGAAGAAAGCCAATATGGTGACCATGAAAGCCAGTACCACCACCTGACTAAGGATGTCCCCAATCAATGGGACGAGAAGATTAGAGAGGTGCTAAACCAAATTAGAGATGCCCTCAAAACCATCAAGGCACAGGCGCCTGAAACCGTGGACTACCTGATAAGACGTACCGATACATCTTTTGTTGCTGACATCGTCAATTATCCTTTACCCTCGAAGTTCATGATGCCCACCATCGAGATCTTGGACGGTACCAAAGACCCCCTCGATCATCTTAACACATATAAGTCCCTTATGCAACTCTACAACATGCCTAAGGAGATTATGTGAAGAGCCTTCCCTACCACCCTGAAAGGGTCTGCGCACCAATGGTTCAAAAAGATCAAACCCTCCTCCATTCACTCCTTCGTAGAACTGAGTAGGTCCTTCGCCTCCCAATTCATTAGGGGACGCCGACATTAGAAACTTGTGACCCACCTATTCACCATCAAGCAGGATAGAGATGAAAATCTCAGAGACTACCTTGCCCACTTCAATGAGGAGGCTCTCCAGATTAAGGAACCAGATGACAAGATTGCCCTGGTCGCCTTTATCGCTGGCCTTCGCACCTTTAGTTTCATGTTCTTAGTCTTCAAGAAGCATCCTTCTAGCATGCCCCAGCTATTGTCTAGGGCACAGAAATACATGAATACCAAGTACATCACCAAGGCCCGCTGGGATGAGTCCTCCTGAGAAGGGCAAAAAAGGAAGGACACCCGAGAAGACAGAAAGGGAGATCGAGAGTAAGAGGAAGAAACCCGAGAGAGTCTCTATGAAAGACCGTCTTGGTCCACTACCCCTGAGAAATTGACAGCCTTTCACCCCCCTCAATGCCTCAGTGGAGCACATCCTATTCCAGATACAAGATTACCCCGCAATCTATTGGCCTGAAAAAATTAAATCTAACCCAAAACGCCAAAATCCCAACAAGTACTATCGCTTCCACTGTGACCATGGTCACGACACTGACGACTGCTTCTAGCTGAAGAAGCGGATTGAGGAGCTTATTCAGTGTGGCTAGTTGAGACAATACGTTGTTAGTCGAGGACCAACTCCACTGCATGAGGAACGAGAGCACTAGCAGCCCCTTGGAGAGATCCACACCATTGCAAGAGGTTTAGGAGGATGAAGTGACTCCAACTCTGCCAAAAAGGCACATGCCCGGAGAGCCAAATAGGTAGAGTTACATAACTTTCACCCAACGAAGACACCTCAACATGGGGAAGAAGAGGTCATCATTTTCTTAGATAAAGATCTTGAGGGGATTTAGGTCCCACATGATGACACTCTGGTCTTGACCTGATGGTGGCCAACTACCAAGTTAGAAGGATCCTAGTCGATAGTGGCAACTCAGCCGACATTCTGTTTGTAAAGGCCTATGACAGCCTTCATCTCAGCAGAGAGAGACTATAGCCTGTCAAGACTCCCTTGGTTGGGTTCTCAAGAGAAAGAGTCCATCCTTTGGGATCTATCATTCTTCCTGTCACAGTAAGAATTGCACCGAGGAGCTCTACTATTATGATAAATTTTCTTGTACTTGACTGCTCTTCTACTTACAATATAATACTTAAACGCCCTACCCTCAATTCCCTAAGGGCAGTACTATCAACCTACCATCTTCTTCTCTTTTTTCCTACCTCCAATGGGATTGGGGAGATCAGAGGAGTCCAAGTCTCATCCAGATAGTGCTATATGGCCTCAATGAGGGCCAGGAGACCACATGAGACTCTCCAAGTCAAAGTGTTTGACCCCAGAGATGATAGTACCTTGAAGAGGGGTGAACCAGTCGAAGAACTTCAGCCAGTGGTAATAGATAACACCCTTCCAGAGACGAGAGTTTACATAGGCTCCTCACTTCCCTAGGAGCAGGCATCTGCCTTAATTGACTTCCTTAGACAAAACATGGATGTCTTCGCCTGGTCCCACAAGGACCTGGAGGGCATCGACCCTGAGGTGGCCTCCCACCAACTCAACTTTGACCCCAGGTATAAGCCAATCCGCCATAAGTTGAGGAACGTGAGTACTGAGAGGGGGCAGGCTGTGGAGGAGGTAGACAAGCTACTAACTAGTGGGTCAGTGAGGGAGGTAGCCTACCCAGACTGGCTATCCAATGTGGTGATGGTAACAAAGGTCAACGGGAAATGGCTCCTTTACGTGGACTTCACAGAGCTTAACAAAGCCTATCCCAAAGACAACTACCCTTTCCCACGCGTCAACCTCCTTATTAGCGCCACTGCTGGACATGAGCTCCTAAGTTTTCTGGACGCCTACTCCGGGTACAACTAGATCATCATGTTCCTCCTCGATTAGGAGAAGACCTCATTCATCACCCCCAAAAGGCACTTACTGTTATAGGGTGATGCCTTTTGGGCTCAAGAACGTCGGAGCAACATATTAGCGCCTTGTCAACAAGATGTTCGAGGCCCATATTGAAAAGATGATGGAGGTCTATGTAGACGACATGTTGGGGAACAATATAGTTGTGATAGACCATGTGATTCACCTGTAGGAAACATTCAACGTGTTAAGAGCCTACAGGATGAAGCTAAGTCCTGAAAAGTGCACCTTTGGCGTTACTTCAGGAAAATTTTTAGGCTTCATGGTCCATAAAAGGGGTATTGAAGCCAACCCAGATAAAATCAGAGCCGTCTTGGAGATGAAGTCCCCCGCCTCAACAAAGGAGGTCCAGCGCCTTGACTGGACTATAGCAGCCCTCAACAGGTTTGTTTCTAAATCTGTAGATAAATGCCTATCCTTCTTTTAAAATCCTCTGCAGGTCCTTCCAATGTGGCCCAGATGCAAGGGAGGCCTTTCAGAAGCTTAAGGCCTACCTCGCCACGCCACCTCTGTTCTCCCATGTCGTACCAAGGGAGACCCTCTACCTTGACCTCTCCTCTTCGCCCTTTGTCGTAAGCTCTATCCACATCAGAGAGGATGGGGACATCCAGAAGCCTGTATACTATGTAAGTAGGCGTACCGAGGGGTAGAGGTGAGGTACTCAGAGCTTGAAAAGTTGGCCCTCGCCCTTGTCACTATCGCCAAGCATCTACGCCACTACTTTCAGAGCCATACTGCTTGACAAATTTCCTTGTTGTTTCCTAACCTATAAACATCACCTATTAGCATGTATAGTATATGAATAAAGGGGAGTGTCACTCTCCTAGGGATGATGTCAAAAGAAAGGGCAACGGAATGGTGGATGAATGAGATTTCAAATGTGAGTATGTGTGAACAAAAGTGCTCTCCAAGCGCTAGGAGACTTTCGCAGATCGTGATTTACTTGGTGGTATTCCAAGGTCGTTTTCACGGGGAAGGAAGTAAACAGAGGGGAAGGAGACTTTGGGAGAAAGAAAGTGTAAAATCTTTGATTGTTGGAAGTTGTTTGGTGAAGTTGTTTTGATGCTAGTAAAATGAGAAACAAATGTTGGCAAATCCAAGTGCTCACTCCAATAGGAATACTGTCTCAACTCGAAACCCTCCTCCAACAGAGCATGAATGAACGATTGATTCGTGGGAAGCTATGGGTAAGATTGGTGAGTATCTAAGCATAAACCGTGACTAGGCCTACGGAATATCAAAGACTCACCAAGTTATCCACCCTCAATCCAGTCAAACCGAACCATTGAACTCTGAAAGAGGGGAGGAGAATGAGTTGAAATGGTATACCCAAGTGGAGGTTCCTCTTGGTTTTGCCAACTAAGAGATTTAGCTATTCATGCTTAAAATAAAGACAACAATATGATGAGAAGACATTATGAAAAAATAAAGACTAAAGCTAAGCATAAACGAATTGCATAAATTTAACTTCCGGATAACCACCTCTTACTAAAGATTGGATGAGAAACTACTCACTCTTCATGGCTTTGTTAAAACTAGAAAAGTGAGTGATGCTCATCCCTCCAAGTAGAGGAGTTACAAGGTAACACATTTTACACAAGGAGCCGATCTTCGACAAAGAATGAGTGAATCACGTTCCACCCTTCACGGCTTTGGTAAAGCTCTAGAAAAGTGGAAGAGTTTCACTCCTCTAAGGGAAGAAGGAAGCTCAAGCAATGGAAGTAAAAGAAAACAATAACACAATAAAAGAAAGCAATACTTAAAGTAAAAGAAAGCAATAAATTAAAAGGAAGCAAGAATACAATAAAAGAAAGCAATACTTAAAGAAAGCTATAAGCAATAAGGAAAGCAATAATACTTTTGGAGGGTTTTCCACTACCAAAAGATGAATGCTTTACAAGTCCTAAGGGGTGGTATTTATAGGCAACAAGGGAGGGTGAAAGTCTTGTTAGGTGGACTTGAAAAGTCTTGTTAGGTGGCTTTGAATCTTGTTAGGTGGACTTGAAAATCTTGTTAGGTGGCCTTGAATTCTTTGATCCCCCTTTGTTTTGAGCTTTGATCATTGGCACACCAATAATTTGTAGTTTTAATGCAATTGGCTCCCCAGTAGTTTGTAGCTTTGACGCACAAAATTCTGAAAAGAACAACAATTAATGCATTATCCTTTATTCACACACTAATTCTAATTTGATTTATTTTGACTAGTTTAACTTTATTCAACTAACACAATTTGCCTATTAAATTATGCCTTAATTAGGGTTAATCACATACCATCATGGTTGTCACAGATCAACCACTCAAAAGAATCTTGGGAAAGCCAGATGTATCTGACCGGCTGCTCAAGTGGGCTGTCGAGTTAAGCGAGTTCGATGTGCAGTATCGGCCACGGTCAACCAATAAAGCACAAGCACTCACAGATTTCTTGGTAGAGTCCACACCATTACAGGAGTTACAGAAGAAAGTACCAAGCGCCCCTACTCCCACCTACTCAGCACACGCTGACTCCATCCACCAAGAGACTAGACCGGACACTACCCAAGGAGAACTCAACGACCCGGAGAAGGAATCAAAGGCATCCCCACAGACTGAATAGACCTAAGCGCTGCCCACCTGGCCCAAGGCGCCACCCAGCAACATGCTGCCTCCTACCTCTTAGATGCCAGCGTCGCCCGTGGAGCTGACTCCCTCTCCATCACCCACTATACTATGCTGTAGACTCTATGTCGATGGGTCCTTCACTGACGAGGGTGACAAAGCCGGACTAGTACTGATCAGTCCTCATGGAACTCCACTAAAGTATGACATCTCCCTCCACTTTTCCAAATCAAACAATCAAGCTGAGTATGAGGCCCTCATATCAGCCTTGAGACTAGCGTTGGAGATGAAAGACCTCAGCCTGATAGCCTACAGTGACTCTTAGTTCATAGTCAACTAGGTGAGGGGGGATTTCAAAGCGAATGGGGAAAATATGCAAGAGTATCTCTTAGTGGTCCGAGCCCTACTCATAAAGTTTACCTGTTCCCAGATCTACCATGTGCCTCAAGAGGAGAATGCTATGGCAGACACCCTCGCCAAGTTTCCATCTGCCAACACACTCATGGCCCCTGAGCTGATAGGCCACTTGTTCAAGCCTAGCACCTCCTAGACAGAGGAGGACAATATCAATTGTGCATCCTTTGAGTCTAATTGGATGACCCCCATCCGAGCTTACCTTGAGGAAGGCACTCTCCTAGACAGCCTAATGAAAGCCAAGAAATTGAGAATGAGAGCGGTCAGGTATGTTATCCTACAAAACACCCTCTAAAAGAAAAGTCATTCTCTCCCATTACTTCGTTGTCTCACCCCCGAAGAAGCTAACAACGCCATGAGGGAGATCCATGAGGGGGTATGTGGGAATCACTCAGGAGGGCGTGCATTAGCCTATAAAGCAATCAGAAAGGGGTATTATTGGCCTACCATGATCCGAGACACCCGAGACTTTGTCAGGAAATATGATAAGTGCCAGTGCTTTGCGACTGTGCCCAGACAGCCACTTGAAGAGCTCATTGTCATCTAGAGCCCATGGTCTTTCTCTATGTGGGAGATCAACATCCTGGGTCCCTTCCTTGTGAGTTGAGGCCAGTGCAAGTTTTTAGTCATAGCCATCGACTACTTCACTAAGTGGATAGAAGCTGGAGCACTAGCTAGAATTATGAACCAGAAGATAAAGGACATTATATGGAAGAGTCTAATTTGCTGCTTTGGAATACCTCACGCTATTGTGAGTGACAAAGTCAAGCAATTCGACAACAAACTCCTCAATATTTTATGTGCAGACCTCTAGATCAAGCAGCCCCACTCCAGCCTCGCCCATCCACAGGCAAACAGGTAAGCAAACGTCACTGTCAGGACCATACTCCGCAATTTAAAAGCCAGACTAGAGAGTGCAAAAATAAGATGGGTAGACAAACTCCCAGGAGTACTATGCGCTTATGAAATGACACCAAGGAGTCCTATGAGCGAGACCCCTTTTTTCCTAGCCTATGGAACAGAGGTAGTGATACCCATTGAGATTGGGGTACACTCCCTTAGGGTCCAGCACCATGACCTTGTCAGTAATGTAGAAGGCCTCCGCATCAACCTCGACTTGACAGAGGAGGAGAAGGAGATAGCCATCCTCAGAAATGCAAAGTACGAGCGTCGCGTGACCAAATACTACAACTCGAGGGTGAAGCCTCATTCCTTCTTACTTGGGCACCTAGTCCTCAAAAAGGTCATCATATCCACCAAAGACTCCCGAGAAGGAAACCTGAGACCCAACTGCGAAGGGCCCTACACTGTCATGGAGGTGGTAAGGTCGGGCACCTACAGAATACAGAATTTTGAAAGAAAAGTCTTGGCCCATCCACGGAACGCAGAGCATCTAAAGGAATATCAGCAATAGCTGGTGGTAGTGAGTTATAAGTTGGTGGTCGCCATTTAGACTATATATTTTTTATTTTGGTCAATTTCCTTCAAAATATTTACTTTGAATTATGAAATAAAATTTCTCAATATTTTTTCAAAAGTCGTATTTCTTTCAAGTTCATGAAACCTTTGCAAAAGATAGAATTGACCTGTCAACAAAAAACATAAATACAAAGACACCCCCTAACGACACTCACTAGCCCCACTCCCATCATCACTCTTATCCTCATCAGTCTTGGGAGCCTTATAAGGCCGAAAGACAGAGAAATCATAAGCAAGGAATACTATTGAAACCTTCCTCCTGAGCTCATCATAGCCGTCACTAAAGGCGCTTGCCTTGGCCCTCTCAGCAGCATCCCTCATCTTCTCCATGTCTATGGAGTAAGCATCTACCCTAGCAGCTCTCTCAAGAGCTACTCGAAAGTCAGCCTCTAGATGGGCAACCCTCTCATGCACTAGCCTCAATTGCTCTATGGCATCCTCTCGTGCCTGTCGCTCTAGCCCTAAGTGCTTTTGTGGCATCCTCTCGTGCCTGTCGCTCAAGCCTTAACTGCTCTTCAGCAGCCTCAAGTGTCAGCCTCTCCACTACTTAGCCATTTATTGCCTCTTTTATCTTCAGTGTGCTCGTGAACATGTAGGTCAAAGTAGCAGCAACTTGCAGGCATCCAAAAGTAAGATATAAAGGAAAGCCATGAACAAAACTAAGGAAGAGTGTCAGACATACTAAAGCGAAGCCCTCCACGGTAGCATCGACAACACCCTCAGGACCCCGAAAACCAACCTCCTAAACCACAGTATGGCTCATAAACCCCCAAAGCCTTTCCCTGGGAAGTTTCACATCCTGCAATATAGAAACTGGAGCAAACCCTCCGCCCTAGCAGGTGACCACACCTAGGCCTTAGCCTCCGCAGTAGCGGCAAGACCATCTCTAAGGGGTGAGGAGACATGCATAGGAGTGGAACTAGGGATACCACCAAGGCCCGCCTCTCGGGGACCATCCTGATCGAGGAGCCTCAACTGAGGGGTACCGGGGGCACTAGACTTCGCCCTCTTAGAAGGGAGAAGAGAAGATACCGCCCTAGAAGCACAGTCTGCCTCTACCACTAATCTATCAATAGAGGCTCCTACAAAATCAACACAAGTTAAAAAGCCTAGGACGCTGTATCCACAAAGAGTCTATTGGAAAATTCAGGTACCTTTCCTCCTCGGCCTTGGGGAAGTTGTGGAATGACCCGACGTCGACATAATCTCAGAGAACTCCTTAAATGGATGGTCACGAACTATCTAAAACCTGCTTTCATGTTCCGCGGATAGAGTCGACGAAGCTATAAGAAGTCAATTGTACTATGAGAACAAATATGTGATGACTAGAACAAAAGTTGAAGGTAGAGTACTTACCCAGCTTGGCCTTGGGTATAGTATCCCATCTAGAAAACACCATAGCACGATCAGACTCGGAGGCCCATTCGCCCCCAACGAAGAAGAACTTGGTCTTCCAACTATGAAGATTTGATGTAAGCCTAGTAATGAATCTGCCCAATCATGGGGAAAAGCGGTACCACCCCTGGTGAGGAGCGGGGTTCTCTAAGAGCACGTATGTGGCCAAGAATTCCTCGAATGGTGGAGGAACAGTAGCATCATGCACTAACCTCCACAATGCAAAAAATGCTAAAATCACTCTCCGCCCATTTGGGGTCAGTCTATTGGGAACCAGTGACAGGTGCCCTAGAACTCGACATATAGGTCCGGGTATCGAAAACCACAGGACTGCATCCAGTATGCCCTCATAATGGACGATCTCATTGAAGGAGTCGTAACATGTAGACTCGTCAGCCTCGGCACGACAGCACGTCATAGAAGATGGAATGTGATACAAAGACACTATGGCTGCAATATCCTCGTTTGAGTCAAGGAAGCTAAGTATAGAGGCCAACTTGGACCCGTTGCCTCCATTAGTACCCAGGCCTCCCTCGAAAGTCCCCTGCAATCTTCTACTCGCCTGAATGAACACCTGCCAAAAAACGAAGTCAAGACCGAGCTAGAAAGTACCCAAAACTACAGAAGAGTAAAAATGAATACCGAGAAACGTACCTTGAGTGCTCGTCTTATCCAAGTCGCTGATCGACCATTTCCTGGCACCACCCACAGTGTCACCAGACTAGCCTGCATGTTTCCCGAAGCTACCCATGACATCCAAGTAACCACTGCCACTAGGACCAGGAGGTTCAGCACCTTAAGCAATATTTTCATCATTGGCCTCGTGAAGGGAGCCTAGAATCGAGCCTTGGGTGCCACTTAGGGTGCCTGAGGCACCTCCTGGGATGCCTGGGGCACTGCCTAGAGCATAGTGGGCGCCGCCTGGGGTACCTGGGGCGGCACCCAACTTATGACAGGCATCGTCTGTCTCTTTTGAGACCCCTCTTTCCAGCTCTCCAACGCCTTGGGCACCTCCCACTACTCTAAAAGGGTCGTCTGAGGTCTTTTTACCCATGCCTGATCTCAGGCCAAGAATTCTAAAGGGTCTTTCATCGTCTACCGAAACCTCACCAAAACTGCCACTAGGAGAATTACCCAACTCACCGGGGCCCGAGAGGGGGTCACCTAAGCCCATGGCGCCGCTCGTGGGGTCCCATGGCACCTCTCCCACGCTCTACTCTTTGCCGAGGCCATGACCGCCACCAAAATCAGCCCTTTGGGCGCCACCTAGGCTGGCCTCCTCATGGACGCCACCTCCATCACTACTAAAGCCCTCTCCATGCTTCTTCGAACTCCTCGTCTCCATTGTTTTTGATTTGAGAGAGAAGACTAAGGGAGAAATGGCGAGGAACCAAGGAAGAGAAATGGTGAGGAACAATAAACTTTTGAAGAGCCTTTAAATAGAGGAGGAATGATTTCTTGAGGAAGCTTGCTGAAGTAGCTTCTTGGAGAAGCTTGGAGGGATATCTTCTTAGAGAAGCCTCCAGAAATAAGAAATGAAAAGGGGAATGAAGAAGGAGAGACCAAGGACCTCTATTAATAGACGAAGACCCAACAAGAGCAATGCAAAAAAAAAAAAAAATTCCGATCAATAAACTCTACAGAGTCCCTGTAGATGAAAAAGCACAATGGAGCGCAAGAAAAATCCTACTCACTCAAGTGAAGAAGAAGCACATGCCCGCAAACCTTTGATCTCACAAAAAGTTAGCGGCTTGGGGTATGGGTGGCAAATGATGAGCCCAACATCAACTGGGTCAGGCCCAATAAAACAAGAAGGGCCCACATCGCCAGACCCAAAAAGAGCCCAAATCACCAGAGCCCAAAAGGAACTGGGCCAACCCATTAAATCAAGAAGTAATCCAAAAGGAGCCCAAGCCCAATGGAGGCACCCAAGGGGTGCCGCCTAGGGTTGACCCTCTTGTTCCTCCTTCGTCCTCTCTACCCAGCTCACTCCAAATTAAGTCCAACCTAGCTTAGGATCCTCCTCCGACAGAATAGGAGCACGAGGGAGAGAATATCAAGATACACATTACGGAGATTTAATCATATCATAACTGTACTTACTAAAAAGTAGTGACCGTCTCACCAAACCTATATAATGTAAGTCCTCTCCACATAGAGGGCATTATCTTGAAACCTCTACACACCTACATAGTATCTCGCTCCTAAGACATTGTAATACCTCCGGAGCTTACTCTCTCGGTGACTTTTTGTTCATCAATAAAACACCTCTGACCACCGCTGTTGTTCCCGAGATTGGAGTAGGTTATACGGACCGAACCATTATATATCTTTGTGTTAATTCCATATTTACTGTTTTTGCTATTGATTACCTGTTTTCTGCTTATTAATTGGATCCTTACACATTCTCGACTGTTAATTTTGTGCATCATCACAAACAAATAGTCCCATACTTTTTTTCCTTCAGTAACACTTCCCAGTCGAACCTTCCACTTATTAATATTAAAACTCTGCTTGAACTATTTGATATAATTGAGGATTATTTGTATTCTTAAAACAGTAATGGGAAACATCAAATCTTATTAGCGGGGGGAGTGCAATCTACCAGAAATAAAATACAGGGTAGAATCATTGAGATGTAATTATACTTTAACTGTCCATGAAAATTTTATTCAAATCTCTATCCGTATTTAGGATGTTCTCCAAGAGGACCCCCCAAAAAAAAAAAAAACCCCACAACAAAAGCTGGCAACAAGTGAGGTTTGTTTGACTATACCTTAGAAAAATTTAAAATATGATACAAGTCACAATCCACGTACAAGACTTTTAGCTATAGTATAGTCTACATGTTTTTAATCGCGGTTTTGTTATGACATATTAATAATTACTAATATTTTAATCATATGTTGTTTACTAAATGAATTTGTATAGTTGGATCAATAGGTCTCGCAAGAAAAAAGTTAATGGGTCTCATTGATTCAACACTGCACATAAATTTTGTAAGTAAAATTTGATAAAAGTTTTGGTAAGAGTAGCAGTGTTTTACTAATGAAGGTGTAAACCAAATTTGTAAGGTGAAAGAGTACATATATATACACCTTTTGAGTTGTGCCATCAGTATAATATATGTACCCATTATGAAGTCCATATCCTTTTATTGTTTTACTAGTAATATCTCGTGCTTAATTGCACGATGAAACATAAGATTCTAGCGTTTAAACAATTGATTCTATTATACTAAATAGTAATTTTTTATTTCTTTGTTTATTTGATTATATTATTTAAAATTAATTTCTACCTATTATTTTCTTAAAAATAGCATCAATTTTTTCAAAATGTATAATCAAATAAAATTTTCTCAATATGTGTATACTATGATATATGAACAAAGAATGAAATAAAAATTATGTCAAACTATAAATTAATCAAATATTAAATAATTAAATATTTTATAAAATTGAGTGATGTAATACTTTGGGTGAGAAAAATATGCAGGGTATAAAATTCAACTTTTTATACGTTTTATTATATAGATGTAAAACGATAAATATCTAGTCTACTCTCAAGGGAAGGAGAAGGTAGCTAGTGAGCTCGACGCCAAGTTGTATGTGTAGGTGGACAATTATTTGACTACTCTCATAAATGAAACTGAGTAATTATAAGTTCGATCATAACCACGTATGTTACTGTGCTAGTTTATGATCCAATTCAAATGGATTTAGGTCTTATCTAGTACATTTTTACTCAATTTGTCTAATTGATAAATCTCCTACCATAAATTCCTGTGAACCTACTGCATATACCAGATTTAAAAAAATACAGTGTAATTTACATGCAATAGATAAAAATTGATACTTGTGATGCAGGGGATTCAAATCCAAATTAAACAAAGTGTTGTCTTTTAACTAAACAAACATAGAGTAATGGGCCTTGATACTCAGCATATTTTAAGCAGATAAAGGGTATAGACAGCATGATTAGGGGATTATTAGGTTCCCTTTTTGGACCACCGAATTAGGCTTTTTAACCTCACGTAAATCATTCTCTGTTAAGTAACTCTAAAGAGGCACGAACTGTGGAGGAGTCCACCCATGCTGCATAAAGTAGGACACAGATTATGGGTCAAAGAAAGGGCAATGCATGCCCGGCTAGTGGACGGAGATAAAGAGTCAAAAATGTGAGGGTTGTAATTTTTTAGAGTCATACGGCTAGGGCTGGATCCAGTGTTCCTCTACATTGAGGATAATTGCCGAGTTGAAAAGAATGATCGAACGACAATCATCAAAATACCAACTAAATTAACTAAATATTAGAAATCTAATTGAATCCGTGAGTGAACTAGCCTTCAATTTTTACAAATTACATCCTGATTTTGATTCCCTTTCATCAAAAAACACTTAAATTTGTGAAATATTATATGTCTGATTCATTCTTAGATAGTCAACCAAAAATATCAATTCATTCTGACTTATCGGATGGTTGCCTCGCTCTCCCTCTCACCTTATTCTTCTAGTTCTGCAACTCTTTGCCACCGTACCTTATTTATATTGCTTTCCATGGACGAAACTCCTTTGCCGGAGCCAGATTTTTCTCTGTCAAACAAATCTCCTTTGCAGAAGCCACAACCACTACCTTGTTTATCAGCCAAATCTCTTCGAATAACATCTCGGCCGTTACGTTTTGAATCACAACAGAGAAGAGGAATTCCAGATTTCAATAAGTTTTTATGAAATCAAAGAGTTTCTAAAGATTTTTGTGGTACCTGCACATGTGTTCGGCGGAGTTTCTATGAAATCTATAGAGAAATCGATCTTATTGTCTAGGAGGTTTCCAAAATTTCCAATATCGAATCGAAGTTTTAGAAATCGATTTAATCGCCTCAGCCCTGTCTTTCTCTAATCTGTGAAAGTGATCCCAAAGCTCTCGCTCTCTCTCTCTCTCTCTATTTAAAACCCTAGCTTTCACTCTTTGCTAACCTTTGTTGTCATTAGTTTCCTCCTTCTAGTGGACAAGTTTTTATAATTAGTACTTCATTTGGTGAAAAAAAACTAGGGCTTGAATGTTGATAATAATAAATATATGTACTCTTTGGAAGAAATGAAGATCGAAAACAACCAGTGAAATAGAGCATTACCTTTTGTTGTCAGCTTTGTTTTCAAATTTTTTCTTTTCTTTGAATAACAGGTTCTTAGAGATTTCTTCTCCTTGAGTCATTTTCTTTCGATAATTGCAGTTCACATTTTCATTTCTCATTGAGTCATCTCCACTTTTATCATGATTTTTGTTGTCTCCCCCCTTAAAGAAGAAATTATTTTGGTTGTTGAAAAAGTATGGTAATTTGTGTCACGCCCCTTTTTCTTAAAAAAAAAAAAAAATAGATGGCATGAACATAAATCCACCAAATTATTCCATAAGAAATGAGACTGAGTTTAAATTTAGAGAAAAACCATTTAGAAAACAAAAAATTTAGATTTTTATACACAAGTTCTCAAATGTCTCGGCAATTTTGTTAAAAATAAAAATCATGGACAGTGAATATAAAACAAGAGTATAAGACAAGGGCATATTCTCTGAGATCATACATCTAAGAAACTCATCCACCAAATTTAATTAAATCAAAACATAACATCATTCAATAACAATAAAATCTTCTCAAAATATCCATGCATTCATCAAACCTTCTTTAAGTTTACAAACAAAAATCTATGACGACAATGCAACGGAAGCCAAATTAATTATACTAAAATTTAAAAGTCAACATAGTCTAGAAAACTCTCACAGCTCACAAAAGAAAAAAAAAAACTAACTCTAGAAGATGAATTAAACCTTGTGTAGATAATCCTCAGCAATTCTCCAGTCTCTTGCTCAGTCTCTAAAAAATTGTAAAATATAAATGAACTATACTAACCTAGTAGGATAACATTTCTCAAACCTGACCAAGGTTTTGCAAAATAATACATATATAAGAATTTGATAAATGAGCATAATAATTCAGATATATATCTATCAAAAACAGGTTATGCCGACAGAATTTGTGAACATAAATGTCTTTTCAAAATAGTAAGAATGCAAAAGTATAGTAATTGTAAATCTAAAGGCTTTGGAATGTAACATATATCAACGCTGACAATCAATCAATTATCAGCCTATGCATGGACTCTTCCCAGGAAATGGGTCTCGCATCCTAGGGAACACACTTCCCTTCTTGCTTTTCTATGAAAACAATACTGAGAATTTGTGACACCACACAAGCAGCCACGACATCTAATACCATTAATAAATTCTCCCAAGGATTCATAGGAGTTTTGTGTATCCTCCCAAGTACCACAACGTTTGCAAACTCCCATCAAAATATATTTGTACTAATTTTGTGCACACTTGCAAGGACCACAACGTCTACAAATCCATCATTATCAACACAGTGCATCCAAGTTTCCAGATTAATCAAATAAAAATCACAATTTACTATCTACGATAAAAAAAAAATCAAATATCATATTCATATATATCATACAAATATCCAATATAAATATTTAATAAAAGATCATAGCCAAAATCCATAAAATATAGAATATGTGATAGAAAATGTGATTACCATTAAAACTCTAGTTTTATTTCCTAAACACAATCCAATGAACATGTACATCTTTTGTATACAACATAATTTTTATCATGACATCCAAAATAAAAACGTTATGCATCATTAATAAGGAATCAGGAAAAAAAATCCTATATCTGACAAGAAAATACCTAAATACTAGAAAATGATGTGTGAATATCGGATCTTGAAAACCCTGGCTTGCTTTCTCGATTGTCTCCTTCTTTTCTCTCTTTGGAATAATTAATTTTGAAGTGCTTGGAAAAATACTAAGATGCATGGAAAAGGAGAAGAAAATGGGTATTTTTACCTAGAGTACGCACAACCAACACTGCAAACAAGTAACAAGCACCGACTTAGGTCGGTCAACCAGATTTTGGAGCCAATCGACTACTTTCCATAGTTGGTCAATGTTACGTTCCTTAGTTTGCGAACGTGTGACGGGTTTATGAATAGGTAAAGAAAACGGATCAACCTTATGTGGTCAACCTATGTTGTTGGGTAGGATACTTTGAGGGATCCTTGGCCTCTAAATATGGGGAATTTGAGTTTCCCAAGAAATCCTACGTTCAACCACAGAACTTGCAAAATTAGATTCAATGCTTTTATTCAATACTCCTATCTCTATAAATAGAGCTTACATGTTAAAGATAAAATTAAACTAACACTAATCTTACTAATACTAATCTATTCCTAACTATTTGGGATCATTACTCATCAATTCTGAATTACTAGGGACAACAAACATATCCCTTAGTATTCTATTCAAGATCGTCGTAATGCACGATAATAATCATTTTAATAGGATTAAATAAATAAACTCCCTAGATATCCTCCTTGGACTGTATCAACTCCCCCCTTTCTTAAAATTTTCCTTGTCCCCAAGGAAAAATTTTGGGAAACGAAGCCGAAACTCGTCATAATTCTCCCAAGTTGCATCTGATGGAGATGTATGTTGCCAATGAATGAGTAATTGGGAACTGCCCTTGTGTTGCCGATTTTCAAGGATCATCTGTGGTGTAGGAAGTAGGGGATGTTCAATATGCAATGAAGTTGGTAAGGCAGTCTCCACCATCACTTGCTCGCCCACTCGCTTCTTTAACGAGGACACATGGAAAATTGGATGGAGTTGTGATGTGTGAGGTAGATGCAAGCGATAGGCAACTTCACCAATTTTTTCTTAACCTAGTAGGGACCATAGTATTTGGCAGTAAGTTTTGATGGTCGTCCACATCAAATTTGCGTTCCACATGCTTTTTATCATAAAGAACCTTCATTCGATTTTGAGCTTTAGCTAAATTTTCCTTTGCTTCCCTAATCACCACATCTCTTGCCACCAAAAATTGCTCCACAAATTTGACCTTAGCAGTACAACAAACATGTGCAATCAAGGAAGGCGGATGACGCCCATATAATACTTCATATGGAGTCTTTCCCAGAGCTGAATGCACGCTAGTGTTGTAACAATATTGGACCCAAGGAATCCACACGAACCATTCCTGTGGCCGAGAGCTAGTCAAACACCGTAGATACATCTTCGAAGTCCTATTAACAACCTCAATTTGGCCATCTGTCTATGGGTGGTATGCCAAGCTAAAGTTAAAATTAAGTCCCTGTAATTGAAACAATTCTCTCAAGAAGGTACTAGTAAACACAGGGTCGCGATCACACATAATTGATTCCAGCATTCCATAAAGTTTAAAAATATGTTCAAAAAATAGGCGAGCAATGGTGACCACTGTGTATGGGTGAGTAATAGGAATAAAGTGCCCAAACTTGGATAAACGATCAACCACCACAAAAATAGTGGTCTTTCCTTTAGATTTAGGAAGACCCTCTACAAAATCCATTGATATATCCATCCAAACCTGCTTGGGTATAGGTAAGGGGCTTAGGAGTCCAGCGGGATGCATATGTTCAGATTTATGGGCTTGAAAAACTCCACATTCATGGATAAATTTTTGAACACACCCCTTGATGCCCTTCCAATAAAAATTTTGCCTAATCCGATACAGTGTCTTATGCAATCCCTCATGAGCGCCTGAGTGAAATTCATAAACAATGGTAAGAATTAAAGCAGAAATTGGGCGAAGGTATATACAGTTCTTAAAAAATAATATACCTTCTTTATATGCCCATGGACCTACTGCTTCACCATCAACAATTCTTTGTGCTAACATATGTAATTTGGCTTCATTAGCAACCTCCTCTTTGATGGCATCGGGCCATTTGGGAATGACTTGAGTGATAGCCTGTAATTCACTCTCCTTGACCTTGGCCACCTTTGGAAAGACTTGGGGGCTGGTTTTGAGGTCTTCCTCATGTAGTCTAGATAAAGCATCCGTGGCTCCATTGTCAATTCCATTCTTGTACTCAATTTCAAAGTTGTCTCCCAACAATTTAACAAGCAATTTTTGTTGTGCAGGTGTGGTGATCGTTTGACTCAGAAGGTATTTAAGACTCTTTTGATCCGTCTTGACTAAGAATCTTGATCCTAATAAATAAGGCCTCCACTTTTGGATAGCATTCACCAAGGCGAGCATTTCTTTTTCATAAGTGGACAATGCAAGGTTTTTCTAATTGAGAGCTCGGCTGAAAAAAGCAATGGGCTTGTTGTTTTGCATCAAGACCACCCCGAGTCCTATTCTGGATGCATCACATTCAACCACAAATGGAATAGAAAAATCTAGTAAGGTTAAAACCGGCCTAGTGGTCATGGCCGTTTTAAGCCACTCAAATGCCCTCTCCGCTTCCTTTGACTACTCAAAAGCATCTTTTTTTAACATAGTAGTGAGGAGTCTCACTATTTCTCCAAAGTTTTTTATGAACTTTCTATAATTCCCCGTCAAACATGGGAATCCCCTTAAGCTTCAAAGTAGTGGGTTTTGGCAAAGACACCATCGCCTCAATTTTTCCGGGATCCATAGCCACCCTTTTACTTTAGAAAAACTCTTTTTACATGCTTCAAGTGTTCTTTCCAGTCCTTGCTATAAATTAAAATATTGTCCAAAAATATCAATACAAATTTTCTGAGATAATCTTGGAATACCTCATTCATAGTAGCTTGAAATGTTAAAGGAGCGTTAGTAAGACCAAAAGGCATGACCAAAAACTCGTAGTGCCCATGATGTGTTCGGAAGGCTGTCTTCTCCATGTCTTCCGGGTGCATACGAATCTGGTGATACCCAGCTTGGAGGTCTAGCTTTGTAAATAATTTGGCACCATGTAATTCATCTAGTAATTCATCAATCATCGGAATTGGAAATTTATCCTTGATAGTGACATCATTTAGAGCTCTATAATCAACGCATAATCTCCACGACCCGTCATGTTTTTGAAACAAGAAGACTAGGGAAGAATAAGGATTTGTGCTAATCCTTACTACGCCAAATACCAAAAGTCTAGCCACCAATTTCTCCATTTCATCTTTTTGATAATGTGTGTAACGGTACGACTTGACATTGATTGGCCCAACTCCTTGCCTCAAGGGAATTTTGTGGTCTTGAATTCGCTTAGGAGGGAGGCCCTGGGGTTAAGCAAATAAATCTGCATGCTTGTTAAGCAACTCCAATAAATCTAGAGACGACAATTGCCACTAGGCTGGAAAAAAAAGCTCATTTCGTCTTCCTAATGTTCTTTGGCAAATCGAACTCCCCCAATATTTGGTTAGGAGGTCCTTGAAAGCCACACAGCTCCACCAACTTCCCTTCCCACCAAAATCTCATCCAAAGATCATTAAAATCCCAAATTATGGCTCCCAAATTACGCAGCCATTGGGTTCCGAAGACGACAGAACATCCCTCCACTGGTAAGAGGTAAAAATCCACAAGAAATATTAATTCTTGAACCTTCACCTCCACACCTTTGTAAGCACCAGGACTGGTCATTTTTCTCCATTGGCAATAGTAACCGAGAAAGTCCCTCGTTCAGGCTTCAAACCCAATTGTTGAGCTAAATCAATATTGAGAAAATTGTGGGTGCTTCCTGAATCCACCAAAATGGTGAAACCGATGTTCTCCACCTTCCCTATAGTTCTCATGGTCTGTGGCGACTGAGTCTCGGTGATAGCATGTAAACTGATCTCCATTACATCTTCTTCTCCTTTGAAAATCGGCTCAGGATCAGGCTCATCTTCTTCATCGAAAACTCCTTCTATCAGGAAAAGCTTCTTGCAACAATGGCCAGGAGAGAATTTTTCAATGCAATTAAAATAGATCCCTTTCTCTCAACGCTCCTTTAATTCCCTAGGTGATAACCGACGAATGATAGGGGGCCTTGAGCGTGCCAAAGTGGGTGATGGAAATGGTGGTGCATTGGTAGTGGGTGGAAGGGCTCTTCGGAATTCATAGGCAAGTAGCCTGCATGACTCACCAATGCAATCTTTGTAGAGCCTTGCGAGCCCAATTACTGCAGATAGAGTGGGGGGATCACTGGCTTGGACATCAATTCGAAAATTTTCTTTAAGGCCGCTGATGAAGACTCCAATTTGCTGCTCTATCAAAAGCTTTCCTATTCTGCTTAGAAGCCGCAAAAACTCAGTTTGATAATCTTTAACCATTCCAACTTACTTAAGTTTAAAAAAATCACCAAAAGATTTTGGTATTTGGGAGGTCCATGTTGCACATGTAACTCCGCTTTGAGGGACTCCCAATCTACTTCTTCCCTTTCTACCTTGAAATGTTGATACCATATTTGCACATCTCTGTCTAAATGGTAGGCTGCTAGGGGGTAGTTTATCAACTTCCTCCATTAGATGAAATTCAAAATACTGCTCCGCCTTGGAAATCCATATAATCGGGTTTTCATTACCTTCGTAGTGTGGAAAGTCCATTTAGGCCCTCGGAAGTTAAAATTCGCAGAACCTATAGGATTGGATTTGTTGTTGTGTGTTGAGGAAGAGCTCCGATCAGTACCATTGCTTGTACTATGGATGGTTGACAAGGCTTGTATTGACTGGGTTATCTCCGCCATTTGTTTCAGTATTTTCACTTGGCCAGAGTTCATCTCACTGATCTTTCCTCTGAGGTCTCCAACCTCCCCTTCAAGACATTCTAAGCG
Organism: Ilex paraguariensis; assembly: GCA_963454935.2. Lineage (NCBI taxonomy): Eukaryota > Viridiplantae > Streptophyta > Magnoliopsida > Aquifoliales > Aquifoliaceae > Ilex > Ilex paraguariensis. The sequence goes on from CAUOFW020000001.1 coordinate 5,863,161, forward strand.
ATGTTCAATCATGCCTGACTCTGATACCAAGCTGTTATGTTCCTTAGTTTGTGAACATGTGATGGGTTTATGAATAGGTAAAGAGAACGGATCAACCTTACATGGTCGACCTATGTTGTTGGGTAGAATACTTTGAGATCCTTGGCCTCCAAATATGGGGAATTCGAGTTTCCCAGGAACTCCTACATTCAACCACAGAACTTGCAAAATTAGATTCAATGCTTTTATTCAATACTCCTATCTCTATAAATAGAGCTTACATGTTAAAGATAAAATTAAACTAATACTAATCTCACTAATGCTAATCTATTCCTAACTATTTGGGATCATTACTCATCAATTCTGAATTACTAGGGACAACAAACCTATCCTTTAGTATTCTATTCAAGACCGTCCTAATGCACGATAATAATCGTTTTAATAGGATTAAATAAATAAACTCCCTAGATATCCTCCTTGGACTGTATCAGTCAACTGAAGCTCCAAGTCGTTTGATTGATTAAGCCTTTTGCCCCAAAACTCCTTAGCTTTAATCGACTGGAGCCTTAACCCAGTGAATCGGCAATCCTCTCTACCAAGTTTTATTTTTGATGTAGTTTCTAATTTGTAAATTTATTGTTTGCCCCCAATGCTGCAATTCCATCCTAGTATGTATCCTAAGGTTTTTTTGGTGTTCTAGATTTAGTTGAGGTATTATTTTGCCCTAAAAATGTCTAAAATTTAGACTTCTTAGATAAAAACATTATGGAATTTAATTCAAGTTAATCAAATTATGGGGTTTACAATTCAAACCCCTAAAGAAAGTATTGTCATCGAAACTTGGTACTATCTGCGTTGTTTGAATCAATGATGATAACACGAGCGTATATCTGACTCCAACTCTCATGTAGCCTTCTCTAGACCGTGGTGCTACCACAACTCCTTCACCAATGGAATTACTTTATGTCAAAGTACTTGCTCCTTCGAGTCTATAATTTGAACTAGTTGGTCCTCGTAGGTGTCTCCTTTTTGAAGTTGTATATCTCTATAGCTAATGATGTGTTTATTGTCTGGATCACACTAATGTAACATTGAAATGGGGAATACGTCATACACTCCTAACAATGAAGCTGGTAGTGCCATTTGATAGGCCACATCTCCAACTCGTTTTAATACTTCGAAGGGTCTATGTACTTTTAAAGGAATAAAAAAACTTAAAAGAATATTTTTGTATATCATTCATTGAAGAAGTATACGTATTTATAGAGATTTGCTATAGTGAGATTGATACAAATTGTCTGGTAAGATCTAAAGATATCTATTGATATTCGAGATATGCGTTAAGAGATAAGAGAGGTTGAATTAATCATTAACTTTATTACGCCCCTGCTAGGGAAACGACCGGCTAAGGAGGTTGAGCTTATCCCAGAGCAGCTGAAAAAGTGATGTGGTGGTAGGTTTTGTGAGAATGTTGACGAATTGGTCCTTCGTTGATATGTATCGCATCTCAAGATTACCTACAACCATATAGTCATGCATGAAATGAAATGCAATTTCTATATGTTTGATGCGATTATGGAAGATCAGATTGGCTGTGAGATAATTTGCACCAATATTGTCACACCATAAGATCAGGCAGTGAGCCGGAGAAAGGTGGAGTTCCTTGAGAAGGGATTGAATCCAAAGTAATTCAGAAGTGGCATTGACACGTGCGCTAAATTCGACTTCGGTGCTTAACGGGCTACAACCCATTATTTTCTAGAGGACCAAGAGACAAGGTTATTGTAGAGAAAGATGGTGTATCCACTTGCTGATTTTCGATCATGAAGGCACCCAGAACAGTTGGCAATAGGAAGATATAAGTTGATGCTTCCTTTGAGATATCTCAAAATTTTCTTGATGGATATCCAGTGTAAAACAGTAGATTGGTGCATGTATTGGTTGTGTAGGAGAGGTCTGGCATTGTAATGGTGACATATTAAAGTTCGTCAACGATACTTCGATAGAGAGTGGGATCCTCAAAAGGGTCACTGTCATTGTGCTAAACTTTCGTAGAAGGAGAAAATGGATTGGACGGAAATTTTGCTCTATCCATGGTACATCGTTTTAAGAGGTCCACAATATACTATTGTTGGCTGAGAAAAAGGCTTGTTGAGGTACGTAGAACTTTGATGCCAAGAAAAAAGCCAAGTGGACCAAGATCTTTTATAGAGAATTCATTGTTGAGCTGAGTGATGAGAGAATGTATAGATGTCGAGGAGCTTCCTATGATAATTAGGTCATCAACATAAACAAACAAATAAATGATGGAGTTGGAGGCAAGATGAATAAACAGGGAAGTGTCTGTTTGGGAGGAGGTGAAGCCTTGACTACTGAGAAAATTACTAAAAGGGGCAAACCAAGAAGGAGGTGCTTACTTGAGCCCACATAAGGATTTCCTAAGCCGGCATACATGATTGGGAGATTGAGGATCAACGAAACCCGAAGATTGCATCATATAGGTGACCTCATTGAGAGTGTCATGTAAGAACGCAATGTTAACATCTAGTTTCCACATTGGCCAATCGCACCCAAAGTAGGGTGTGAGCTTGTAGCAATAGAGAAGTTTCAGTATGGTACAACGACCACCCACACCATTAGCTCTCTAGCCTATTGAACACCAATACCAACCAAAAACCCTTAACTATTCAGCGCTAACTGAGAAAGGGCAAGATTCAGATAGTGGAGGACTTTCGTAATATATTGTGAAAAAGGGAATCAAAGATCACACTTGAAAATCAATTCGTAAAAACAAACTTTGTTAGGTGTAAAGTAATTTGTAGTTTTTTTTCTAAAGAAGGAAGGCAAATGCAAACAAAGTGGGGGATCTGGCATAGCTCCCTACTTTTGTCAGTGCATTTTCATCAAGAGAATTTTGGAATTGATTTTCCCCTACAATGATGATGGAAGAAGAAGCAATCTCCATAATGGAATTAGGTTCTTCGTTGGCCCTATTAGCGTCACATCAAGTTAAACTTGTTGGAACGACAGTCCCAAGATTCGTTGACAACGCATATAATTGATTACAAAAAATTTTACTCGTCTATTAACCTTACAAAGTGGATTAGGGTTTACCTTTGATGAGTAGATCTGCATGAATGAAGAACAGATGCAGATCAAACAGTAGGTTCGATGAACCTCACAATCTTCAACCGTATATCCTTCCATGCAAAAAATCTGAATATAGTGTGAGCTGCAATCCTCCGAATTCTCTCTCTTGCCCTCTCTCTCCCTTTACTAAACATGAAGGTAAAGGTCATGGTTGAGAGAACCAGGGAGTGAATTTATTTATAGGCTAGAGACCTTGAAGAGAAATAAGGGTTGGGCTTTTAATGGGCCTAGAAATCTTGATTCTTATTTCAAAATTATATTTCGAGTTCCTCATTATTATATGTTTAATAATCTCGCACGTTTAAAATTATAGATGTTCATCAATTAATTAAATTATTGACAATTATATTTAATTGAATTCATTTTTTCCTTGAGATCTTAGCACTCAACTTATTTATTAAGTTGGATAATTAAATCCACCTGCAGGGTTTGACATGGATAAAACTTGTGAGCTTCCTCAAGAGGACATCATCAACACAATTAAATGACAGAACGTGGTTTCCTCTAATAATTAACTTTTACCATATAAATAATTTCATCACCCAATTCAATGAGTTTGTTGACTCAAATATGAATCTAACTCTTTTATGAATTAAAATAACAATCGCTATGTAACGCCCCAAAACCCACATTGGACGGCATTAAAATCTATAAACCATTTACATCATGAGAGCACTAATATGATCCATAAATAAATAAGACTTCATTTTTCATCCATAAAATTTACAACATTATCCAAAAGAATATGCCCAACCATGGCATTTACATCCAAAAATTTTAACTATCCTAGCGCAGCGGAATAACAAAAGAAAAACTAGAGTTCAGAATGTTCAAAATAAATATCCTAGTCTAGAACAAAAGAAAGTGTCGCTCTAAGCTTCCACCTCGGGATTCACGCTCCAGTCTATCGGAGTCTCTCAGTGTTCGGGCTCCTCGACTCCCAGCTCTTCCTCGAGAGGATAATCTAAAAAGGTTGTTGAGTAGGGGGTGAGCACTAAGCTCTGTAGGAAAATTCTTCCAAACCCAAATAAGGTTTAGAAAAGCATATAAAATGGCCGGTCTCATTTTACAAATAGCATATGTAACTTTTGAAGAAAATAAAGACATTTGAAACAGATCTCAAGTTTAAGTAACAACAATAATTTATTGAATAAAAGAACTCAATATACAATTAATAATTCATTTCACCATAAATCATTTCTCACAAGTTCTTGTGGAATCTCATACTTCCCAAGATTCTTGTAGAAACCATTTTCTGGTAGAATAAACAATAACTTATAACTTGAACATTTCACAACAATATATACATGTATCTCAACTATGATGTAAGACATCCACATGAATCAACGCATTGAGTAATATCTAGCCCACACACACACACCCAAATCTTCTCAAAGATAACCAACCTTTAGGAATGGCGTATACCATACCAATGGCAGTGACGTATCTAACTCAGGCATTAGTATACTAACCCTCTGCCTCGATACCCGTGAGCAATAGCAGTTTAGTCTTACCAAAGCACTAACTCCACTACGAGTGGTAGAAACCCAAAGTATGAATAACATCTACCCACTCTACGATATCTCGTTATAGGCCACCCATGGTCATCTCACACTCATAAGAGATACAATACCAAACTCAATTTCTCAATTTACAAGCATATCTCAAAAATCCTCAAATTTATCATGTGACAATTCCAATAACCAATTAAGAAAAATACAAGAGATCACAAAAATATTATTTTATTACTCAACACAAAGCACTATAGTCTTGAAATCAATAATAAAGGAAAATTTTAAGAAAAAAATTCATCACTCTCCAAAAAATAGGGTTTTAAAGTAAGAAAAGAGATTTCATGGGTAGTCAACCCTAACTTTGTTCAAAACATGTAATCTTTGCAAAAAAAGACTAAGAGAGGATGATTTCATATCATATATATAACATTTAGAGGCAAAACATACATATATAAATACCCTAACCTCAATGAACAAGGATGGAAGAAAATCCCTACCTTTTTCTTCCTTAGTGTTCTTGAAGAACTTGAGATTTGATCTTTCCCAAACTTGAATCAACCCTTTAATCTTTTGTTTTCCCTTTCTTTCTTCCTCTCTAAGCTTTTCTAGGGTTAGAAATGTTGAAATGAGGCTTAGGGAGGTGTCCTTAGGTTTTTATAGTGGAAGAAATGGTGTCTTGTGCACGATTTTTAGAGTCAGAATTCGTAACTGACGTTCGAACGTCATTGGCGTTTGAACGTCCTTAACTCCCAGTACTTTGGGTTTTCCATCAAACAAAAAGTACTGGAACGCACTGTAGTTCGAACGTCATTCACGTTCGAATGTCATTCCTATTTCTGCTGGAACTTCCAGTGCAGTTTTGGCCTATTTAAAGGTCGATTTGGAAAATTTTCATGAAATACACTTTTGTAGCTCTAGAAGTCTACTATCTACTGTCAAAATATCAGATCAAATGGACATCATAATAAAACGTTATGATCCAAATACTAGGCAGTTTCTAAAATCCTTTTTACCCAAATTCTCTCTAAGGTGTGCTTTCATTCCGGAGCACTTCCAAACTTCTACAACATACCCTATTACCTCAACTAACCTTTTTATTTCTAATCTTACAATATATATAGTTCATGCATACATCATTACATATATTAGCATTTCAAAAACATAATTACGTTGTTATATAAAGATACAAATGTGGGGGTTTACACATTATATGCACTTGTCAATTAAATATCTCAGTACTAAGAGCTTAAAGAATCATAATAACCATAAGATATTTATTTTCTTATTTAATTGGTAAAAATAAAATTAACTCAATAATGGCTTGTCCGATACACAAAATGTATTAGTGCAATAATCTAAGACATCATATAGTCTGTTATAGCCAAGACAGATTATGCCAGAAATTTTCAGTACAATCCTACTGATGGTGTGTCCAATTTCATCTAATACTGTGAGCCTTTACTTATATCCTACAAATATCTGATATTCTGATCTTCTGTGTGTAAATCGAACTCTACACACTAGATTATCTACAATACAAAATAAAAAGCACACATGCATATCATATCTTTATTATAATACAAATATTTTACCCACTTAGATTCTCATTGAATTAGGAAACAAAGAAATTTTATTAAATAATAAACCGAGTTTCATTACAGAAAGTAAAATTTTAGTATATAACTCTATTAATTCTCTCACTTATACTCAAAGTCATTCTGGCATGCATCTAACTCCCATTCCCTCCACGTGACTACCAAAAGTTTTTGTTGGTAAGCTCTTACGGAAGGGATCTGCTAGGTTGTTTGCTAATGCAATCTTAGTCACCAGTACATCACCTCTTCCCACGATATCTTGTATAAGGTGATACTTACGCTTAATGTGTTTTACATTTTTATGGGTTCATGACTCATTTGAATTAGCAACTACTCCGCTATTGTCACAATAAATTTTAATAGCCGATCTTAGTGAAGGTATCACTTCTAAATCCATAAGGAATTTTTTGAGTCAAACTACCACTTTGGCTACCTCAGAGTCTGCCACGTATTTAGAGCCCATGGTGGGATTAACAATATAAGATTGCATGATGCTCCTTCTAGAGTAAACACATATCATGAGGTAGACTTCTTGGAATCTGTACCTGACTAAAAATTGGAGTCTATGTATGTAAAACCCAATAAATTTAAATTTTTGTAAACAAGGGCAAAACGATAATTTTGTCGCTACAGTATGGGTTAGAGACCTGAATTTTTCTAGATCTCGGATGGCGAAATGGACCTCACCGTTGGATTCGTCTCGTAAAATTTAGTTATCACGTCAAATTTTATCGAATTCTGAGATAGTCGAATTTTTTACGTTTTACGAGGTGACTGAGTCTCGGGTGACCCAAAAACGGGATTTTTAATAAAATTTTAAAATTTGAGAAATAATTAAAGGCAAATTAAAATAAAATTAATTTGAACTTGAACCGGAACGAAATTTAATCGTTTCGGGATGTTTCGGGATGAAAACAGACCCGAAAACAAAAAGGGTCGTGCGACGCGTTGTGGGCCAAGTATTCTAAGACTATAAATAGAGGGAAATCTGAATTTTTGGCCTATTTTCTTCAGCCGGCCATTAACGCTGAGAGGAAGAGAGGAAAAGTGAGGAAAAACTCTACCTTCTCTCTACGATCTACAAGGCTACGGTGCTCAAATCCACTCGGGACAAGAACAAAAGTTATTCTCCTCGCCGAGGGCTATGCGACCACACCAAAAACAACGAGTTTCACCGAAGGTTGAAAAATGAGATTTTGGAGAAGTGAGGATTCAAGGTTGTTTTCAGTTCTTGGGACTTCCCAACGTCATTTTACACTTCGAGAGGTAGGGGTTCTCCTACTTTGGTTCATTTTGAACTTATAGTGTTATATTAAATGTGTGGGTTAAAAGGAAATAAGTATTTCACTTATTTATGTATATGACATGGGTGAAATGGGTATGAAAAACGAGTATGTAATGGGTTGGAATAGAATTTTCTAACTCGAAATTGTGATGTGAAAATTGCTTGTTTGCTAATTCCATGGAAAAAGTGATTATATGAGCATGCTATATGTTTTATATTATGCTTTGTGAATGAGGTGGAGATTCTTATGTGATAATATGAATTGTTGTCTTGAAGGTGTTTGCCAAACTGCCTATGTGCGGATTAAGTTGTTATGACTTGATGATGTATAACATGCTTAGAAAATGTGTTGGAAGAAAATGTTAATATGTGCTCCTTGAGATATTGACATTGTGATGATTTATGGAATTCATATGCATATGAAATGAATCTCCATGGAACATGTAGACATGTGGTTTAAATTGCTCATTGGCATTCATTACATTGAGCATGATGTTGATAGTGTAATGGTCCATTACATTGCATTATGCACGGAGAACACATCACATTTCATGGGTGTGAATGCATGGTTTGGGTCAAACACCATCCTCGGTCGATGACAAGTGGGCTCGGTACCGTTGGACCTCAGTTCAACAGAGTTCCACGGATGCATGAAAGAAAAACTTTTGTCGGATATAGCAAGAAAGGCTAGACACTTCCTCGGGTGCAAGGCCCGGCTACTGGTTCATACACTCCGTCGGTGCAAGTACAAAAAGTGTAGAAAGGCATACGGAGCCGGCGGTGAGATTCCAAAATCCGTTACCTAACAAAGACACAAGATTTTGTTTTATAAAAGTATCCATTTAATGGGTAACATCCACAATTATTTGGTTTTACAAATGCATCACTTTTATTTTAAACAATCATTGGATGCATTTTTCGTCAATTGATGGATTCACTACACATGCGCATTGCATTGTGTAGTGGGAGTCGGTGAAGGCTCGCAGTTAAATAGCATTAGTGGGTCTCGTCTCATATCATGGCAGGAAATGTTGATTCCAACATTGATTTGCATAAATATTGGTTGGAATGATTGTTGTTGGAAAATGTTGTATATGAACATTGCATATGCACTTAGGTTTGGGAGTAGCCTCTGTAGGAAATATTCTATTGGGCGTTGGCTCACCCTATACGGAAAAATATTTCAGGTGCGGACTACACTCCGATGGATGACACTCATTCGGGGCATCAACGATGAAGAAAATCCGGATTGTGGCTTTTGGACACAAATTTTTGTAAAAACTTTTGTTTAAAATCCATTTGGCATGTAAATGTATGGAATGGGTTGTATTAGACGTTGTATATATTAGATTATATGTGAAAAACATGATTTAGTATGTTTTGGATGAAAAATGTAGGTTTTGGAATGGGTTAAAATCGATAGCAGGTGAATTGGGCAAAACTGGACAAAGTGTATCGGTATTGCGTACCGGTATAGTCGGCCCAGAAGGAAGAACGTACCAGTACTGTCTCCTAAAATATGAGATTTTTAAATTATTTTGCTAACCTTTTGAACTTTGTCTTCTTTAGTTCCAATGATACAAATGGACATTAAATGAGGTATATTGAGGCTTATTGGACCTCCGTTGAATTAAATGATTAAAGGAACACGGGTTATACGTGTAAGTTATGATCCCGGTTACAGGGATATGATGGACGTGATGTTGAGCCACACGACATTCATGGGTATTTCTGCGGGTTGACGGATGGTCAACGGGACCCCCGATTTTAGGGGCGTCACAGTGTACCCAAGGGGTACTAGACTATCTGCCTGGGAAACCAACATATAATCTCTCGTCCTTTTTAGTTACTTGAGAATATGTTTTACCGTAGTCCAATATTTTTGCCCAAGATTAGAATGATATCTACTAACCATACCAATTACAAAACATATATCAGGTCTAGTTCATAGGATAGCATACGTGAGACTTCCCACTACTGAAGCATAAAGAACTACCTTCATGCTCTTTATCTCTTCAAGTGTCCTAGGACACTACTCTTTTGAAAGAGAAACTTCATGTCTAAAAGAAAGAAATCATTTTTTGGAATTTTGCATGCTAAAACGGGCTATAATAGTATCGATATAGGTAGCATGAGATAAACCAAACATCCTATCCTTCTAATCTGGCATAAGCTTGATCCCAAGGATATGGTTTGCTTCCTTCAAATTGTTCATATCGAATTGATTGGATAACCATACCCTAGTAGAAGATAACACCCCCACATCATACACACAGGACTCATCCAGGCATTAATCAAAACCACAAGATTTTATAGTTTGATCAAAAAAAATGTTCCAAGACCTAGATGTCTGCTTAAGTCCATAAATGGACCTCTTAAGCTTGCACAGTAGATGCTCTTGACCCTTTGATACGAATCCATCTGGTTGCACCATATAGATGCACTCATCAAGATTCCCGTTAAGGAATGTTGTCTTGACGTCCATTTGTCAAATTTCATAATCAAGATGAGCCGCAATGGATAAGAGAATCCAGATTGACTTCAGCATAGCTACTAGCGAAAGAGTCTCCTCATAATCGATTCCCTCTTTCTAATTAAACCCTTTCGCAACAAGCTTTACCTTAAAGGCCTTCACCTTATTGTCTAATCCTCTCTTCCTCTTATAGACCCACTTACATCAATGTATTTTATCTCATCAAGTGGTTCTACAATTTCACCAACCTAATTGGAGTACATGGACTCCATCTCATACATCATAACCTTTTGTCAAAGTTTGTACCCTTATCTTGAAGTGTTTCGTTGTAAGTCCAAGGATCAGCATTATGTTTCTCAAGGATCCTGTCAAAAGATTCTCCCAATAATGTATACTGTTTGGCTTGATGAATAACCCTCCCACTATGACAAGTCACTGCCTATATTTTTGTATTATTAGTGGCATATTGTGCATGTTTTGCATGAGTATCGACATTGCTCGCACTACAATGAGGCAATGAGATATCCTCTACTCTTTCATGGGATGTTTCGTCTTTTACAGTTGGTATTGAAGAAGTATTCCCTGATATATCTCTTCTCAACTCCTCGAGAACAATTATACTCTTGGGCTTGTGAGCCATCACGTAGTCTTCCTCTAAGAATTGGGTATTGGTGCTAATAATGACCTTCTAATCCTTAGTACTACAAAAAATACCACACTTTGTTCCTCTTGGATACCCTATAAACAAGCAGACTTCTATTCTTATTTTCAGCTTATTTGTGTTCCCTTTCAGCACATGGGCTAGACTCCCACATATCTGAACATACCGTAGGCTAGGCTTATGCCCAGTCCACAGTTCTGTGGGCGTACTTGGTGCTGACTTAGATGGTACCAAGTTTAAAATATATGCTATATTTTCCAAGGCATATCCCCAAAAAAAATTAGGTAAAACTGAATAACTCATCATAGATCTCAGCATATTCATAAAGTCATATTCCTTATTTCTGCCACACCATTTAGTTGTGATGTGCCTAGTGCAGACAATTGGGATGTAATCACTACCTCTGATAAGTGGTACATTAACTCTCCTAAGAGGTATTCGCCACCATGATCAAATCATAATGTCTTGATACACTTTCCTTGATGCTTCTTTGTTTCAACTTTAAACTCTTTGAATTTCTCAAAGCATTCAGACTTACGGAGCATTAAATAAATATACTCATACCTTGAATAATTATCAATGAAAGTGATGAAATATTCCAAGCCTACTCTAACTTGGATAGTCATAGGTCCACACAAATCAGAATGAACTTATGCTAATGAATCTATTGCTCTATAGCCCTTGGCCATAAAAGGCCTCTTGGTCATTTTACCTTCCAAGCAAAATTTACAGACTAAAAATGCCTCCACTTCCAATGAACTCAGTGGTCCATTTGTGACCAGTCTTTGAATCCTCGTTAAGTTAATATGACCCATGCGTAAGTGCCAAAGATACATTTGGTTCATTTTAGAAGGTTCATTTCTCTTACATGACGAGGTACTAGTGTTATTCAATTCAATTAATTGTAGTGTGGGTGAGATAGGATTAATAATATAAAGATCATCCATCAATGAATCAGAACAAATAAAATGTTTATTATACTTAATAAGTCTAGAGTTACTAAAATAAATATTATATCCATCCTTAACCAATTTAGAAACCAAAAATAAGTTTCTCCTAATATCAGGTGCATAAATATAATCTTTCAAAATTAAAATTCTATCTCTACTAAAACATAACTATAAGTTTCCTACTGCAACTATTGACACTCTAATAGCATTGCCCATATATAGATAAATCTCCCCATCATTAAGCCACCTAGTTTCCTAGAACCACTACAAGAATTTGCAAACATGATTAGTGGCTCCCGCATATACAAATCAGGTATTGGTAGATAACACCACTACTTCTAAGTCATCTACCTTAGTGTTAGGACTTTACTCAACTTCCTCACTAGAAGTTTCTCTCGGGGGGGAGGCATGTGAACCAATGAAGGTTGCGAAGTTCTCTTTATCACTTTGAGAAATGTAAACTCAATTTCACTCTCATTCACCTTAGCCTTTAATAATCTCCTCCTTTCTATGGGCATGTCATTTTTCTTTGCACTTGGGCATTTTACAGCTATATGTCCAAAACCTTGATATTCGTAGCATTAGAGACCTTGTCATTTCTTCTCAACCTCTTGTCAAGAAGATTTTTCCCCTCTTTATTTTCCATCTTTCATTGGTAGAAAAAGGTTTATCTTGAAAGTCAATATCGAACCAACTAGGTCTTCAACCGATATTGAAGCTATATTGACACTTGTCTCTAATGCAGGCACTTTAGCATGAAATCTCACCAGTAGAGATCTCAAGATTTTTCACTTGATGGCAGTATCAGCGATCTTAATACCTAATTTAAAGAAAGAATTCACAATATCACACAACTAAGCAAAAACATTGCTAAATGTTTGTTCCTCTTGCATCTTCAAAGTCTTACACTAAGAGGTGTTCCTTTGGATACGGGCCATCTTGACAATTGCAGTTCCCGCGTGAGATACCACAAGAATGTCTCATGCCTCCTTGGAGGTTTTGCGATTAGCTATTCTTTGAAACTCATTCGGTGTCACGACATTGAATATTGCATTCAAGCCTTCTAAGTTCCACCCCACTTATTCGATCTTAGGTTTTGTGCAAGTCTTCTGGGATTTTACTTTAACCACTGTTTTACCATCTTCAACTTTAGTGTTGATGGCGGAAGGGCTCCAACCCTCTTGCACACATAACCAAACTTGAGTAAATAGCCAAACTCTTTTAACAATAAATTTTAGAAATACTCTCATGCGAGCTTTCCAATATGCAAAGTTAGAACCATTGAAGAGAGGTGGTCATGCAATTGAAGCTCCTTCCTTTTGATAGTCCATTTGAAACAAACTATTAATAACAATAGATCTCTAGAGGAAAACTAGTTAGGTATGCAAGCAATTACAAAATATGCCTACAATGTATTTAGTATAACTTAAGGCAACCACGCTTTGATATCAATTATTGTTTTGGGAGGGGGAGAAATTATGTGGATCTTCCCTTACAATTATACATGTGGAGTGCATGACACTACCTAGATGGGGGTTGAATCGGTTCTTAAACTTTAAGCTTGCATAACCACTAATTTTAAACCTATTACTATCGCAATCACCTCTTCTCACAAAACCTAAATGATTATTAGTGAGGATCCTCTTTTAGCCCCTAATGGGGCCCATGAATGCATGATGATTAGTGTTCTTAATTTATCAATTAAACACTAAATCATTCATGGTTATCCCAACCCAATGATCAAACCCTTCGATGCACAACTATGGATGATTTAGATATCAAACATTCATTCAATCAAACATAGTGCGCGTGTGTGCTCATATTGCAAGTGTGTATAAAAACATGAGAAAGAACATAAGCAATTTGTTGACGTGAAAACCCTCATTGGGAAAAGCTATAGGGAACCTTATTGGTTTACCAAAGCCTAATCCACTACCCCAAAATCAGCTTACAAGTGCTCAAGTCTTATACCTCAATCGTTAAACTTTTCTTTCCTTCAATAAGCCTCTTCACTGGATACACAGACCAATGCCTTGGATAGCTTCACTTGGATTCTCAATCGCAATGGATTCTCTTAGCCTCAAGAAATATTAGATGCAACAATGATCCTCGGTATGCACACTCCAATGGGTTTGGTCATCAACTAATCAAGATCTTCTTCACCAAGTTATGAGGTATGAAAAGAATACAACACTTCATGTGGTGTATCTTTCCAATCGATTATACATGAGAAATTGCATGATAGACCTAGAGGGGGTGAATAAGTTAATTTAAAATTAAGCTCGGATTACCTCTAATTTTAACCTATTTACCTCTTCTCACAAAGATATGGCAATTTAAGTGAGAACCCCTTTTATCATTAACAAACAAAAACACTCATCTAGATTCGTATATTGATTGTATCAATTAATTGAGTAACACTCAATCTCACATGTCGATCCCAACCAAGACAACCCAAATCCAATCAAGCAACTATATGTGTTATGTAGATTCAAAAAATCAATTCAACATACACATAGTATGTGTGTGTGCAACATTGCGAGTGGACAAGCAAATTAAAGCATTCAAGAACACAAGCAATTTGTTGAAGCAGAAACCTTTCACGAAAAAACCACGGGGAACTTTCTCAGTTCACCAAAGCCTAATCCATTAAACCCAAAGTCAATCTACTAAGCCCAAAGTCAATCTACAAGTACTTGAGACTTATACCTCAACCCATCCATGTGGCTAGATGCTCCTTTCTTTTGTATATCTCTCCACCAAAACTTCCTCTTTAATGTTATGGCCAGCTTCACTTGAACTCCTCGCCATACGATTTTCTTAGGCCTAGAGCAATCTTTAAGGATTCACACCCAAGAGCTCTGTATGAACACTTCTCTAAGTGAGTTTTGATTGATAGCATGAAAGATCTTCTTCTTTTAATGTGTGAGGTCAAATTGAAGAATCAAGATGGTTGGCATTTGATCTTAGGTAACTCAGGTTCTTTTTCAAGCACTCTAGAAAGAGATTTGGTCTTTCTAGCTCATAGAGCTTACCCTAGGTTTAAGACATAGCTCCGTATATATAGGACACAAAATAAGGTTTGTATTGGGCACCAAGAAAACATACATTCACATCGACCGCTCAAGCAGTGGGAGGGTGGTCACAGGGCAGTGGTTGCTAGAGTGAAAGATCACTCTATATCTCTAGGTTGAAAACCGATCTATGACCACTAGAGCAATGGAGAATGGGCGTCTAGTGGCCTCCACTGGTTTCTCCAGTTTTGTCTCCCTAATTGTTTTAGGAACCACTCTAGCGAAGGCTAGCAAACATAGAGTGATTCCTACTGGTTTTAAAGCTTGAAACCAAGCAAAAACTTGACATATTGAGCACTAAAGGGTGTTGGTCAAATAGGGTCTAATAAATGACACCAACTATCTTTTCAA
Organism: Ilex paraguariensis; assembly: GCA_963454935.2. Taxonomy (NCBI): domain Eukaryota; kingdom Viridiplantae; phylum Streptophyta; class Magnoliopsida; order Aquifoliales; family Aquifoliaceae; genus Ilex; species Ilex paraguariensis. Next base: position 5,878,193 of record CAUOFW020000001.1, read on the forward strand.
AACACATTTAAGTCTAAAATTAAACCAATGGATATTCCAAATTCTATTTTTCAGAAATTTTGAATTATATGTTTCAGAAATTTTGAATTTCATTTGTTCACCTTAATCATCCTAAGTCTGAAATTAAACCAAGGGATCTAGGTTTCCAAGGCCAAGCTTAAAGGTGCATCGGAGTAGTCTTGATGTAGTATTGTAGCTTGATCTCATTCCCTTCCTTTTTCACTTACAGTTCTTGATCTTTGGAGCTTAATGGCGATGGAATTTGGTTGAAATTTACATAGACTTCACGAAATTGGCCAATTACAAATACATGATCTAGCATAAGGGTTGGAGAAAAATCACTAGATGGTAGCCTTGGGTCTAAGGGATCTAGAGTTGTGGTAGAAGATAAGAATTCTCTCTCAAAATACTCACAAGAGGCTTGTCATAGGTGTAGGAAAGACACTCCCTATTTGTAGGCCCGAAATAAGGGCAATGTCGTTCAACTAAAAAACTCAACTTCACAAATGGCCGCTCAATTGACAAGAGGGTGGTTATAGGGCAGTGGCTACTAAATGAAAACAAGATTTTAAACCGACCTAGAGAGCAAACTGCTCTAGCAATCATAGAGGGAAAGCTCTGATCTCCTAATGTTGCCCTTTTTTTTCTTTGTCTTTCCTAAGTTTTTTTTTTCACATAGAGTTCTCTCAAACAAAGACTAATGAGCATAGGCAGTCTTTGCTAGTTTTTAAAATCTAAAACCAAGGCAAAAAATTATTATCTTGAACACTAAAAGGTGTTGCTCAAGAGGGATCCGATGATGACTCATTCCTATGTTTTCAAGCACACAAAAGGTTTAGAAATTTTTTTTTTGAAAAATGCCTAGGAGCCATTCTCAAATCTAATGCTAATTTCATTTTAACACTGATCCTCCTAAGGCTATTAAACCAAAGGATCATTATAGGTATCTGGGTCATTACCTTGTCCTAAGTATGAATGTGCATATATAGTGCATATGATGTAGCTTTGACGCTTGATCTCATCCCTTCAATTAACACTTTTGGATCTTCATTGTTGCAGCATCACGACCATGAAATAGGTTTAGATTTATAAATGACTTCACAAAATTAGCCAAATAAAAAACATGATTTAACAATTAAAAATTAGCCAATGATTTTCCATTCTTGATATTTGGGGTCATTAAGAGAGCTTAAGATGAGGGTAAAGTGATAGTTGGTTTGCTTTTAACTCATTAATTACACCTATTTTTTTGAAGAAGTGATTCATAGAATGATACGGATCAAAAGAAGACACCAAACAAAACTCCAGGGAAAGAGTTGATGAGGCATAGTGAGACTCATGTTAGTTATGTATTTGACCCATGGAGGTTGAGACAAAGGAAGATGAGATGGATATTGACATAATTGTTCCTCCCATGGAGCCCGAACCATCTAGACAGAGAGCACCCCCATTAGTGTATACACGTGCCAGTACATCACATGCACCACCCAAGTGTTACTCCTGATTGCACTTGCAATTTTCTAACATGAAAATGCCTTGTTGCTTAGCTTATTGATTTTTGTACATGATATTATATTATGTCATTTACAAATGATGTTTTTCATCAGTTATTGGTTGAGTTGTTATGTGCAGGACTATGATCTTCAAAGCTACATAAAGAAGTTAGTCTTTGTATATAGAAGTGAGATTGTGAGACTTGTACTTAAGTGTTGAGATTATTTTACAATTTATTTTGTCGTTGTGATTTTTGAGTTGTAATATTAAATTTCATACTCTTGTATTTTGTCACAAAATTACCAAAGGACCGATTGTTCATTGTAATTGGGTAATCTCAAGAAGTCTTATTGTAAATCTCAACCTAAGTGCACAGTCATGATACATCAAAGATGAAGCTCTAAAAGATTCAACTCCATTGGACCTCAAAAGCATAGGACAAGGTAATGACCTAGATTCCTAAGACCCTTGATTTATTTTAGACTTTGACTCATTAGGTTAATGGAATTGGATTTAGGATTATCCATAAATAACTCTTAGGTTTTTTATGAAAGAGATTTTCTAAACATCAAAATGAGTTTTGAAAAACTTAGATTGAGTCATGTATCGGATCCTAATTGTGAAACACTTTTTAATGCTCAATAGGTCAATGTTTTGTTTGATTTCTAGCTTAAAAATCAATAGGGATTGATCTTTGGTCGCTTGCCTTCAGCTAGAGTAATGATTAAGTGATTTCTTGACGCAAAAAACTCTCTTCGTGAAAAACCGCGGGGAACCACTCAACGTTCACCAAAACCTAATGCACTGCTCTCAATGTCAACGTCCAAGGACTCGAATATTATACATCAATCAATACCATGGTTAGATGTTCCCTTCCTTCGACATGTCTCTCCACCAAAGGCCCTCCTCTACAAAGGATCTTTTAGACCTTGAGCAATCATGGGCATGAAAATGGTCCTTGGTATGCAAACACCAATGGCTTTAGTTTACAAAATTCAAGATCTTCACTCCAAATTGTGAGATCGGGTAGAATCTCTAGAAGGTAGCCTTGGGTCATAGGGATCCAGGGTTGTGGTAGAAGCTCTCTAGCTAGAATATGTATTTTTACTTTCAAAAAGCTTACAAGAGGCCTACCTTAGCAGAAGAAAAGACTCAGATTCTCTAACGACCGCTTGATTGGTGGGAGGGCTTTCATAAGGTGGTGGTCATGGGAATGAAAATTTTATTTCAATCTTGGCCAAGGAGTGCAGACCACTCGAGTGACCACAAATTGCTCGAGCAAGCTCATAGAGTGACCACAGTTCTCCTTCTATAGTCTTTTTCCCCTTTCTCTTTCCTAAGTCATAAAAATACCATTTTAGTAAAGGGTAGTGAGTATAGGACGGTCCCTACCGGCTTTTCAAGCCTAAAATCATTCAAAAAACTTGTCCTCTTGAGTACTAAAGAGTGTCACTCAAGAGGTATCCATTAATGGCTCAAACTATGTTTTTAAAACACAAACAGTTGAGAAAAATCTTTTTATTTAAAATCACCTAGTAGCCATACATGGAATAAACCCTAAATCCATTTTAATTCTAATCTTTCTAGGTCTATTAAACTAAGGGATCATCTTAGGTATTTAGATCTTTACCTTTGTCCTAAGCTTGAAGGTGCAACTGAAGTGTTAATGATATAACTTTGATGCTTGATCTCCTCCCTTCAATGTTACTTTCGGATCTTTAATCTTTATAGCATCATGACCATGAAAATAGGTTGAGATTTACAACGGACTCTATGAAATTAGCCAATTACAAACATATATCTAACAAGGTATAAGACTTGAATCATTATAATTGACTTTGAGTTAGTAAATTAGGCTTGGTGAACTGGGAGTCGATTTCGTAATTTTTCCCAAAAGGGTATCTACACAAAAGTTCTTTTGTTATGGATGTTCTTATTGTTGTTTTTAATTTCACACACACACACACACACACACTCTTATAATTGCACACACCATGTGTTCGATGATTTGACCCTTGGTTGTTTTATTCAATTTTTTCATCAATTGAGTTTTGAGGTGGTTGGCTTATTGGAGGGATATGGTGTATTGGAGCCTTGGTTGATGGATTGCCACATTCATACAAACATCAACTCATCCATGTCAGTTTGTTATTGATTTGGTTAAAAGGGGTTCAAAACACTTAATTAAAAAATTAATCATTTAATTTGGTAATTGTGGTTAATAGGTTATAAATTGATGTTTGTTCAAGATGAAAATTTTAATTAACTTATTCACCCCCCCCCTCTAGGTCATGCGTGTGATTCCATGTGTATAATCGTTTGGAAGGTGTAAAACCCGAAAAAATTAAAACTTAATTAGAAATGGTAAAATGGTAATTAGCCGTTATAGAACCCAAATTTTACTAGAACTCAGATGACAAAATGGACCTCATCGTTATATTCATCTTGTGAAAACGAAATGGGTATACAAATTTCGTTAAATCCTGAGACATTAAAAAAAATCATGCATTACAAGGTGAAATATGTGATCGGGCGTTATGTGATTAAAATTCTAACAAGAAGATTTTTATTCATGGGACCAATGATGTATTCAAAATATTCAATCAAAAAAACGTTACCTACACTTGACACGTGTCAAATTTTAATTGGTTTTGGGAGATTTCAAGCCAATTAAAAAGGGACACATGGCAAACTCTACACCAAGCATTTGAAAAAAAAAAAAGAAGTCTTGGTCTTCCATTTTGCTTTTGGATGGCAGAAGGTTTGAGAGAAAGTGAGATAGAGAAAAAGCTAAAAGTTCTTCAATTCCTCTTCATTTTCATTCAATTTTATCTTTAAATCCGACCGTTAAAATTTGATCATGCAAGAACAAAAGTTGTTCTACACAACAAGACCTATCCATTGACACCAAGATCGCCCATATTCCTTCATGTTTTGCTGCTCAGATTGTTTGGACAGCAGCTAGGTCAACTTGGTTTTAAGTTGTTTGCCTCACTCCTTTGCGTTTACTTGACTACTTAAGGTGTTTTCTTCACCACCATTTTGCCTTACATTTTGAGGGGTTTAAAGCTTCAAATACAAGGTGGGGTTCCCTTCTATTGGGTATTAATTTCAAACTAATTTGTGTATGTGAGTTTGGTTAAATGTAGGATTTATAGTTAATCCTTTAATTTATGGAGCCCTATTATAATTAATTTGTTATGTTTCCGAATTATTGGCATAAAGCATGATAATTGTAAATTAGCATGGCCTGGAGGAATTTATGACATATCAAGTTTAATTGATTTATAAACATGTGATATGGGTATGAGTTCATATGTATATTAAATGGATAAATTAGCAAGTGACTAGTATGGCCAATTGTGCTTATGTTTATTGAAATTAATGAACTTGTTGCTATGTGAAATTATGTTTATTAATTAATAAACATATTGCTATGTTGAAAGTGATGAGCACACTAGGTGTGTAAATTGATACATATTACATGTTTGATGAAATGCTATGATAATAAATAGATGTATTTCTTTTGTATTTGAGATTGTAAGTTCATTTAAATTGCATTTGGGCATACATGGCATGTGCATGGGTTTAACACAACATCTGCATTGGCATGGTAGTTGATTAACCCTAATTAAGGCATAATTTAATAGGTAAATTGTATTAGTTGAATAAAGTAAACTAGTCAAAATAAATCAAATTAGAGTTAGTGTGTGAATAAAGGATAATACATTAATTGTTGTTCTTTTCAGGGTTTTGTACGTCAAAGCTACAAACTACTAGGAAGCCAATTGCATTAAAACTACAAACTACTGGGAAGCCAATTGCATTAAAACTACAAACTACTGGGGTGCCAATTATCAAAGCTCAAAACAAAGGGGGATCAAAGAATTCAAGGCCACCTAACAAGACTTTCACCTCTCTTGTTGCCTATAAATACCACCCCTTAGGACTTGTAAAACATTCATCTTTTGGTAGTGGAAAACACTCCAAAAGTATTATTGTTTTCCTTATTGCTTATTGCTTTCTTTAAGTATTGCTTTCTTTTATTGTATTATTGCTTTCTTTTAATTTATTGCTTTCTTTTACTTTAAGTATTGCTTTCTTTTATTGTGTTATTGCTTTCTTTTATTTCCATTGCTTGAGCTTCCTTCTTCCCTTAGAGGAGTGAAACTCTTCTACTTTTCTAGAGCTTTACCAAAGCCGTGAAGGGTGGAATGTGATTCACTCATTCTTTGTCGAAGATCGGCTCCTTGTGTAAAGTGTTTTACCTTGTAACTCCTCTACTTGGAGGGATGAGCATCACTCACTTTTCTAGTTTTAACAAAGCCATGAAGAGTGAGTAGTTTCTCATCCAATCTTTAGTAAGAGGTGGTTATCCGGAAGTTAAATTTATGCAATTCGTTTATGCTTAGCTTTAGTCTTTATTTTTTCATAATGTCTTCTCATCATATTGTTGTCTTTATTTTAAGCATGAATAGCTAAATCTCTTAGTTGGCAAAACCAAGAGGAACCTCCACTTGGGTATACCATTTCAACTCATTCTCCTCCCCTCTTTCAGAGTTCAATGGTTCGGTTTGACTGGGTTGAGGGTGGATAACTTGGTGAGTCTTTGATATTCCGTAGGCCTAGTCACGGTTTATGCTTAGATACTCACCAATCTTACCCCTAGCTTCCCACGAATCAATCGTTCATTCATGCTCTATTGGAGGAGGGTTTCGAGTTGAGACGGTATTCCTATTGGAGTGACCTCTTGGATTTGCCAACATTTGTTTCTCATTTTACTAGCATCAAAACAACTTCACCAAACAACTTCCAACAATCAAAGATTTTACACTTTCTTTCTCCCAAAATCACCTTCCCCTCGGTTTACTTCCTTCCCCGTGGAAACGACCTTGGAATACCACCAAGTAAAACACGATCCGCGAAAGTCTCCTTGCACTTGGGGAGCACTTTTGTTCACACATACTCACATTTGAAATCTCATTCATCCACCATTCCGTTGCCCTTTCTTTTGACATCATCCCTAGGAGAGTGACACTCCCCTTTATTCATATACTATACATGCTAAAAGGTGATGTTTATAGGTTAGGAAACAACAAGGAAATTTGTCAAGCATTTTTGGCGCCGTTGCCGGGGAAGGCAAGTGTCAAACCAAGAAGGTGATTTTCGGACGACGGAGGTAAGTCCCATGATCTTCATCATGGGCTGAGGTACGTTGTTCCGTGTACATAATCTTGTTTGTGTATAACTTTGTTTGTATATATTTTGTTTTATGTGGAGGCGGAACGACCGAAACCGACTTGTTAGACAAAATTTGGCCCCTACCATGAATATTGACCAAGAACAACCCGAGGATGCGGGTGACAATTTTGACAATATAGGTGCAAATCCAAATGTCCAAAGGGGTGGGGGACCACAAGAACCCCAAATACCCAATCCGAGAATGAATTTTCCCCCTCCCGTGAATGAGGGGAATAATTTTCAAATGGATCCCCCGGTGAGGTCAATGAGGGATTTCCTACAACCAACACGAAGCACCACACCATCATGCATCCTCCTTCCGGTCCAAGCTCATCTTTTCATAGTTAAGCCAGGGATGTTGCAACTAATTCCCACGTTCAACGGATTTGAAACTCAGAGCCCCTATTCACACATAAGGGATTTTGAGGAAATGGTTGCAACTTTCCTCCCCAATCATGGGATGGAAGAGATAGCTAGAATGAAATTGTTTCCCTTTTCCCTGAAAGACAAGGCAAAAACGTGGCTTATTTCCTTAAGGCCTCGAACCATCACATCGTGGAGCCAAATGATTTCTGAGTTTTTGAACAAATTCTTTCCGGTGCATAAAACCACTGCCCTAAAAAAGCAAATTCAAAACTTTTCGGAAAAGCCCAATGAGCAATTCTATCAATGTTGGGAGAGGTACAAGGAATTGCTACAATCCCTTCCACATCATGGCTTTGAACCATGGCAATTGGTGAGTTTCTTTTATGAAGGAATCACACCGGGCCATCGACAGTTCATTGACATGATGTGTAATGGGGAGTTTTTGAACAAAGACCCTGATGAGGCCTTAGATTACTTTGATACATTGGCACAAAATGCACAATCATGGGACATTACAGATCCTACCGATGTACCAAGGTCTTCTCCTCAAAAGAATGGCCAAACTCAAGGAGGAGGGATTTATGATTTGAGAGACCGGGAAGACTTGTTTTCAAAAAATGCTTGACAAACTTCCTTGTTGTTTCCTAACCTATAAACATCACCTTTTAGCATGTATAGTATATGAATAAAGGAGAGTGTCACTCTCCTAGGGATGATGTCAAAAGAAAGGGCAACGGAATGGTGGATGAATGAGATTTCAAATGTGAGTAT
>CAUOFW020000001.1:5887591-5907922 GCA_963454935.2 Ilex paraguariensis
ACCCTCAACCCAGTCAAATCGAACCATTGAACTCTGAAAGAGGGGAGGAGAATGAGTTGAAATGGTATACCCAAGTGGATGTTCCTCTTGGTTTTGCCAACTAAGAGATTTAGTTATTCATACTTAAAATAAAGACAACAATATGATGAGAAGACATTATGAAGAAATAAAGACTAGAGCTAAGTATAAACGAAATGCATAAATATAACTTCCAGATAATCACCTCTTACTAAAGATTGGATGAGAAACTACTCACTCTTCATGGCTTTGCTAAAGCTAGAAAAGTGAGTGATGCTCATCTCTCTAAGTAGAGGAGTTATAAGGTAAAATACTTTACACAAGGAGCCGATCTTCGACAAAGAATGAGTGACTCACATTCCACCCTTCACGACTTTGGTAAAGCTCTAGAAAAGTGGAAGAGTTTCACTCCTCTAAGGGAAGAAGGAAGCTCAAGCAATGGAAATAAAAGAAAACAATAACACAATAAAAGAAAGCAATACTTAAAGTAAAAGAAAGCAATAATACAATAAAAGAAAGCAATACTTAAAGAAAGCAATAAGCAATAAGGAAAGCAATAATACTTTTGGAGTGTTTTTCACTACCAAAAGATGAATGCTTTACAAGTCCTAATGGGTGGTATTTATAGGCAACAAGGGAGGGTGAAAGTCTTGTTAGGTGGCCTTGAATTCTTTGTTCCCCCTTTGTTTTGAGCTTTGATAATTGGCACCCCAGTAGTTTGTAGCTTTAATGCGATTGGTTTCCCAGTAGTTTGTAGCTTTGACGTACAAAACCCTGAAAAGAACAACAATTAATGCATTACCCTTTATTCACACACTAACTCTAATTTGATTTATTTTGACTAGTTTACTTTATTCAACTAACACAATTTATCTATTAAATTATGTCTTAATTAGGGTTAATCAGTAGTGTGTGTTTGTGCATGCGTTGATCACTTATCACATAGGTGAATGGGTGGGACTTGGAAATTGGACTAATTCCGGTTAAGTCTCATGAAAATATGCATGATAATTTTTTGGGGTATAAAAAGAAGGGCCAGATTCTCCATCGGGTGCGATACCCAATTTTATTGGTTACACACTATATGGTGGTGTAACCAGTCTATAAAAGTGTGATGATGTATGCGGAGCCGAAGGTGGGATGTCCTCAGAATCCATGTCGGTTTAGTAGCCCATTGGTGGAAGTCCATAAATTACCTATCCCATAAAGACAAGATAATAAATGGAAGTTCATTGAATATATATCAATGGTGTAGGCATGGAGTGCCCAGTGCATGAGCCCAAGTTTGGTTCAGGTTTCGGAACATTACCTCATGTCATGACATGGTTTGTAATGCCCCAAAATCCACCTTGGACGGCATTACTATCTAAATACCATTCACATCATGAGAGCAACTAATAAAATTCATCAAATAAGAAAATTTCATTCAACATATGTAGTGTCTACAATATCTTCCCAAAAGAATATGCCCAAAACATGGCAATTACATCCAAAAGAATCAAATTTAACTTGCAGCGGAATAACAAAATATTAGACTCCCTTGAGTCTCAAAATAAATTTTCCTAATCTAGGACAAAAGTAAATATAATCCTAGGCATCCATCTCATGATCCAACTTTCCATCTATCAAAGCTTCCCCATGTGCTTGTTCATCTATTCCGAGCTCCTCCTCTAATCCATAATCTGAAAAATATGTTGTTTGTAAGGGGTGAGCACACAGCTCTGTAGAACAATCCTCCCAAACTCAAACAAGGTTTAGAAAAACATATAAAATAAGTCGGTCTCATTTCGCAAATATCGTATATCTATTTTGAAAGAAAACAGTGACATTTCATCAANACAATATGATGAGAAGACATTATGAAGAAATAAAGACTAGAGCTAAGTATAAACGAAATGCATAAATATAACTTCCAGATAATCACCTCTTACTAAAGATTGGATGAGAAACTACTCACTCTTCATGGCTTTGCTAAAGCTAGAAAAGTGAGTGATGCTCATCTCTCTAAGTAGAGGAGTTATAAGGTAAAATACTTTACACAAGGAGCCGATCTTCGACAAAGAATGAGTGACTCACATTCCACCCTTCACGACTTTGGTAAAGCTCTAGAAAAGTGGAAGAGTTTCACTCCTCTAAGGGAAGAAGGAAGCTCAAGCAATGGAAATAAAAGAAAACAATAACACAATAAAAGAAAGCAATACTTAAAGTAAAAGAAAGCAATAATACAATAAAAGAAAGCAATACTTAAAGAAAGCAATAAGCAATAAGGAAAGCAATAATACTTTTGGAGTGTTTTTCACTACCAAAAGATGAATGCTTTACAAGTCCTAATGGGTGGTATTTATAGGCAACAAGGGAGGGTGAAAGTCTTGTTAGGTGGCCTTGAATTCTTTGTTCCCCCTTTGTTTTGAGCTTTGATAATTGGCACCCCAGTAGTTTGTAGCTTTAATGCGATTGGTTTCCCAGTAGTTTGTAGCTTTGACGTACAAAACCCTGAAAAGAACAACAATTAATGCATTACCCTTTATTCACACACTAACTCTAATTTGATTTATTTTGACTAGTTTACTTTATTCAACTAACACAATTTATCTATTAAATTATGTCTTAATTAGGGTTAATCAGTAGTGTGTGTTTGTGCATGCGTTGATCACTTATCACATAGGTGAATGGGTGGGACTTGGAAATTGGACTAATTCCGGTTAAGTCTCATGAAAATATGCATGATAATTTTTTGGGGTATAAAAAGAAGGGCCAGATTCTCCATCGGGTGCGATACCCAATTTTATTGGTTACACACTATATGGTGGTGTAACCAGTCTATAAAAGTGTGATGATGTATGCGGAGCCGAAGGTGGGATGTCCTCAGAATCCATGTCGGTTTAGTAGCCCATTGGTGGAAGTCCATAAATTACCTATCCCATAAAGACAAGATAATAAATGGAAGTTCATTGAATATATATCAATGGTGTAGGCATGGAGTGCCCAGTGCATGAGCCCAAGTTTGGTTCAGGTTTCGGAACATTACCTCATGTCATGACATGGTTTGTAATGCCCCAAAATCCACCTTGGACGGCATTACTATCTAAATACCATTCACATCATGAGAGCAACTAATAAAATTCATCAAATAAGAAAATTTCATTCAACATATGTAGTGTCTACAATATCTTCCCAAAAGAATATGCCCAAAACATGGCAATTACATCCAAAAGAATCAAATTTAACTTGCAGCGGAATAACAAAATATTAGACTCCCTTGAGTCTCAAAATAAATTTTCCTAATCTAGGACAAAAGTAAATATAATCCTAGGCATCCATCTCATGATCCAACTTTCCATCTATCAAAGCTTCCCCATGTGCTTGTTCATCTATTCCGAGCTCCTCCTCTAATCCATAATCTGAAAAATATGTTGTTTGTAAGGGGTGAGCACACAGCTCTGTAGAACAATCCTCCCAAACTCAAACAAGGTTTAGAAAAACATATAAAATAAGTCGGTCTCATTTCGCAAATATCGTATATCTATTTTGAAAGAAAACAGTGACATTTCATCAAATCTCAAGTTTAAGCAATATCAATAGATTAAATAAGGAAACAAACCAATTTCCAACAAGGAGCCATTTCCACAACCACCATTTTCACCATAAAACATAACCACCATGGATCTCAATCCACCGTTTGCACGATAAACAATAATCATCAATATATATATGTATCTCAAGAATGATGCATGATTCGCATAAATAAACACATCGAGAATATCCTGGCCCCCACACACACACACGTAATCCTCGCAAGGATTCTCAATCTTTAGGAAGGGCATATACCAATGCATTGGTAGGGACGATCCAACCTAGGAATAGTATACTAACCCTCAGCCTCAATAACACGTGAGCGAATAGTGGTTTGGTCCTCGCAAGACACCAACCCCACTACGAGTGATAGAGAACCTTCAAACCCACACGGAGTAAGAAACGCATCTAACCCACTCTACAATATTCGGTCAACGGCCAACCATGGTCATCCAAACATCCACAAGAGATACAATATTCAAATCAATTTCTTCAATCACAAATACATTCAAAAATTCCCAAATTTTACATATTGTATCTCCGTAGAATAATTAAAGAAAAATGCAAGAGATCATCATAAATACCATTTTGTGGTTGAATATAAAGCCCTAAAGTTTTGGAATAAAAAACAAAGGAAAAATCAAGAGAAAAATCCATTTCTCTTGAAAACTAGAGTTTTGAGTCAAGAAGAAGAGATTTAGTGGTTATCACACCATAGATTTGTTTAAAACATGATAGTTTTTGCAAGAATATCAAGAATCAATGATTTACTAACAAATAAATAAGATTTAGAGTCAAAATAATACATATAAGTAAACCTTAGCCTTAATGTAAGAGAATAGGAAGAAACCCCTACCTTGGTGTTCTTAAAGAAATCTAGAGTTTTGATTCAATCCATGGCGCAAATCCCCTTTTATCTTTTATTTTTCTCTTCCTTTCTTCCTCTCTAAGGTTTTCTAGTGTTTGAGGTGTTGAAATAGGGCTAAATGGGACGTCTTTATGTATTTATAGTGGAAGGAATCGGACTCAAATCGCGACTTAAAATTTCTGAAATCTGTCGGGCGTACCGGTACGGTATGACTACTGGTCTTCGGCCCTTTGGCAGTTTTGTCCCTTTTTCCTTTTTTTTTTCATTTCCAATCCACCTTTAACCCTTCCAAAGCCAACCCAAACTTATACAAAATACTTTTGAGCATTAAACCTAGTTGGTACAACTTCTATTACAAACGATTTCATATATTTATCGGGTTTTCACAATATCATTATTTCTACGGTTATAACATATATGGTTCATTCCTCTGCCATTACATATATTAAAATTACTACACAATTTATTATGATATTACTATAATCATGTGGGGGTTTACATGGTTAGTAGCATTTATTTATGTAGATGTTGCATATATGAACACTTCATGTTTGTGAATTGTATCACCCATCGTGTGCATCATTAGGTTGGGAGGCGTACTTCATAGAAGATACCCTACAAGGCATTAACTCACCCCATTGTGGGAAAACATTTCAGGTACAGTACATGCTTTCGAAGATAAGCCACACTTGGGGCTAGCTTGATGGTAAAGCCGAAGTTTGAGCTCCTATTTTGATGTCATAAATACCTTTACTCCCAATTGTAATTACTTAGGTAGCCTTGTATTTTTGAAATATACAGCACATGTATATTCTTTTGTGAAGGCATGTAACTTGTAGGCATTTGTATCTATTCTTTTGAAAAATGAAAGATTTGTATATTTGGAGTTGTTGGTTGATGTTTAAGGCATGAGAATTGTTTAAATTGGACCTTTGAAGGTCATTGTAATTGCCTTGAGACAGATAATGTTTTGCATGGGAGCTCTCTGTACAAATGAGACTCTGTCATAATTCCATTGGAATTGGTCCACCAGGACCGATGCCTTAAGTTAATTAATAAGGATGAATGGGTAATGAAAACCTCGAAATTTGGGGCGTCACAGCTTAGTATCAGAGCCTAGGTTCTCGATTTACCTAAGGCTTGTGGGACATGAGTCTAGGCCATTGCATCCATTGTGTATTGCATGTTAAATGTATTAAATGTTACATTCTATGTGTTATGAGATTATATGCATGATTAAATGTATATAGGAATTAGACACTATGGTTAGAAAACATAACCTTAAAGTCAAAAAAGGAAATGGTAGAAAAATCTACTATTTGGGTATCTACTGGTAAGTCATGTATCTCCTACCAACAGAACAAGAATAAATTTTTCAAAAAATAAAAAAAATTCTACGATTTTAAATTTTGATCTCTAACTCTAGGATACTAAGTTATTGCTCTATTGCTATGTTATGTGTGTGTAGATGGCTAGGATAGTTAATCGAACAAGCTCGACTCGAATTCGAGCCGAACTTGAAAAGCTTGTTTCTTAATCAAGCTTTAAAAATTATTCAAGTTTGACTTATTTAGGAAATGAGCCGAGCCTGAACGAGTCGAACTCGAGTCGAGCCTGACTATTTGCACATAAACGAGCCGAACTTGTCGAGTTTGAGCTGAACTTGTAGGGCTTATTTTTTAAACGAGCCTAAACACTTGTTCAAGCTTGAGCTCGTTTAGAAAATGAACCGAGCCTGAATGAGTCAAACTCGAGCCGAACTCAAGCCAAGCTCGAGTAGCTCAGTTTGATTAACAACCCTATAGATGGCAACTAGAGGAACGATATGTTGGGGTGGACAGAACAGCCAACCAACACCACCGGCTTTTGATCAACAAACCTTCATGGAGGTTATGGGTATTGTGGCTGCAAACCTAGTTCAGGCAAGTACCAACATTGGACAAGGAGGCTCAAGTAATCTCCAAAATTTTAAGCCCTACAAACCACCAAATTTTGTGTGAGGAGGGGATCCGATGATAGTTGACCATTGGTTCCAACAGGTGGACAAGATTATAGAGGCAATGGAGATTACATCTAACGCCACCAAGATACGGTTTGCCACTTTTTAGCTTGAGGAAGAGGTGGATCAATGGTGGACATGGGCAAAAATCCCGAGAGACATCAAGGTGATGACATGGAAAGGTTTTTAAGAGCTCTTCTTGAATAAGTATTTCTCATCAACTTTTTGGCAAGTCAAAGCATGAGAATTCCTAGACTTGAAGCAAGGAACGATGACTATCATGCAGTGCATGGCCAAGTTTATAGAATTGGCAAAGGTGCAGAGGTTTAAGGATGACCTAAAGCTATCCATCAATGGGAAGATTATTGGTTATAGGTTGCACGACCTTGACGAGATGATTGAGACCGCCATGGCCATCGAGAAAAAGGTTGAAGACACCAAGAGTATTCAGGAGGCCAGATCAAAGGACAAGAAGAAGGAGGGACAATCCTCCATTACTAGCTCAGGAAAGAGACCTAAGACTTCTACCCCACAGGGATCACAAGGACAGGACTGAGTCTATCAGGGCTAGGGCCAATCTTCCCAAAGCTGGAAGAACTCTAGGGGCACACACCAAGGAGGCCCACATATATGTTTCTATTGCCACCAACTAGGCTACTTAAAGAGAGAGTGTCCGAATAGATAAGGAGCATAGAGCTATGGGGCATCTCTGTTCCAATCATTAGTGGGACCACCCCAGACCATTTATGTTCCTTCTTTCCCCACCATGGGTCAAGGAAGCCAATACTAGTACCAGTATTAGACTGCATGGCAGAGCTCCACAGCTTCACATGCGAGGACACCCCAACAAGGTCAAAGAGTAGGCCGAGGTTGGGGACAAACTTTTAGGCAGGGACTTTAGGGACCCAGGGTTAAGTCTTTGCCATCACACCACAGACTTTACCAGTAGATCAGTTGGTGATTTAGGGTACATTTCTTCTCTCTTGATTATGGACTAGAGTATTATTTGATTCTGGTGCATCACACTCTTTTATTGCCACATCATGCGTACGAGACTTGTGCTTAGAGGCCGAGACTCTGGAGGAGCCCATGTATATAAGTTCACCCCTAGGAGATAGGGTTTGTATTTACAAGATATATCGGGGTTGTGACTTGGAGATCAGAGGGACCCAGCTCACCAAGGACCTTAGGGTCATCGAGATGACAAAGTTTGATGTCATACTCAAGATGAACTGGTTGACGGCACACAAGGTCTTCATTGATTGCAAGCACAAGAGGGTTACAGCCTATACTTCAAATGGGGTTTGTTTCAAGGTTTAATGGGAGAAACACAATATTTTTATCCCAGACCATATATGACTCCAATGGCACGTATAGTTAATAGGTTGACTTGTTAGCCTTACACTAGAGGATGAGGCAAGATAGGAGTTAAGTTTGTCTCGAGTCATGTGCGACTATGCAGATGTCTTCCCAGATGAGTTGCTAGGGTTGCAACCGTTTTGGGATATAGATTTCACCATAGAGTTACATAGGATGACATTGACAGAGTTGCATGAGCTTAAAAGTCCAGTTACAAGAGCCATTAGATAGAGGCTTTATTAGGCTGAGTACCTTACCTTGGGGTGTTCTGGTGCTATTTGCCAAGAAGGAGGACATGACACTTAAGCTCTACATTGACTACCGACAATCGAACAGGGTCACTATCAAAAATAAGTACCAACTGCCGAGGATCGATGATCTTTTTGATCAACTGAGAGGGGCACGAGTCTACTCCAAGATAGATCTACTCCATGGTACTATCAGTTAAGGATTAGGAAAGCTGACATTCTGAAGACGACATTTTGAATACGTTACAGGAATTTTAAGTTTATAGTTATGACCTTCATATTGAAGAATACCCCAGCTAAATTCATGCATCTTATGCATAGGGTGTTCCAGCCCTACCTAAATTATTTCGTCGTGGTCTTTGTTAATGACATATTGATCAACTCCAAGTCTGAGATAGAGCATGAGGGTTACTTGGGGATTGTGTTTCAGACCTTGAGGGACCATCAATTGTACGCCCAAGTTTAGTAAATATGAGTTATGGATGACTAAAGTGAAGTTTCTGGAACACGTGGTGTCTACTTTGAGTGTGTCAGTGAACACAGAGAAAGTTGAGGTAGTTATGAGTTAGGAGCATCTAACCAAGAGAAGTCCTCAATGAACCTTCGATAATATCTTACTAGTGTAGCTTCCCGAGAGTGACAAATGCTCGACACTGTGGGGTAGTTCAGCTTACACTATAGGGGTCAGGCTCATGGCGTTTTGGGAAGTCTGGTGGCTACGCCTTCCTTACTGAGTAGGATAATCAAGTCTCAGGGGCAAGACAGAGATATTGTCCATCAGGGTCATCCTAAAAAAGAACTCACGTTGGATTCGTCTTGCGAAAATGAGTTGGGTATACAAATTTCATTGAATTCTAAGACAATCGAAAAAAATCACACATTACGATGTGAAATATGTGATCGAATGTTATGTGATTAAAATTCCAACAACTAGATTTTTATTCATAGCACCCATAATGCATTTAAAATAGTTAGTCAAAAAAAACATTATCGACACTTGAAAAATGTCAAATTGTAATTGGTTTTTGGGAGATTTCAAGCTATTTAAAAAGGGACACATGGCAACCTATACATCAAGCTAGGGTTGCAAGTGGACCAGGTAAAAATGGGTATTCGTCCAAATTCGCCCCGTTTGGATCAGGGATGGAGCATACTTATTGGATGGTGGACATATACGGGGATACTCATATAAACCCGTGCAGGGATGGACTGGCACTTACCCCCACCCCGTCTCTGCCTTGCCTCTCCCCCCCCCCCCGCTTTACCCATTATTATTAATATTCTTATTTTATATATATTTATATATATGTGGTGAATACAAATCTACGTATTATTGAATAATTTTTTCTTCTGAATTTTTTTTTATTTTTTGATTTTTTTTTTATAGTTTTAGCTTGTAAAAGTGTAGATCTTTATGTTTTTATATTTCTTTTATGTTGGATTTAAAAGAAAGACAAAATTTTAATTATATTATGTTGGATTATGTTGTAGACAATGTTTTAATTATATAATGTTGTAAATGACAAACTTTTAATTATGTTATGATATTCTATAATTATGTTAGATTATTTAGAATGTTAGATTTATTTAGAATTTTAGATTATGTTGGCTTGGGCTTGGGCAGGTAAGGTGGACGAGGTTGGGGGCGTAGGTGAAGGTAGGGGATGGGACGAGGACGGGAATTACAAATTTATGCACAGACGGGGATAGGGATAAAAATTATACCCGTTAACGGGAGTGGACCGGGGATGGAAAGAATTTTTCTAAGCGGGTACGGGGATGGAGACTACACCCCCACCCTGCTTCGATCCATTGCTATCCCTACACGAAGCATTTGAAAAAAAAAAAGAAAAAAGAAAAAGGAAGATTTGGTCTTCCATTTTGCTCCTTGATGGCAGAAGGCATGAGAGAAAGCGAGGTAGAGAAAAAGCTAAAAGTTCTTCAATTCCTCTTCATCTTCATTCAATTTTATCTTTAAATCCGACCATTAAAATTTCATCGGGCAAGAACAAAATTTTTTCTACACGTCAAGACATCCATTGACACCAAGATCGCCCATATTCCTTCACGTTTTGTTTCCCAAATTTTTTTGACAACAACTGGGTCAACTCGGTTTTGAGTTGTTTGACTCAATCCTTCGGGTATTTGCATTGGATTTCTTAACTACTTCAAGGATTTTTCTTGACCACCAATTTGCCTTACATTTTGAGGGGTTTAAAGCTTCACATACAAGGTGGGGTTCCCTTCTATTGGGTATTAATTTCAAACTAATCTGTGTATGAGAGTTGGGTTAAATGTAGGATTTATAGTTAATCCTTTAATTTATGGAGCCCTATTATGATTAATTTGTTATGAGTCAAAATTAGTGGCTTAAGGTATGATAATTTTAAATTAGTATGACCTTGAGGAATTTATGACATATCAAGTTTAACTGATTTATTAACATGTGATATGGGTATGATTTTATATGTATATTAAATGGATAAATTAGCAAGTGACTAGTATGGTCAATTGTGCTTATGTTTATTGAAATTAATGAACTTGTTGCTATGTGAAATTGTGTTTATTTAATTAATAAACATTTTGTTATGTTGAAAGTGACGAGCACACTAGTTGTGTAATTTGATGCATATTACATGTTTGATGAAATGCTATGATAATAAATATCCTTATTTCTTTTGTATTTGAGATTGTAAGTCCATTTAAATTGTATTTGGGCATAGATGGCTTGTGCATGGGTTTAACACAACATCCATGATGCATTGGCATGGTAGTGTGTGTTTGTGCATGGGTTGATCACTTACCACATAGGTGAGTGGGTGATGGGACTTGGAAATCGAACTAATTTTGGTTAAGTCTCACGCAAATTTGCATGATAATTTGTCGAGGTATACCAAGAAAGGCTAAATTCTCCCTCAGGGTGCAAGACTCAATTTTATCAGTTACACACTATTCGGTGTTGTAACGAGTCCATAAAAGTGTGATGATGTATGCAATGCCAGAAGTGGGTTATCCTTAGAATCCGTGTCAATTTGGTAGCCCGCTGGTGGAAGTCCATAAATTTCCTACCCCATGAAGACAAGATAATAAATAGAAGTTCATTGAGTATATCTCAATGGTGTGGGCATGGAATGCCCAGTGCATGAGCATTGCATCACATGTGTCGTGGGAGCCCAGATTTGGTTTAGGGTTCGGTCATACATGCATCCATGAAACATTACCACATGCCATGGCATGGTTAGTAGCATTTACTTATGTAGTGTTGCATATATGAACACTCCATGTTTGTGAATTATATCACCCATCATGTGCATCATTGGGTTGGGAGGCGTACTTCATAGAGGATACCCTACTAGGCATTAACTCGTCCCGTTGTAGAAAAACATTTCAGGTATAGTGCATGCTTTCGAAGATGGCCCACACTCGGGGCCAGCTTTATGTGAAAGTTGAAGTTTGAGCTCCTATTTTGATGTCATAGATACCTTTAGTCCTAATTATAATTACTTAGGTATCATTTTATTTTTGAAATATGTATATTCTTTTGTAAAGGCATGTAATTTGGGGGCATTTGTTTCTATTCTTTTGACAAATGAAAGATTTGTACATTTGGAGTTTTTGGTTGATTTTTAAAGCACGAGAATTGTTTAAATGTTTACATTGGACCTTGGAGGGCCATTGTAATTGCCTTGAGACATGTTGTGTTTTGCGTGAAATTTTCTGCATAAAGGAGATTCTACAAGAATTCAATTGGAATTGGTCCACTGGGACCGAAACCTTAAGTTAATTAAAAGGGCTTAACGGGTAATAAGGACCCCCAAAATTTGGGGCGTCATAGAAAGATTCTTACATTACAAAATTTCACTTTATATCCTTAATAAAGTCCCTAAATTTTAAATAAATTCACAATTATAAAATAAAGTCCACTTAAGTCCCCAAATTAAACCCCTAATTATGTTCTAATAGCATTACTTATTTATAGTGAATTTTTTTTCAATGTTTGGATCCACAACTAATTTAGCTTCTATTAATTCCTGTACATATTGTTAAAATATCATGATTTTTCTTAAGTTAATGCATTGCTCCCTTGATTTTCAAATATTCCTATGATTGCCCTTGCCTATTTTCTTTTAGAGTAAACTACATATTTTGTTCTTTATGTCAATAAGTCCTTTAACGTTTTTTTTTTTTTGATCTCCTAAATTCTTTAATTGTATTAATTGAGCCTTTTTGTCTGCTTCTATTAAATTTTCTAACCAAAAGCGGTGAAGTGTGTCACTCACATGACACAAATAAGTACACATATGACCCTAAATTATGACCTTATGTCAATTAAGCCCCTGAGTTTTTTTTGTCAATTGAGCTCCTAAACTCTGTAATTATGTCAATTGAGTCCTTCTGTCTTTTGTGTCATATGATCACTTGAGTAACAGACTCTAATGGAGGCAGACAAAATGATTTAATTGACACAATTAGAGAATTCAAACGCTTAATTGACACAAAAAAAACAATTTAAGAGTTTAATTGATATAAGAGTCATAATTTAAGGACTATATATATAGTTTACTCTTTCTTTTATTAACTTAGTGGCCTATTACTGGCATCCTAATCCAACAAAGTTGATGTTTTATTTCCAGACAGCATGAAACTACTTTGAACCGTTATATATTGACCAAAGATAGCATATATCTTTTATGTGATACATTATCCTTATTTGTAAAGTTTCCTTGACACTTTTTTTGATCAAGTAATGGCTTATAACCCCATAAATACAAATTAGATGCAAATGGTAAAATACCTTGACCCAAAATAGAGTTTTTTTTTCTAAACAACTAATTTCTCAACAAGATGAAAGATGAATTCAATTAGGCATCGCAGTAAAATGAAGTATAATTTTATCATGGATTCTCCAATTGTATACATTAAATAGGTTATGAGAAATTTATTATACATTAAAACGGTTATGAGAATCAATTAAAGAAACATTTTAAGATTTAAAAGAAAGTTGCATTTTGTTTTGATGTATTATTGATATTGATTTTGTAATCATATACTACTTTACCTTTAAATCTTAATTTTTTCCTCATGCTTAAACTTGGAAATCTTTCGTATAAGTTGTTATTTTTCTCATTAACGTTTTGCCCTTCCTAAAACAAAGTCATGTGTCTGCATCTGTATACTTGTTAATTAATTGCTAGAGCTCCTCCGTATTCAGTTTAAAAATTAATATCAAATTAAACATTTTTGAAAAAAAAATAAAGAAAGAAACATTGCCTTGAGTGTGGTATAAATGAATGCCAGTTCGAATCCCTCCGTTGCATTTAAGAAAAGAAAATTGCTATAGAAATTCACAAAATTAATTCACACCTTTTTGCTCATATGACTGAAAGAATCTCTCTTTTTAGGAAAATTATATGATGGAATAGACAGTTACTTTTGTAAATACAGAGTATTTCTATATGAGATATTCTGCGAAACATTAGGCCTTTCGGTGTCAATATGAACTTCAAGCTGTGATGTCTGTACGTGGATTGTGTGATTTAATAAATTTAGCGAAAATTGAAGGTGAGTCTCTCTAGATGGACTTATAATGACTTAAGTCTTGGAAAGAAATTTATTTGGGGATAAGTCCATGTTTAAACTATTATGTAGGTACTTAAGTCTACTTATTTTTTAAATTTCAAAATTATGTCTACCGGTATTAATTTTTTTCATAGATCATTGAGATATATATGAAAATCTTTGATTGAGTTATATATATAAATCGTTTATTAAATATTATGATAATTCATGAAAGTTTTGTATAAAAATTATGTATTCTGATAGTTATATATTGTAGTTTGATGTACGAATAAATTGTTGATCTATTAAGTCAAAATCAGATCACAAAATTTCTTTAACAATTCAAAATTTTCTTAAAATTAGTGTTACTATAGTGGCACAAATGTTACTATAGTGACACGAAAGAGATTGTTTTCCTTAAAATACTCGCTACCTTGGTTGTGTGTTTGTGAAATAGATCATGTAACTGTGTGATAACTAAAAAATGAATTTTAGAATTTCGATGTTTTGATGTTCTTGATTGGTGTTGAGCATCCTAATTCAACTGTCAACGGTGTGTTACTACTAGAAATTCTGTAAACTTTCAATTTGTGGATTGTATTTTCATTATAATCTTTTGAAAATTAATATTACTATGAAAACCCTATTGTCTTGTATTTTTTAAAAGTCGATGTGTAGCACAAACCTTTAATGTTACTGTGAAAATTCAATATGTATGTTACATAATATACATCTAAATACTTGCAATTGGTAGTGTAAAAGAAAATTGAGGTTGAATGTGTTATTATTTAAGATAATGAAATTCTTTATTGAGTATTGAGTATTTTAAGGAAAACAATCTCATTCGTGTCACTATAGTAAGACTAATATTAAAGAAATTTTGAATTGTTAAGAAAATTTTGTATTATAATATTGACTTAATAGACCAACAGTTTATTCAGACATTCAGCTTTAAAGTATCACTATCAGAATATATAAATTCTATATAAAACTTCTGTTAATTATCATAATATTTAATAAACGGTTTCTATATATAACTCAATCAAGGGTTTCTCTATGTATCTCAATGATCTAGCCTATGTGAAGACGACAGTAAGTCAGACGTTAGTTATTGTTTTTCCAAAAGGTAGGGTTACAATAGTAAACTTGACAAAAAAGTGGACTTAAGATCAAATAAATTTTTTTTGCTAGATTTATCTCCAAATAAGTCCTTCTAGGGTCACCGACTTCCAAATTTCCCATAAATTTAAACTTAAAATCATAGGATTGAATAAATTTAGGCAAGGACATACAAATCCCGTATTTGGGTAGTATATTTGGGTCAAAAATGAGTCCAAAATCCTCGTTTTTGGCCCAAATGAGCAGTAGAAAACAACTCATGTTGGTGGGGAAAAGTCTATCCCGTGGTGTATAAAATTAGGGAACATAAGAATATACTGAATACCAAAGATAAATAATCACAATATCCTCATAATCTGTTCAAAAGGATGAAATTTACCTATTGATTTAATGATAATTTGAGCTCATGTGGTAATTTAATGATCAAAATTCACAACTAATTGACCAAAGCATTATGTTTTTTGTTCTTGTTTTGTTTTACGTTTGCCTTGTGTTCAATTTCACTAGGATTGTCAATCTAGTTATGTCAAATCATACTTGTGTTATATATATTGAGATCATATCATATTCAGTTCATATTAACTTTATTGATATTTATTATCCTCTTATTAAAAAACATTAAACTTATGAATCTCTTTTCTTTGAATCGTTTAGATGAATAATTACAACTCTCAAATTTGACTCTATTTTCATAGAGGATGACTATGAATTGAAAGAAATATTGAGCCAAAAGTAATAATATTTTATAGTCAAGTTATAACGATTTGAGTGTTTAAATTATAACTCAAAAAGTCGCGATTGAATACAAAATGTTGTAATCAATAATGAAAACATAATTTTTGATGGTTAAGTTATAATTTATTGAGGTTATTTATAATGGAAGTAAATTATTGTAATTTTTTTTATAATGTATAACTTAATTTTTAAAAATAATAAAGTTTGGTACCGTACCGCAGGCTTTTCTCATAGCTCTATCCAGTCTTGCATGGTCCTTTCTTTAACCCATAACGAGTGTCCTACTTTATCCAGCATGAGTGGACTCCTTCACAGTTTGTGCCTCATTGCCTCTCCCGTCTGAATCTAATAGGGACCATTCCTTGGTGATTGGTGTGCCACACTACTTTATTGGCTTGAAAAGTACTGTACTACAGTACCGCCTTCTCGGTGAAAAGGTAATTGGACAGCTTAACTTGGAGGGACTTAACCGAGAATGATTTATGTGAGGTTATAAAAACCTAATTCGGTGGTACAAAATATCTCCTCAATCATGGTGTCTGACAATAGTTTAGAATATTCACCGAGCTTTAGGTGTGATTGAGAACTAGATCCGTTCTCCTCTATACTTGCAAAGGTAAGTCGGACATGAGAGGAATTTAGAAAAAAATTTTGTTCATGTGTGATTTAGTTACCTCAATCTCTTTCATAGGTTCCTCACTTACAGGTCACATGGTTAAGCCGTCAGTAGATCTTACTCGGCCTATTTGAACTGAATTGGTTGTGCTTCACTTACTTGACCTTGTTTTGTCGATCAAGTGAAAGTGATAATTGAGTTAAACTAGTCAAAATCCATTTAGAGCAGTACTCTACCGAGAATCAGTGGGTTGGAACTAATCTGAATTACTGAGTGCAGTATTCCGAGCACTTGATTTTTTCCTGTTTATTAGTTGGCCCAGTTTTGATAGAATTATATACTAAAATCTTGTTTTTGTAATAAAATTTAGTTTATTATTTAATAAAATTTCTTTATTTCCTATTTCAATGAAAATTGGTGTGGGTAAAATATTTGAATTATATTAAATATATGATATGCATGTGTGTCTTTTATTTTGCATTATAAATAATTTGGTGTGTAGAATTCAGCTTATGCATAGAAAATCAGATTATCATATCCTTGTATGATATAAGTAAAGGTTTGCAATCTTATATGGAATTAGACACACCATCAGTAGGATTGTAGTGCAATATTCTGACATAGTCTGTCTTGGTTATAAGAAACATTCTGATATCTCGGATTGTTGCACTATTACACTGTGTATTGGACATAACCATTATTGAGGTTATTTTTTTCTGACTAAATAAGAAAATAAATACCTAATGGTTATTATGATTGATTAAACTCTCAATTCTGAGATATTTAATTGCTATGTGCATCAAATGATTGTTACTTTAATTCATAAAAGAGTGAGATACCTATAGATTTAGGAATAAGAACAATGGAACTGCCATAACAAAGCCTGAAGAACTACGTCTTAAAATAATACTCAATGTAATCATATATGCACTTTGATTTCTTCTGAATTGCCATTAAAGCGTGCGCACAAGGGAAACCTCTAATCTGCCACTGATAGCAAGAACAAAAACACATCTACAAGTCAGCCATCACTGAATCCTCTACGTGAACCTCAAACACAAACTCATTAAAATGACTAACATTCCAATGCCTTCCAATTGACAAATTTTCATTCAACAATTTCTCAAACTCTAGATATAGAACTGATGTCCAGTGGCTACATTCTTCATTCTTGTTCGACATCATTTTCATTATCTTTATCCGTATACCATTAACCATATGACAACAGGCAAAAGTCATTCCTCAACAATCCAAGTATTAAATGACTACCACATTTGAACACATTTCTTCGTAACGCTAAAACCTAAAATATGCATTGGACCAATTTTCATAAGGAAAATTGGCCAAAAATCCATGCAAGAAGGTTCCGCCCCCTCATTCTTCAAACACTTCATGTTCATTTAAAACGCAGCTTCCATAGCTGCATAAACACATTTCATGAACATCTTCACAATTCTACTGCACAAAAACATTACTAAATTTGACAGGATATCTAGAATTAAGGTTGATCTTCAAATAATGCAAACAAAATGAATGTGGACTAAACGAAAAATGCTTTGAAACAAAATCAAGCATACCCTTGTTTCGATAAGATATGAACGTAAATGTTACTCTCATACTCAAAAAAACCAACTTCAGTTACTCTCATTCTCATAATCAACAACTGCAAATGTTAGTGGGTAAAAACCTAAAAAAAAAAAATACAATCAGCAAGGTACATTATAATAAGGTATCTCTGACACTAAAAAATTACATAAAACATACATTTTAAATGTTTGACAAGCATCAACTATGTTCAAAACATATTGTACAAACGGTACCTAATTAAACAACAAACTACAATAGGTACGTAAATAATAACAACTAATATTGGTTTCCATTCTTCCTAATGGTAGCAAGCAAATGACCTTTGTACTTATTTTTCAAAAGGGTATCATCAAAAAATAACATAGGCCGACAAAATTTAAATCCTTAGTTACATGTTGCGTATGAAAAAAACAATCTTGTGAAGGAGCAACTTTGCGGATCATACTCTAAAACACATTTAGAACCCGAATTTGTTTGCATTACAGAATCCACAGACCAACTCAGCTGATTGTATGACAGTGATTCATCACCTTGGAGCTAACTCTTTGCAATCTCCTTTCCATACCATGCATTATGGTAAGTAATATCTAGACCATAGTATTTTTTGAAATCCTTAACCACCTCAATCGACTTAATCAATGGTTTATCCTTGATTTGCTCAACCAAAATAGACAAGACAATACTAAACCGCATCATTGCACCCTTTTGCTCACAATAAACACTTCTACATGAATGAACATTTTCCAATTTTTTAATATAGAAAAAATCCATTCGCTTGGCACACCGAAGCATGAACATGCCAATTGTAGCCATCAGTTCTCTTCTTAATACACTTTTGTAGTTACCCTTGTCTTCTCATTCTTAACATAAACGAAACCAAAATCGAACTCAATGGCATACTTAAACAGCTTGTCTCGAAAATAAACTGTGCCACCCTCAAATTTTGTCCGACATGACTAATATAATTCTTCCATAAATCAGATAAGTACAACCTCTACACTGCAGTACCAAATCTGCCCAGAAATTCACTATCGTTTGAAAATATCATCCCATTCACAAAACTCGACAAATCTACAATACTTCCATCGCTCGCTTAACTTGACTGAACATTATTATTCAACACGTATAGATCAGTGAATTTAGAATTTGCCAACGAATGAGACAACATCATAAGTCTAAAAACCTTATTAGATTCAACCAAACATTTGCGATTATCATATATAGTACATTACGCTAAAAATAGAGCCCTTTAAATCATCAAATTTGGAAGTTATCTCATTACAAATATCCTCATACATACTACAATTGTTGAGAGCAACAACAAAAGTGAGTGAATCAAATGTACACCTCGCAAACATAATTCCTTCCCTCCCCTAAAAATTGAAGAAGTGTTTAAATCGTCAAAACACATACAAATGAACAATAGGTACATAAATACGTAGCTAAAATTTTATCACAGGAGTTATGTATCCATCCTCAGCAAAACTAAAAAATTGAATATGAAAGGTAATCACACTCACAAACATTCATGCTTACACAAACAAAAAAATAAAGAGGGAAAATTGTGAAAAAGTATTTCATATCCTACTTATTTGTGTAAAAGTACCTCAATATAAAACATATGTGTATAAGTACCTTTGTGTGTAAATGATTGTTGAGGAGATACACTTTTGCTGATTGTAAATTTTTCTCTTACGAAATTTTAATTTTCCTTTATTAATGGGAGACAAATCTGGCATTTATATTAGGGATTCAGTTTCCTATTTTTATGTTATTTCATTTTTTGTATCTTCCTCTGTCATTGAATACACGTTATTCAAACATCCATTTCTATGTTATTCGGTTGTGAGTTAAGCATACATTTCATAAAAAAAGTTTTCTCCATCTCCATTCCGTAACTGGTCTTTCATACATCTACCAATTTGTTGCAATAGAAGAAGTGCATCAAGTATGTCTTCCACATATTTGTACAATTTTCGTTTTTTTTTTAAAATCGTAATGAGGCCAAATAAATTTTTCTGGAGAATTTTGATGGAGGATACGATTATTTTGTGATGTCATTTTTGGGAATGAGTCGTCAGTTATCCGAGTTTCAAGGTCTTCACTATATGAGAATGTGTTAACTCACGTGTGTGATACATGGGAGTTGTCGCGGGATTTGCCAATAGGGTTGTCATATTCACTTTCTGAACTCTCAAATTGTATTTTGAAGAATGATGAAGACCTCAAGAATATGTTTGAAATGTTATATTCTCTTAACGTCAATCATGTTCCTATGAGGATAAATGTCAATGATGATTAGTCAAATGAGAATGCTCGAAATAATTAAATTAAAGATGTGCATAATCTAGATGATGATTCTGATTCGGAGGATGATGTACTGCCTCGTTATTGTAACGCCCCAAATACCCCCTCGGATGGCATTACATTCTAAAACCTTTCACAATCATGAGAGCACTAAATAAATCCATAAATAAGAAATTTTTATCCATCAACCATTGATATTTTAACAAAATTCGGGCAGAGTCTCCTTTGTACGGGGAGCTCT
The DNA here is from genome assembly GCA_963454935.2 of Ilex paraguariensis. Taxonomy (NCBI): domain Eukaryota; kingdom Viridiplantae; phylum Streptophyta; class Magnoliopsida; order Aquifoliales; family Aquifoliaceae; genus Ilex; species Ilex paraguariensis. The sequence goes on from CAUOFW020000001.1 coordinate 5,907,821, forward strand.
ACCACAAAATCCAACCTGTGCAATTCTACTATAATGACCACACCGGGTCCAATTAACTACTATATAATCAATCCATCAAATTTACATGTTAACCCAAAAAAA
>CAUOFW020000001.1:5910144-5982906 GCA_963454935.2 Ilex paraguariensis
ACTGACATTTACACTCTACGGCATATCTCGTAGGTAATCCAAGTCCCTCCCAACCACCATACAATGAGTAAACCAACATATTCTCAATCAATTCACATTTTACCAATTAATCGCAAAATACCCAAATTTCACAAGTAAAGCGTCATAGCAAGATGGAATTAAAATGAGCAAAAGATCAATATAAAGATCATTTTCGTTGAACAATATCGAACACTAAATTTATAAAGTGAGAACCAAGGCAATATATGGAGAAAACTCAATTTTTCTTAAAACCAAGTTTGGAAGATGAAAAAGAGAAATTTAATGGTTACCAAACCATCCCATTATTCAAACATAGCATTTATTACAAGGAGAATTAAGAATCATACAAATCATATCAAATAAATATGGATGGGAGTGGAAAACATATGTATATACATAAACCCTAGCCTCAATGTAAGAAATTAGGAAGAAATCCCCTACCTCTTGGTTGTAGCTTCAATCTAAGACCCAAGATTCAAAATCTTCCTATTCTCCTTCCTTTTCCTCTTAATTTCGTCCTCCTAGGGTTTCTAGAGATTTGGGTGTGAGTGGTTGAGGAATAGAAGCAAAAGAAATGGGTGGAGAAGAGAAAACTTGAGAAATTCGGTTTTGATCTTTATGAGGTGGGAATCTCTCTTGACCTTGGTGTTTTTCTCTCCCTTTTCTCTTCTCTTAGGGCTCTAAGGTATTTAGAGTGGAAGGGAAATGAAGAATGGGAGAAATAGGGCTTGGAATGGGTGTTTTAAAACCCAAAAATCCCGACTTTTACTGTTCATCGTCTGTTTTGGGGGTTTTCCAGACTTACTGTTTTCCTTATTTTTGATCATGATAAACTTTGAATCTGAAAAAGTGCAAAACATGAAAGTTGTAGATCTAGATGTCTTCTGCATTGTGTCAAAATTTCAGCTCAATCGGACCATTGTAGCAAGAGTTATGACGATTCTACGACAACTGGTCCGGAGTAGGCAATGTACCCGGAGCAGCGCCCCAGCGCCCATTTGGGCGCCCCTTTTCACTTCCAATCCTTCCAACTTTAATCCTAACTTATCCTACATACTTTTCTACATCGACCTAATTAGTTCAAGTTCTTTTATGATTTATTTTGTACATTTTCATACCGAAACTAATCTTTTAACTACTCTTTCCTTGAGTTATACTATTTTATCATTTCAAATGAAATAATTACTGAACACCTATGTCTTTTATTTTTTTTATTTTTTTTATTTTATTTTAAACGCATGTGGGGTATTACAATCCACCCCCCTTAAAGAAAGTTTCGTCCTCGAAACTTACCTCCAGTAACGAACAGAAATGGATACTTCTCCCGCATTTCCAGCTCCGGTTCCCAAGTAGCTTCTTCCACTCCATGATGTTGCCACAAGACTTTCACCAATTTGATTACTTTGTTGCGAAGCACTTTCGCCTTGGCGTCAAGAATCTTCACCGGTTGTTCTTCATAGGTTGCTCCGTCTTGAATCTCAATGTCTTCCAAGTCTACGACCGGCGTTGCATCCGATTGACACTTTCTCAACATGGACACGTGAAATACGTCGTGTACTCCAGACAACTGAATTGGTAACCGCAACTGATATGCCGCTTTGCCCACAACTTTGATCACTTCAAAGGGTCCGGTATATCTTGGTGCTAATTTCCCTTTCTTGCCAAATCGAAATACTCCCTTCTTGGGGGACACCTTAAGGAATACATAGTCCCCCTCTTGGAATTCTAATGGTCTTCGTCTTCGATCCGCATAGCTTTTCTGTCTACTCTGTGCCGTGCGTAGTCTTTCCCGGATGAGCTGAATTTTCTCTGTAGTCTCCCGAACAATCTCTGGCCCAAACAAGCTACTCTCGCCCGCTTCTAACCAACACGTCGGGGATCTACACGGTCTTCCATACAATGCTTCATACGGTGCCATCCCAATGCTTGCCTGATAGCTGTTGTTATACGCGAACTCCACCAACGGCAAATGGTCACTCCAACTCCCCTTGAAGTCCAACGCACATGCACGTAGCATATCTTCCACAATCTGTATCACCCTCTCAGATTGGCCATCTGTTTGGGGATGGAACGCGGTACTGAAATGTAACTCTGTCCCCATGGCTTGTTGTAGACTTTGCCAAAATCGCGCCACAAACCGAGAGTCACGATCCGACACAATAGAAAGCGGAACTCCATGTAACCGCACTATCTCACGGATATATAACTGGCTCAAGGTCTCGAATGTATCCGTGGTCTTCATACTCAAAAAGTGAGCAGACTTGGTGAGTCTATCCACAATGACCCACACTGCATTATGCCCGCGCGACGTCCGTGGTAAACCCGACACGAAGTCCATAGTAATGTGATCCCATTTCCACTTGGGAATAGGCAAGGACTGTAGGACTCCTCCTGGCCTTTGATGCTCAATCTTCACCTGCTGACACACCGCACATTTTGCCACATATTTGGCCACATCTCGCTTCATTCCCCTCCACCAGTATTGACGCTTCATGTCCCTATACATCTTTGTGCTACCGGGGTGGATAGCAAACTTGGAGCGATGGCACTCTCCAAGTATCTCCTCCTTTAAGGACGAATCATCGGGAACACATAGCTTCTCCCCATATCTCAACTCTCCATTCTTCCAAGACCATCCTTTAATAGCTTCTCCATTCCCCAATCGGACTCTAATCAAATCGAGTTCCGAATCTAGGCATTGCAACTCTACCACCCGTCGTCGAAGCGTCGGTTGAGCTACAAGGTTGAATAAATATGGTTGGTACTCCGGTCCATCCACCCATAGATCGTACTCCTCCAAAGTATCAATCATTTTCCACCTATTTATCGCGAGAGAATTGATTTCACCCCGAGACTTCCTGCTAAGAGCGTCTGCAACTACATTGGCCTTCCCCGGATGGTAGTTAAGTGTGAAATCATAATCTTCTAAATACTCAATCCACCTTCTTTGCCGTATGTTCAAGTCTTTTTGGGTGAATATGTACTTGAGGCTTTTATGGTCCGAGAACACTTGAAATTTCTCGCCATACAAGTAACACCTCCACAACTTAAGAGCAAAGACCACCGCGGCAAGCTCCAAGTCGTGAGTGGGATAGTTCTGCTCATGAATCTTGAGTTGCCTCGAGCCATAGGCAACTACCTTCCCTCCTTGCATTAGAACACATCCCAAGCCTCGTAGTGAAGCATCAGTGTATACCTCGTAGCCCTCCCCACTGCTCGGAATAATGAGGATAGGTGCTGTCGTCAATTTCTCCTTCAAGGTGCGAAAAGCTAGTTCACACGCTGGAGTCCACAAGAATTTCTCCCCCTTCTTTGTAAGGCGAGTCATCGGCATCGCTAGCTTGGAGAACCCTTCCACAAACCTTCGATAATAACCGGCTAACCCCAAGAAACTCCGTACTTCCATTACATTCTTCGGTGGTTCCCATTTCATCACAGCCTCAATCTTGGCGGGATCAACCGCTACTCCGCGCTCGGACACAACATGGCCAAGGAATTTCACTTCCTTCATCCAAAACTCACACTTGCTCATCTTCGCGTATAGCTTATGTTCTCTCAATGTTTGTAGCACAATAGAGAGATGACGAGCATGTTCCTCCTGAGTCTGTGAGTAGATCAATATGTCATCAATGAACACAATGACAAATTGATCGAGGTAAGGCCGGAAGATTCTGTGCATCAAATCCATGAATGCTGCGGGGGCGTTAGTCAATCCGAACGGCATCACCGTATATTCGAAATGACCATAACGGGTACGGAAAGCAGTCTTAGGAATATCCTCCTCCTTAATTCGCAGCTGATGATATCCCGTGCGAAGATCAATCTTGGAGTAATACTTCGAACCCTTCAACTGATCAAATAAGTCATCAATTCTCGGCAACGGATACTTATTCTTCACGGTAACCCGATTCAACCTCCGATAATCCGTGCACAACCGTAGGGTCTCATCCGTTTTCTTCACAAAGAGGACTGGGGCTCCCCAAGGTGAAGTGCTTAGACGGATAAACCCAATCGCTAACAAGTGATCCAATTGCTTCCTTAGCTCCTTCAACTCCAAAGGTGCCATCCGGTAGGGAGCAATGGACATAGGTTCGGTTCCAGGATAGAGTTCGATCTTGAACTCAATTTCCCTATGTGGCGGTAATCCGGGTAATTCCTCGGGAAAAACATCCGAAAACTCCGATACAATTTGCACTACATCCGTATGAATTTTATCCCGGTTTTCTCCCATTAAGCTAGCTAAGAAACTCAAATGACTTCCCGCTTTCGCTTTTAAGAATCTACTACCCGTCGTAGGGAATGGATGAGAAGAATCTCGGTTATTAATAAAACTGAAAACGACTCCTCCCGGTAACTGAAATGTAATCCGTTTGCGGAAACAATCCATTACCGCCCGGAAAGCGGACAACAAGTCCATTCCGAAAATCACATCATACCCCTTCATTTCTAAAGCAATCAAGTCCACAATTAATTCGTGCTCCCCAATACGAAGCACACAACCCTTGCAAACTCGGCTAGTACCCAACTGTTCTCCCGTAGGCAAGTCAACCGTCAAGGCATGCTCTAACTTCTCGAAACCCAATCCCAAATTCATAGCATATGCAGTACGTATAAAAGAATGAGTAGCACCGGGATCGAATAAGATTCGGGCCCAAGAATTATAGAGGAGAATTATACCATCAACAACTGCGTTGGAGGCATCCTCCTCCGGTTGGGTCAAGGCAAAGACTCTCCCCTGAGTGGCGCCACCTGGGGCTGGAGCTCCTACAGGCCTCTGCTGCTGTAGTGGCTTATTTGCAGCCACTTGTCTTGTCACCTGGTTGTCTCTCGGTGGGAGAGATGGGCAATTGTGTCTGAAGTGCCCCACTCCTCCACATGCGAAGCACTGACGGGGGTCGGTGGCTGTCCTCCCCGATACGCCTCCTGCTCCTCGACCCATCTGGGGTCTCTGTCCCCCTGCCTGATCCGAGCGACGGTAGGGTGCCGCCCTCTGTGCTCCACTGCTACTAGCACCCGTCCGGATCGGACCTCCCCTCATAAGGCCCTGTCGTCGCTGAGTATCCTCCATGTCCTTCTCTACAAGTGCAGCTCTGTCCACCAAATCCCCGTAGTCCCGGATCCTGAGAGCCACCAGCTTCTCCCTAATGGCAGGCCTCAATCCCTGCTCAAAGCGTTTGGCCCTGTTGGCCTCCGTAGATATGAACTCCGTAGCATAGCGGGATAGCTCATCAAACTTCCTCTCGTATTCAGCTAAAGTCAGGCTGCCCTGTCGTAGAATAAGAAAATCGGTCTTCATTCGATCTCGGACCGATTCCGGGAAGTACTTGTCTTGGAAGACTTGATCAAACTCCGCCCAAGTGAGAGCATCCGTGTTCATTTTCCTTTTCACCGAGTCCCACCAATGGTCGGCTTCCCCCTCCAACAAATAGATAGCCAAGCCAACCCGCAAGTCCTCGGCCACTCCCATTCCGTCCAACATCTTCTTCACACGGCGGATCCATTTATCCGCATCCAAGGGATTGGAGCTCCCTTGGAAAGTAGGTGGGTGTTGCCTCAGAAACTCTCGGAGAGCTACCATTCTCCTAGTCTCCTCTCCGTTGCCCGGTACTTGGGCTAAAGGATGTGCTCCACCATTATGGTTGTGGTGGTTGTTGTTACCATTTTGGTTTTGTACCAAAGTGGTGAGCTCCCTCAAGCATTGGTATATGCCATCCATGGCATCGGGAGGTGGTGGTGGTGGTGGATATGTTTGACCTCCACGGCCACGGCCACGCCCACGTCCACGTCCACGTACACGTTCACCGTCCATCCTGCACATCAATTCACAATTTAGTTTCATTGATGTACAAGACATACTAAAATGATATGTAGGATGTCTTGATTTAAGCACAAGGCATATACAAAAATTAACTCAACCATTTCCTGCACCCTAAACCTACATCTCTAGTGGTAGTCCATAACCTACAGCTCCCATGTAAGACCTAAAGCCTAGGCTCTGATACCAAACTTTGTAACGCCCCAAATACCCCCTCGGACGGCATTACATTCTAAAACCTTTCACAATCATGAGAGCACTAAATAAATCCATAAATAAGAAATTTTTATCCATCAACCATTGATATTTTAACAAAATTCGGGCAGAGTCTCCTTTGTACGGGGAGCTCTACCACAAAATCCAACCTGTGCAATTCTACTATAATGACCACACCGGGTCCAATTAACTACTATATAATCAATCCATCAAATTTACATGTTAACCCAAAAAAATATGCCCACAATGGCATGTACATTCCCAAAGAATTAAACTATGATAAGCAGCGGAATTTCAAAAGATAAACTAGACTTTACAATCTTTCAAAAAAACATAGCCTAGTCTAAAACAAAATAGAAAGGCCGCTCTAGGCGTCCACCTCGGGATCTACGCTCCCGTCGATCGGAGTCTCCCAAAGAACGGGCTCCTCGACTCCTGGCTCCTCCTCAAGGATATAGTCTGAAAAATGTTAACAGTAGGGGATGAGCACTAGGCTCTGTAGCAAAATCTTCCCAACTCCAACAAGGTTTATAAAATACAAAACGGGTCGGTCACATTTCATAAATAACATATATGAATTTGAAGTAAAACGGGACATTTTAAATAGATCTCAAGTTTAAGCCATACAGTAGTTAAGGAGAGAAATAAATTAAGTTTAACCATAGCAAACCATTTCCAACATTAAGTCAATTAGGAGGGGCTCCCTCCGATGCATCGTCCCATACCAATGCACCGGCCAAGCCATTCCAGCCAATCATCACATTTATGTTGGTTCATCCCCGTACCATGTATGTTGATTGTTTCTCATGAATCTACCCAACGATTATACCTAGTCCACCCATTTATAATCACAATCACAAGTACTTAGGGAAGGGGCGTCTACCATCCCAATGGCAGTGACGAGTCCCTCCCCAGGAATGGTATACCAACCCTAGTTCGAACTCCAGGCGTACGATAGTGGTCGCATTACCAAATGACAACTCACTACAAGTGCAAGAAACCATCTCCCCCCCCACTGGGTTCAACTGACATTTACACTCTACGGCATATCTCGTAGGTAATCCAAGTCCCTCCCAACCACCATACAATGAGTAAACCAACATATTCTCAATCAATTCACATTTTACCAATTAATCGCAAAATACCCAAATTTCACAAGTAAAGCGTCATAGCAAGATGGAATTAAAATGAGCAAAAGATCAATATAAAGATCATTTTCGTTGAACAATATCGAACACTAAATTTATAAAGTGAGAACCAAGGCAATATATGGAGAAAACTCAATTTTTCTTAAAACCAAGTTTGGAAGATGAAAAAGAGAAATTTAATGGTTACCAAACCATCCCATTATTCAAACATAGCATTTATTACAAGGAGAATTAAGAATCATACAAATCATATCAAATAAATATGGATGGGAGTGGAAAACATATGTATATACATAAACCCTAGCCTCAATGTAAGAAATTAGGAAGAAATCCCCTACCTCTTGGTTGTAGCTTCAATCTAAGACCCAAGATTCAAAATCTTCCTATTCTCCTTCCTTTTCCTCTTAATTTCGTCCTCCTAGGGTTTCTAGAGATTTGGGTGTGAGTGGTTGAGGAATAGAAGCAAAAGAAATGGGTGGAGAAGAGAAAACTTGAGAAATTCGGTTTTGATCTTTATGAGGTGGGAATCTCTCTTGACCTTGGTGTTTTTCTCTCCCTTTTCTCTTCTCTTAGGGCTCTAAGGTATTTAGAGTGGAAGGGAAATGAAGAATGGGAGAAATAGGGCTTGGAATGGGTGTTTTAAAACCCAAAAATCCCGACTTTTACTGTTCATCGTCTGTTTTGGGGGTTTTCCAGACTTACTGTTTTCCTTATTTTTGATCATGATAAACTTTGAATCTGAAAAAGTGCAAAACATGAAAGTTGTAGATCTAGATGTCTTCTGCATTGTGTCAAAATTTCAGCTCAATCGGACCATTGTAGCAAGAGTTATGACGATTCTACGACAACTGGTCCGGAGTAGGCAATGTACCCGGAGCAGCGCCCCAGCGCCCATTTGGGCGCCCCTTTTCACTTCCAATCCTTCCAACTTTAATCCTAACTTATCCTACATACTTTTCTACATCGACCTAATTAGTTCAAGTTCTTTTATGATTTATTTTGTACATTTTCATACCGAAACTAATCTTTTAACTACTCTTTCCTTGAGTTATACTATTTTATCATTTCAATTGAAATAATTACTGAACACCTATGTCTTTTATTATTATTTTTTTTTATTTTATTTTAAACGCATGTGGGGTATTACAGTTATAGTCAACATAACGAGAAAGTTTTGTTAACATTTGGGTGGATTAATGAAATCGGACATGTAGGACATAAATTTGAAGGTGGTGTGTTGCAATTTCGTATTGCTCTTTGTAAATACTCAATTGATTGCAATTTCAAATTCAACTACGTTAAGAATTGTACATATAGGGTTGTGGCTGAGTGTGCGGTGAAATATTTCACGGGTTGTGAGTGGAAGGTGAATGCAAGTATTCAAAAGGTGAATGATTTTTTCTACATATGAAAACTTCACAGTAAACGCACATGTGATGAAGCACTATGTATAATAGATAACAAGAGGATGAGTTCTAATTTAATGGTTGATCATGTAAATGAAAAAAATGCTACTCGTCCCACTGAAGTTGTTAGTGAATTTTTGGCAAATTATGGTCTTACAATTTTATACAATCGAGTATGGATGGAAGTTGAGAAAGCGAGAGGGAAGCTCTTTGGGAATCACTCGCTGTCGTACCAGCAAATACGATGATATGTTGATATTGTGATTACAAACAACCGTGGCAGCCACATTATTTTAGATTGTGATGACGAGACTAATCGATTCCAAAGATTATTCGTGTCATTCAAGGCTTTTATCGATGGGTTTAATTATTCTCGTCCTCTGTTATTCATTGATGGAACATTTTTGAAAGGTAGGTATAAAGGTAACATCCTTTTGGCAACTGACAAAGATGGCAATCAAGGTATTGTATTAAAGGGATAAAATTATTATGTCACCCATATAAATGTCACATTCTAATGTTTTGTTGTGATTGATTGTTGTTCATTGAGTTGATTAATGTTTTTTTTTAGTTTTATATCCCTTAGCTTTGTTGCTGTTGATTTTGAAAATGAGGCGATGCCAAGAGGTTTTCCCTAATGATTATCATGTTTTTTGCTTGCAACATCTAAAAGCCAATTTAAGGGCCAAATGTAGCAGAGGTCATTTTTCCAATAAAATCAGGAAGCATATGATTTTATTGCTACGTAAGTGTGCTTATGCACCAATAGTTTCTCTATTTAATGAGAATATTGAATCTCTCCGTCAAGAAGGTGGTCCAAACATTGACAAGTTTCTGACAAATCTTCTAGTTGAACATTGGGCAAATGCTCATTTTCGAGGAAAACACTATTGTGAGATGTCTTAAAATGTTGCAGAGTCTTATAATGCTTGGTTGTCAAACGCACGACATTTACTTATTACTAATATGGTTGATACTATAAGGAGTCAGATTATGGACCAGAGCGGATGTAGGTTGAAAGAATTTGACATTTGGAATGGTAATATAAGTCCTAATATGGACTCCAAAATAAGTGCATCATTTCATGAAGGTAGATATTGGTCTATAAGTGTATCTAGTAATGATGTGTAGGAGGTGAATTTAAACCCTTCGGTTTTTGTTGACATTTTGAATGGCACATGCACATTTTATCAATGATTGATTAATGGAATCCCTTGTTCACATGTTATTTCGATGATATGCAAGAGTGCGCGGAATATATATATGAATTTATTGATTATTATTTCCATATAAGCACATATAGGAACGCATATGCGGACCCAATACACCTAATTTCGACAATTGGTCGTTCAGATATTTCTCTCAAAGCAGTTCATATATTGCCACCATTACCTAAGCCTCATCCTGGATGCCTGAAAAAATGACGAATTAGGTCAAGAGGTGAACACATTCGATAGATTCGGTGTGGTTATTGTGGGCGTTTGGGTAGCCACAACAAAAAACTTGTAATGCACCGTTGTGATTCCCATTTTTTTTTTCTTTTGGTGAAAACTTATTAATGACAATGTCATTGGTGTTATTTTATATTTAGTTTTCATTGAACATGAAATTAATTAAGAATTTGGTTATCAGACTTAGAATGTGTAAGAATTCAAATTAGAGTTGGTTATTAAATTGGAGTGGGTTAGAATTCAACAGTGTGAGTCCATCCATGTGGAATACCTTTCATATTTTATCCATGTATGTACTGTGAATTTGATGCTTGACTGTGTCACTCCCTAGGTCAGCATGTGTTGCATGCTAGTAATACATGTCTATTGGGTACAATGCTACAAACCAACGTCACAGACATACTAGTCGATGTCATAGACACACCAGGCAATGTCACAATGATACCATCCAATGCCATACTACTACAACCTGCTTTCAACCTACAAGCAGCTAATGACACCCTCCTACCAACCAATGTTACCTTGCTATCAACCAAAATGTCGCGGTGATACCAACCAATGACACACTACTATCAGCCAATGACAACCTCCTACTAACCAATGTCACCGTACTATCAACCAAAATGTCACATTGTTACTAAACAAAATTGTCACACTGTTACCATCCAAAATCCCAAAGTCACACTATTTTTATCCAATGCCACTCTGTTACAATCCAAAGTCACATTGTTTACAATCCAAAGTCACATAAGTACTAGCCAAAGTCACATAGGCACAATGAAAAATCATAGTGGCACAATACAAACAAAAATTGTATGACAAACCCATCATGAAAAATTAACGTATGTAATATTAAATAGTACCTTCATTGTTCACGAATCACATTTATATTTCATATGTCCAATAAAAGTTTGAATACCAATCATGTATCCCCAAATTTGCCTTTCAATGTTTGTCACACATTGAAATTGTCTTCTGTCTAAGAATGCTGATGATTCAGAAACATTGACAACATATCACTTCGATAGTCTTTTATTTGTCTTTCTGTCAACTTCTCTTCTACTTCCTTTTCTGTTGCCAATTTTTTCATAATGTAGTAAACGTATACACAACAGTCGACCCTATAATATGATTTAAGTTAGTGTCTTAAGATTATTTCTTCAGTTACTTAATGAATAAAAAATATACTTATGTGTTTGATTTATGTTGTGGACTTTTCTCACATGATATGATTGGTCAGACTATGTCTTGCGTGTCAAGGAGAGTGTCACTGTCGATCATCAACTCTTTAACCTTGTCTTCTACATAATTTTTCTGTCATTGTGTGCAATTACTAAGTTATGGAAATGTTGAAAAATATATGTTAAGTTTGCTTGAGTTTAGAAATTGGTTTACCAAAATGATAGCATATTGGAAATATGAGTCACTGTCACCCTTTGTCCTTGGACGTAATGAGTTGTAGTGTATCCAAACCCCTTCATCAGTGTCCAGTACAAGCAGGGTCCAATGGTCTGGGACAACATTATCACTATGACCATTTGATGATATACATAGTCCAAATTTCTTAGTTCACAAATTTGATATTTAAAACTGATAGACAACACCACAAAATCTTCAATAACAAACTTAAAAAAAGGAAACTAACTATAATTTAAGCTGAAATCATGTGATGAGAGTAAAATGGGTAATTAAATAACACTAACTGACCAACCCCACATAAGTTCGCGCCTACACAAGGATTGCATCCATTGTTTCTAAAAACTTTGAGGAACTTTTTATATATTAAAATTTTAACAAGATTAAAATTAGTTTACACACCAAAGGAGGGACCCTAGCCTAATTAACTATAGATTATTTGTCATGGAATAGTATATAATTTATATATATTCAAAATAGGGATGTTCAAAGTATGTATGTATAATTAAAAAATAAATTTAAATTATCAATTTCTATATGGTTAGCTGTGAGAATTTTATAACTCGATATCTTTATAAATATGTCAAACATTCTTGTATTTTATCTTAATAAAAATTGGATACAATATTTTTTGATAACCCTCACAAAATATTAAATAACTATGTGGGAGAGAGAATTTATTTTGTATAAATCTCATAGTCTTCATTACTGATTTGTAGGTGATGTAATTAATTTTGTGTGTTGGCTTTAGTGTCTTCCTCTCTATTGGATGAAATTAATTATAGAATTACTAGTACAAAGTTCTTGAAATGATAATTTTGAGTAATTGATACTATGAGCTTACTTCTCTATCTAAAGAGGCTTATTATGAAACAACTGACACAAAATTAAGTAATGGTATAAACTTAGCAATAAATAGTAGTATCCTCCCTATCTAAGTCACTACTGTTATTTATAGGACTAAAGCTAAGCCAGCTATATAATTTCACTTGTCACAGTATATTGGCTAGAGAGTAAATTTAATACGCAATGGTCAATTTAGAGAAATGAAGGATAATAGATGTTCTCCTTATTGAAACATGTTATTCATAGTGATTCATTTAAAAATTGGTAGAGGGAACCAAATTAAAATTGAATTCGATGTTTTCTATTTTACCCATCATAATTTTTAATTATGTGATTTTTAAGATTTTGAAATGGGTTCATTCAATCATCTTTCTGTTATACTTAAAGAACATAAACTAACTTGACCAAACGACATAGACTAGAAAAAGAGTTTGGATATTGTGTTGAATGTAGAGGAGTACAACTTTGTGCTTAAAGATCTTTGTCTGGATGAACCCAGTGAGGGGGCAATTGAACAAGAAGTTCAGGCTCATTGGGGGTGAGATAATACGGTGTTACATTTTGGCATCTATGTCAAGTGTGCTATAAAATTAGCATGAGCTCATCCCCACCGCCTATGAAATAATTATGATCCTCAAAACAATATTTGGGGATCAAAGTCATGCTACTAGGTAAGTTGCGATGGAAGATTTAATGAACACAAGCATGCTTGAGGGAGCGCTAGTAAGGGATCATGTTCTAAAGATGATGGGTCTTCTTAATGAGCATTCTTTGCCAATTCTTTAAGAAATTTTGCCTTAATTACAATATGAATAAGTATTCTTCTTCTCGGGCAAAAATCTTTAAGGAACTCCAGGCAACTGAAGGTATCTTTCAATAGCAACCTCGTGTTTATGCGATTGAAAAAGGTTCTGCTTCTAAACCAAAAGGCAAAAAGAAACAAAAAAGATTCAAAAGCAAGTTGTTGGCCCTTGGGGAGTAGTGAAAAAGCCTAAGGCCAAATGTTTTCATTCCAAGAAGTCAGGACACTAGAAGAAGCAATGTTCGGTCTTCCTCAAAAAAGTAATCAATTCAGGTAAATTTCATTTACTAGTTGTTGAATCATGTTTTGAAGTCTCTACCAGTGAGGATGAGACTAAAAGTGTTGAGGACATCCAAGATTCATACATAAAATTATATTAGGAGTGTCTTAAATAAAATTGAAGTGACTTTCATTGAGCATGAGGCTCAAGTCAAGTGAAGAGGATATGAAAGCACTTCAAGTCCCTCCAAGATAGAGTGAGCTTCCTTGAGAGAGTGTCACAGGCTTGCACGGTTAACGAAGATTCTTGAGTCTAAATGTGTCAACTAGATAAAGATCTTCATGAATCAAATGAACTTTCAAAAAAACTACCCCTAAACAATGAAAAGTTTGATAGAATGTTGTCTATGGGGAAAAAAAGAGGGTGACAAGCGTGATTTAGGCTACACACACGAACACACCATTAACACTTCTTCCAAGGCTGCGTTTGTGAAGGGTGATCCCAACCCATCACCCCCACAAGTGAACATTGGTCCACTAAAGACTAAACATGGTAAGGGTAAGAACTTAAAGAAGTCGGTTATTAAGAAAACCCAAGTCAATCATGATTTTATGTTTCATTTATGGAGAATATGGTCATCATAGTTGACATTACACGAAAGATAGGGATGTCTTAAATAAGAATTTCTTGCATCTTGCTAATCAATAAAAGGCTTTAAATAATCAAGTAATGAATTTTTCTAAGCTTTTGGAAAAGTTGAGTAAGTCCAAGCATACACTTGCATCATCATCTAAATGGCCACATGCTAGAGTGCAAAAAACTTATTCTAGTCTAAATGTCAAGATTGATATACACACTTCTGGAGAGAAAAAAGTTAGTCCTCCACCCATTCTGAAAGGAAAAACAAGCAAGGGTGACTAGGGAGAACTTTGGGAGGCTCACCGTCTCTGCCAAGTTGGATGCCCCGAGTGCTTCCAACAAGGTCATGACACCTAAAAAGTATGTGAGGTGAGATAATATGGACCTAATTATCATTCTTACATTGAATCAAACATCCTAGGGTCATATTTTGTAATTTTGATTTATTTTATTAAAAAAAATATTAAAAAATTGAAAAACCAAAAAAAAAAAAATTTGAAAAACTCAAAAAGAGTTTTGATGTCAAGTTTGACATTCTTTTTAGGATTTATTATAATTGCTTTATTTTTCCTTTATTCATTGCATGCTTATGCATATTTTTATTTGTACAATGTTATTGAAAATTATTAAACATTGAAAAAGAAAAATGCCAAAAAAAAAATTCTTTTGTTTATTTTTCTTTCTTATTGGTCGTGGTAATTCACACTTTGGTTTTCTTTATAATGGTTTCATCTTTAAATCAAAGTTAAAATGTGCATTGCTATGAGTCATACTAGGGGATTGAGAACTTATTGGCATAAATTTTAGTGCATGATCCATGAGTCAAAAGCTATTTCATCCTAGAGTGCTTGTATGGTGTTTCCCTTTGAAAAATTCAAAAACCAAGTACATGCCAAACATTCACTTTCAAATTTAGGAGTCTTGTTAGCTTAAAGGATTCATAATCTTAAGTGACTCTAACTGTTGGTGATAGGTGAACACATGACTAATGGTTAGTAAAACTCCAATCCCTTAAAAGATGTCAAAGGCCAAAAGTGAAAAAAGAACCCAATGTGGCCAATCATTAAATGGTGAGGCATAAATAAATGGCTAAAAATAATTGCATCATGCTAAACACATTTAGAAGCATAATTTTTAAAGGTTGGAATGTACAATTGTACTAATTGAAGTCTTAAGAGAAGAAGGGATAAAAGATAGGGGGAGTTGTCTAAAAAGAAAAATGAGTAGGACACTTACTAATCGGTCATGTATTGACTTAGATGATGCATTAGGATTTCATGTTAAGCTTATGAATAATCTGATATGAACAAAATCCTAATGACTTCAAAGTTTGGTTTGACACAAGTTACACTTGAATTTTTCAAAGTCGAACAAGATTTAAATACGTGTGAGTGGAAATGAACTTAAGTGAGGGGACATTACTCTAGGATGCATTAAATTGACTTCTATATTCTAGAGTATGCCTTAGAGTAATGTTATGAGGTGATTATATTTAGATGGAACAGTTACAATGTGAACATGTGTAATTTTCATGATAAATGTCATTATGCATTTTAATGTTTAATTGAAAATTGCATTACACTTAGATCCAATTTCATCCATGCTTGTGCATATAGTTGCATTTAGGATGTATATACACCTACGTCTGTATTTGGGGCTTGAAGAATGACTTGGAGGAGTGAATGTGAAACCCGGGAAAAGAATTTTGAATTTTATTTTTCTGAAAAAGGGCAAATGGTAATTTGTCATCCTAATGAGTATTTAAAATACATATTTTTATAGATCTCGGATGGGACAACGGACCTTACCGTTAGATTCGCATCGCAAAATCGAGCTATTTTGTCAAATTTTGAAATAGTCGGATTTTACACGTATTTCGAAACGATTTGAGTGACGAATGAACTTTTAAATGTCTCCAAAAATGAAATTTATAAAATTTTCTTAAAATTAAGTTAACGTTCCAATAAAATTTATTTGGACTTAATCTGAAATATAATGAATCGTTTCGGGACGAAAAACGAACTCAAAAGTCGGAAATATGCGGTGCGATGTGGACCACTCGTTTATGCCTATAAATATCCTCTTAAATCAGCTTTTTGGGAGAAAAATATCTCTCATTCAGCTGTGAGCAGCTGGCCAAGAGCAAAGAGGAGAAAAAAATCAATTCTTCAAACTTTCTTCCGCCGATCCTTGGAGTTCTGTCGGTCAGAATTCGTCGGACCAAGAATTAAAGTCGATCTATGCGACGAGGACTATATGTGGGTACCAAAAACAAAGATTTTCACTGAATATCCAAAATTGGAGATTTGAAAAATCAAGATTTTTGGAACTTTTGGGGTGTTCTTGAGTTTTCTTCCAATTGTGTTACGCTCCAAGAGGTAGGAATTCTCCTACCTTGGTTCATTCCTATTTAAAATGTTATATGTAATGTGTAGGGTTTCTTCTATTTGGGTCGATTCTTAATCTAGAATACCCATATGAAATGGTTAGTGGTATAAAATATTTTATGACTTACCTATAGTCATGGAAATGGTGAATTAAGTATGGACAAAGTTCTAGTTAAATTTGATATGTGAGAGTTTCGTAAATAATTCCTTGATACTTGATAATATTTGATGTGTGTGGGGGCAATATTGTGTGCTTACATGATTGTTGCCTAGAAGGTGTTTGCTAAAATGTCTAAGTGTGAATTAAGATTTTTATGACATGACAATGTATAACATGCTTAGAGAATGTCTTGGGAACAAATGTTAATATGTGTTGTTTATCTATTAACATTGTAATATTGACATTGTAATGATTCATGGAATTTATATGCTTAGGATATGAATTGTCATGGGATTGTGGATATATGTAGTTGATCTAGCTCATTTGATAATATTGCACATTGGGCATAAGATAGCATTACATTCATGGGCTACATGCATGAGTGTGGGTGTATGGTTGCATGAGGGGATCAACACCAACATTGGTTCTTGATAGTGGGCTCGGGAAAGTGGGATGGAACGTCCTACGGAGTCGCACGGTTACATGCATAAGAAAATTTGTGTCGGGTATAGCAAGTAGGGCTAGACACTCCCTCAGGTGAAAAACCCGGCCACTTGGTTCATACGCTTACTGGAGGTGAAATTCCAAAAAAGTGTAACGGCATACGGAGCCGGAGGTGCAATTCCTGAATCCGATACCCAATAAGGGCACATTATTTTAATATATAAATTATTCATTTGATGGAAAACATTCAAGAATGAATTGATTTTATGACATATGGTTGATTTCAAAATGATCATTGAATGTGTTTCATCAAAGACATTTGTTTTACACATATGTGTCGCATTGTGTTGTGGGAGTCGGTGTGGGCTCGGGATAGCATACATGAGTGAGTTTCATCTCATTACTTGGCATGACATCATGAGATTCTATCTTAAATAACATATTCTTATTTGGAATGGAAGAAGTTGTTTGTGGCATGTGCGCATTGCATACGTATTTTAGGTGGGGAGTAGCCTCTGTAGGTGTTTTTCTACTGAGCATTGACTCACCCTATATGGAAAACATTTCAGGTGGGAGAGATACACCGATGGATGGCTCCAATTTGGACCCTCATGTTTGAAGAAAGCTGAATGTGACTTTATTTTGTGTTAATGTAAAATATTTGTGGAAATAATGTTTTAACCATGTAATCTTTTAATTGTAATAGAATTTATATGGACTATTTTTAAACTAACCTTGCATGTTTTGATATAAATATGGATGATTGGACTCGATGTGGCCAATGTTTATTTATAAAAGGACCCGGTGTGGTCAATGTTTTTATATTGGGCCTCGGATGGGTCATGTGAAAATGCTTTGCATAGGTTGGATTTTGGGTAGAGCTCCCCGTACAAAGGAGACTCTGCCTGAATTTCATTAAATTATGGATCCCAGTAAATGGGGCACAACGGCGCGATATCGGGTTATTCAGTATCCACGGGTATTCCGCGGGTTGATGGGTAATCAACGGACCCCCAGATTTTGGGGTGTCACAGTTTGGTATCAGAGCATAGACATACGAATAACCTAGTGCTCGATGGGCACGGGTATAGACCATTGCATTCCATATGCATTTCATGTTATGTCCTCTACTTGCTACATGTTATGTGTTACTTGTTATGTAAATTATATGCACGATAGAAATGTATAAGGAAGGGAATGCACTGAGGTTAGAAAACATAACATTGGGAGTTTGGAAAAAAGGGATGAACGGTGTAGTTCAATGAGTAAATGTCTACTAAATACTTGATCCCTAACTTGGGATATTAACTAATTGATCTATTGTTATCTTATGTGTGTGTAGATGGCAACTAGAGGAATGGGACATCAGGGTGGACGAAACAACCAACCATCACCACCGGCCTTTGACTAACAAGCCTTCAGGGAGGCTATTGGTGAGGCGGCGGCTACCATTGCACAAGCTAGTGCTACGGCTACTACAATTGCCTAGACAGGTGCAAGTGGGAGTCAAGGAGGTTCAAGTCACCTGTAGAAGTTCAAGGCACACAATCCTTCAATCTTTCTGGGAGGGGCGGATCCTATGGTTGCTGACCATTGGTTTCGACAAGTGGACAAGATCTTGAAGGCTATGGAGATTACCTCCGATGCCACGAAGATAACGCTAGCTACTTTTTAGCTAGAGGGAGAATCCCAAGTGTGGTGGGATTGGGTCAAGGACTCCAAGAACTTGGAGGTAATGACATAGGCAGAATTCAAGGAGCTCTTTATGGGCAAGTACTTCCCAACGGCTGCTCAACATGCAAAGGCTCGGGAGTTCTTAGACTTGAGACAAGGGACGATGACGGTGATGGAGTACGTGGCTAAGTTCACAAAGTTAACCCGTTTCGCCGATGACTACGTGGCCACAAATATGGCCAAAGTGAAGAAGTTTGAGGATGGTCTTAAGTTGTCCATCCAGGATAAAATTGTGGGTCTTTTTCTGCAAGACTTAGACTCGATGGTCGTGACTTATATGGCTATTGAGAGAGAGGTGGATGACGCAAGGAGCATCCGGGAGTCTGGTGCAAAAGACAAGAAGAAAGAGGGTCAATCCTCTTCTTCTAGTGCGGGGAAGAAACAGCGGACCTCTGCTCCGCAAGGATTTCAGGGATAGGGCCGTAGCCATCAGGGCCAAGGCCAATGTCCGTCTTCCCAGGGTGGAAGAAATCGTAGGCCTTCTTATCAAATGGACCAACAGACTTGCTATCACTGCAACCAACCAAGACACATGAAGAGGGATTGTCCTCAGAGACAGGGATTTCAGGGTCATGGGTCATCGCAATCTCAGACTTCAGTGGGGCAACCACAGACGCAGTATGCTCTTCACTACCCTACTATGGGTCAGGGCAGCCAGTACCAGTTGCAAGGTGTAGCACAAGACCCTACTACTTCTCATGCGGGGACACCGCAAGCTGGCCAGATAGGCCAAAGCATGGGTCGAGGACGAGGTCAGGGCTCACAAGCTGGGACTGAGGGGACTGAGGGGCGTGTCTACGCCATGATGCCACAGACTAGGCCGGCAGATCCGTCGGTGATATAGGGTACATTTCTACTCTCCCGCTTATGGGCTAGAGTGTTATTTGATTCTGGTGCATCGCATTCTTTTATTGCTGCATCTTGTGTGAAAGACTTGGGCTTAGAGGTTGAGACCTTGGAAGAGCCATTACATGTGAGTTGTCCCCTAGGTGCTGGGGTGAGAATTGATCAAATATGTCGGGGTTGTCAGTTAGAGATCTTGGGGATTCTACTCACCGTGGACCTTAGGGTCATGGACATGTTAGAGTTTGATGTGATCCTTGGTATGGATTGGTTGGCGGCACATCGAGTAGTCATTGATTGTGATCGAAAGAGGGTCACTGCTTATACGCCGAAGGGTATTTGTTTCAAGTTCTAGGGGGAAAAACGTGATGCTTTACCTTAGGCCGTGTACGACTCTAGACGACACGGACAATTAATGGGTTGACTTACAAGCCTTACCCTGAAGGACGAGGCGAGACAGGAGTTGGGCCTTCCTCGAGTTGTATGTGAGTATGAGGATGGTTTTCTGGATAAACTATCAGGATTACCTCTACATAGGGATGTAGACTTCACTATTGAGTTGCATCCCGGTACATCGCCTATCTCTATGACTCCACATTGGATGACACCAGCTGAGTTGCAAGAACTCAAGGTGCAATTGCAAGAATTGTTGGACAAGGGTTTATTAGACCGAGCACTTCACCTTGGGGCACTCCAATTCTGTTTGCTAAGAAGAAAGATAAGACTCTTCGGTTGTGTATTGATTATCGGCAGTTGAATAGGGTCACTATCAAGAATAGGTACCCTTTGTCGAGGATTAATGATTTGTTTGATGAGCTGAGAGGGGCACGAGTCTATTCCAAGATAAATCTTTGAACCGGTTACCATCAGTTGAGGGTTAGGGAGGAAGATATCCCTAAGACGGCGTTCAAAACGCGGTATGGGCATTTTGAGTTCACAGTGATGTCATTTGGGTTGACGAATGGTCCAGCAGCATTCATGGATCTCATGCATAGGATATTCCAACCCTATTTAGATCAATTTGTCTTGGTCTTCGTTGATGACATCTTAATCTACTCCAAGTCTAAGGAAGAGCAAGAGGGTCACTTGAGGATTGTTCTCCAGACATTGAGAGAGTATCAGTTGTACGCCAAGTTTAGCAAGTGTGAACTTTGGCTTACGGAGGTAAAGTTTTTAAGGTATGTAGTGTCGGCTTCGGGTGTATCTGTGGACCCGGAAAAGGTTGAGGCAGTTATGAATTGGGAGAGACCAAAGTCAGTCTTTGAGATATGTTGTTTCTTGGGATTGGCGGGGTACTACCGGCGATTTATTGAGGAATTCTCCCGATTGGCTGCGCCTATGATGAAGTTGACCCGAAAAGATGTCAAGTTTGTGTGGAATGATTCTTGTGAGAATGCATTCCAGGAGTTGAAGAGGAGGCTTACTTCGGCTCCTATTTTGATAGTTCCAAAACGGGGACAGCGGTACATGGTCTATTGTGATGCCTCGAAGGACGGGCTGGGATGTATTTTGATGCAGTCTGGGAGGGTAGTAGCTTATGGTTCTCGGCAGCTAAAGAATCACGAGCAGAATTACCCCACACACGACATGGACTTGGCGGTCATTGTCTTTGCCTTGAAGGCTTGGCGTCACTACCTGTATGACGAGCAGTTTAAAATGTTTTCGGACCACAAGAGTCTGAAGTACATTTTTACACAGCGGGACCTCAACATGAGGCAATGCTGGTGGATGGAGTACCTCGAAGATTATGACTTCACTTTGCATTACCATCCCGGTAAAGCAAATGTGGTGGCTGATGCACTCAGTCGAAAGTCACGGGGAGTTGTGGCTAGTGTGGCTTTGCGAGAGTGGTAGATGCTCGAGACTGTGGGACAGTTCGGGCTATGTTATATGGGTTAGGCTTAGGGTACTTTGGGGAGTTTGGTTACTACGCCGTCTCTACTAAATAGGGTGATCGAGTCCCAAAGTCAGGACACGGAACTATTGTCCATTCGGGACCATGTACAGGCAGGTACAGGTGACGAGGGCTGGGTTATTTACTCGGATGGTAGTCTTCGGTATCGAAGAAGGGTTGTGGTTCCTTAGTTGGCGGATCTGAGAGAGAAGATCCTTAGGGAGTTTCATTGCTCCCGTTTTGCGGTTCATCCAAGGGGCACGAAGATGTATCATAATCTTCGTTGCTAGTATTACTGGAGTGAAATGAAGAGGCAGGTTGGCGACTTTGTCAGTCGATGTCTCACGTGTTAGCAAGTTAAGATAGAACACCAGAAACCAGCAGGTTTGCTCCAGCTCTTGGAGGTAGCTAAGTGGAAGTGGGAGCATATCACGATGGATTTTGTGACCCATTTGCCACGGACATCGCGGGGTCATGACGCGGTGTGGGTGATAGTGGACCGGCTTACTAAGTCGGCACACTTTTTGGCTGTGCGAATGACCTTCACACTAGAGGAATTTTGCAGGTTGTATATATGGGAGATTGTTCGATTGCATGAGGTACCCATCTCTATAGTATCGGATTGGGATCCCAGGTTTACAGCTCATTTTTGGGAGAGTTTTCAGCGGGCCATGGGAACACAGTTGATGATGAGCACTGTTTTCCATCCCCAGACAGATAGTTAGTTAGAGAGGACTATCTAGACATTAGAGGACATGCTACGGGCATGCGTCCTGGATCTCAAGGGTAGCTGGGAAGATCACTTGTCCTTGGTGGAGTTCACCTATCACAATAGTTATCAGACGAGTATACAGATGGCACCCTATGAGACGCTATATAAGAGGTCATGTCGTTCTCCGGTATGTTGGACGAATATAAGAGAGAGGTCTTCTATGGGTCCGAAATTGGATAGAGACACCTTGAAGAAGGTGGACTTGATTCGGAAGCGTCTTCTTACGGCTCAGAGCCGACAGAAGAGCTATGCTGATAGACGGCGACGACCTCTAGAGTTTGAGGTGGGAGATCATGTCTTCTTGAAGGTGATGCCTAAGAGAGGAGTGGTCAGGTTTGGTAAGCGGGAAAAGCTGTCGCCAAGGTATATTGGGCCCTTCGAGGTACTCGAGAGGGTGGGTGCAGTGGCTTACAGGTTGGCATTACCGCCAAATTTATCGGGTGGTCATGTGGTATTCCATGTCTCTATGCTCCGAAAGTATACTCCAGATCCACCACATGTGGTGGATTGGGACGAGTTGACTATTGATGCGGATGGGACCTTCGAGGAGGGACCGGTGCCCATCATGGATAGCCGGAAATAGGTTTTCGAGGGGAAGATCGTGTGGCTAGTGAACGTGCGGTGGCAGCACTGAGGAGTGGAGAAGGCGACATGGGAGCGCGAAGACACTATCCGTACCAATTACCCTTTCTTGTTCGAGGATGGAGGTACATTGTTATGGTCATTTAGCATTATTTGACTATTGCATATGCATGTGATTGTACGTGCATGTGTATATGAATTTCGGGGACGAAATTCTTTTAAGGGGGGAAGAATGTGAAACCCAAAAAAAAAAAAATTTGAAGTTTTTTTTCTGAAAGAGGGCAAAATGATAATTTGTCATCCTAATACGAATTTAAAATACATATTTTTATAGAGCTCGAATGGGACAACGGACCTCATCGTTGGATTAGCATCACGAAATCGAGCTGTCCTGTCAATTTTCATCGAATTCCACAATAGTCGGATTTTGCACGTATTTCGAAACGATTTGAGTGACGAATGAACTTTTAAATGTCTCCAAAAATAAAATTTATAAAATTTTCTTAAAATTAAGTTAACGTTCCAATACAATTTATTTGGACTTAATCCAAGATATAACGAATCGTTTCAGGACGAAAAACGAACCCGGAAGTCGGAAATATGTGGTGCGATGTGGACCACTCATTTATGCCTATAAATATCCTCTTAAATCAGATTTTTGGGAGAAAAATATCTCTCATTCAACTGTGAGCAACCGGCCAAGAGCAAAGAGGAGAAAAAAAATCAATTCTTCAAACTTTCTTTTGCTGATCCTCGAAGTTCTGTTTGTCGGAATTCGTCGGGCCAAGAATTAAAGTCGATCTATGCGACGAGGGCTACATGTGGGTACCAAAAACAAAGATTTTCACTTAAGATCCAAAGTTGGAGATTTAAAAAATCAAGATTTTTGGAACTTTTGGGGTGTTCTTGAGCTTTCTTCCAATTGTGTTACGCTCCAAAAGGTAGGAATTCTCCTACCTTGGTTCATTCCTATTTAAAATGTTATACGTAATGTGTAGGGTTTCTTCTATTTGGGTCGATTCTTAATCTAGAATACGCTTATGAAATGGTTAGTGGTATAAAATGTTTTATGACTTACCAATAGTCATGGAAATGGTGAATTAAGTATGGACACAATTCTAGTTAAATTTGATATGTGGGAGTTTCGTAAATAATTCCTTGATACTTGATAATATTTGATGTGTGTGGGGGCAATATTGTGTGCTTACATGATTGTTGCCTAGAAGGTGGTTGCTAATAAGTGTGAATTAAGATTTTTATGACATGACAATGTATAACATGTTTAGAGAATGTCTTGGGAACAAATGTTAATATGTGTTGTTTATCTATTGACATTGTAATAATTCATGAAATTTATATGCTTATGATATGAATTGTCATAGGATTGTGGATATATGTAGTTGATCTAGCTCATTTGGCAACATTGCACATTGGGCATGACATAGCATCACATTCATGGGCTACATGAATGAGTGTGGGTGTATGGTTGCATGGGGTGATCAACACCAACATTGGTGCTTGATGGTGGGCTCGAAAAAGTGGGATGGAACGTCCTACAGAGTCGTACGATTACATGCATAAGAAAATTTGTGTCGAGTATAGCAAGTAGGGCTAGACACTCCCTCAAGTGAAAAACCCGGCCACATGGTTCATACACTTACCGGCGGTAAAATTTCAGAAAAGTGTAACGGCGTACGAAGCCGGAGGTGCGATTCCTAAATCCGATACACAATAAGGGCACATGATTTTAATATATAAATTATTCATTTGATGGGAAACATCTAAGAATGAATTGGTTTTATGAGATATGGTTGATTTCAAAATGATCTTTGGATGTGTTTCATCAAAGACATTTGTTTTACACATATGCGTCGTATTGTGTTGTGGGAGTCGGTGTGGGCTCGGGATAGCATGCATGAGTGAGTTTCGTCTCATTACTTGGCATGTCATCAGGAGATTCTATCTTGAATAACATGTTCTTATTTTGAATAGAAGAAGTTGTTTGTGGCATGTGCGAATTGTATACGCATTTTAGGTGGGGAGTAGCCTCTATAGGAGTTTTTCTACTGAGCATTGACTCACCCTATATGGGAAACATTTTAAGTGGGAGAGATACACCGGTGGATGGCTCCAATTTAGACCCTCATGTTTGAAGAAAGCCGAATGTGGCTTTTTTTTGTGTTAATGTAAAATTTTGTGAAAATAATGTTTTAAGCATGTAATCTTTTAATTGTAATAGAATTTATATGGACTATTGTTAAACTAACCTTGCATGTTTTGATATAAATATGGATGATTGGACCCGGTGTGGCCAATGTTTATTTATAAAAGGATCCGGTGTGGTCAATGTTTTATATTGGGCCTCGGATGGGTCATGTGAAAATGCTTTGCACAGGTTGGATTTTGGGTAGAGCTCCCTGTGCAAAGGAGACTCTGCCTGAATTTCGTTAAATTATGGATCCTGGTAAATGGGGTACAACGACGCGATATCGAGTTATTCGGTATCCACGGGTATTCCGCGAGTTGATGGGTAATCAACGGACCCCTAGATTTTGGGGTGTCACAGTGAATAAAGGGTCAGGATTGTTAGTGGAAGCATCGAGGCTGAGTTGTCCAAAATTGACAGTTTCAAGGATCGCTCGACCGACCCTCACACCACTCGAGTAGCATTGCAAACAATTGGCAACCTAGGGTTAAAAAGCTGAATTTGATGGCCCCTTTGCATTCCAAACACTCCCATACTCGTCCCAAGCCTCCCAAATTCAAAAACCTTTAGTCCTAAACATTCTCAAACACATTCTACAAGCCTTCTTGGATTGATTCATTACTTGATCTACATACATGAAATCTATATTCATAGTGTTTATTGAGATGCCTCCACGAAGTGAGAAAAGGCGTCCAAAGGAAGTCGAGCAAAAATTTGATAAAGGAAGGATCAGTGATGGTCTGCCATTTGGATCTCTTATCACTAGAATTTCTCTAGATAAGGGTGCAATAGCTTTAGACACTGATTAGATGTTTAGACCAAAGAGACATCTTGGGAAAGAGTCCTTGAGACAGAGTGAGACTCATACATATTATGATTTTGACCACATGGAGGTAGAGGCAAAGAATAAAGAGATGGAGGCTAAGCCACATGCTACTACTACTACTAAGCTTGGGCCATCGAGTCATGCACCACCACCAAGGTAGGCACGAGCTAGCGCCTTACATACACCACTCCAAAGGACTCCTACTGATGCTCCACTTAATCAGTGGACTACTATTAACATAACTCTAGGTCATGTATAGAGTAGTATTGATGAGTAGCACAACCTTACATCTCTTAGACTGGATTCTCTTGACGGAGGTATTTCTGGCATTGTGAGAGATCATAGGGACATACAGTAGGAGGTACAACATCTCAGGCACATGCATCAAAATTCTGGATTTATCGATGCGGATGACGAGCCAAAGACACAGCTGTAGGATGGAGATGGTGGACATGGTGGAGATGATGCAACCACCTGAGATGCTTAGGAGACTTTAGTATAGGACCATATGAGAGTTTATGAGCATTTTTATTCTTTCATGGTCTATACTTAAAGTAATCTTTTTTTTTTTTGTTGATTTTTCCATTTTTTGGATTTTTATTTGTTTTTCTATTTTTCGTTTGTTGTGACACACTATTATTCCTGTTATTTAATGCTTTATCATTTAGACTTGAATTATAAGCCTTGTTTTTCCTTTTATTACTTTGCAAGCATGATTTAGCTACTTGGTTTGTATTTAAACCTTCTTGTTATACCATGATTCTATGTCATTTACTACGATCTTTCTCGAATGGTATTTTGCTACAAATAAGAAAGAATATGTTAGGATAGCTTGATTATGTACCTAGATTGTATGATATTTCATTGGATTAGCACTTTGTAACCAAAAAAAAAAGGATGAATATTTTAGGTACATATGGGAGCAATCGAGAAAACTTGTTCTTGACCAGCGTACGAAAGTTGCATGTGAATAGAGTAAATGTGAGTTTGTTCTGATACTGAGGGGGGAGTATATTCACAAATTTGGCATGAAGTCACCTTTCTTACACTATTTTATTTTTCACTTGTTATTTCAATTGTGAACACCAGCTAAGGGGGATAACTAGTTGTGCATAGGCATGCCATATGTAAAGGTTCTCAAGTATATTGGACAAGGTAGTTCATACATATCTTACATGTTTACACTTGTATACTGTTAACATTAATATGTCCTATGCTTAATTTGGTGATTTCCATACCTTCGATTATGTTATGTCTTTCATACATATCATGATTTTCCAAGGTATTGGTTTATTGGTGATGTGCAGGACTATGACCTTCAAGCTATAATCAAAGAAGTAGTTTTTGTACTTAGAGATTAGGGACATATTTGTTCAATGGTATATAAGTTGTAATCTTAATTTCTTATTTGTGTATTTTGTCATGAAATTGCCAAAGGGGCAGATTCTTAGATCATGTTTTGTAATTGACTAATTTCATGTAGTCATTTGTAAATCTCAACCTACTCCATGGTCATATTGCTACAATGATGAAGATCTGAAAGCATCAATTGAAGGGCGGAGATTGTTGTTCCAAGAGGGAGGAGAAAAGAAGTGGATCTTCTCTCATGATTATAGACGTGGAGTACATGACACTACCTAGAGGCGGACTGAATAGGTTTTTCTATTTTAAGCACAATCGATTACAAATTAAAATCTAATCTACTGCAATTACCCCTCCTCACAATGATTGGTCAATTAATTAGTGAGAACCCTTTCAGATCACTACAAACTCTTACACCCATGAAGATTGATGTTAATATTAAATTAATTTACTCAAACACTCCATCTTATGGAGACCTAAAATCCAAATCCCAATTGCACCTATGGATGATTTATATGTGAAGCATTCAAAACATCAAACACATAGTGCATATGTGTGCTAAAAATCACAAATCTATAAACATAAGCAATATAGAACACAAATGATTTGTTGACGTGGAAAACCCTCATCGGAAAAAACCGCAGTGAACCTTGCTAGGTTCACCAAAACCTAATCCACTGTCCCAAAGTCAACATACAAGGACTCGAGTCTCATACTTCAACCAATACCATGGTTAAATGTTTCTTTCTTTCAATATGTCTCTCCACTAAAGTGCCTCTTCGACGTTATGTGTAGCTTTAGTTTGATTCACCTTTGAAAAGGATTATCTAGGCCTCGAGCAATCATTAGCATGCCAACGATCCCAGGTATGCACACACCAATGGGTTTGGTTTACACCATTCAAGATCTTCACTCCAAGTTGTGAGGTTGGGTAGAATCTTTAGAAGGTATCATTGGGTCTTAGGGATCTAGGGTTGTGGTGGAAGCCCTCTAGGTAGAAGATGAGTTTTTACTCTCAAAAAACTTACATAAAGGCTTAACCTAGCTGAAGAAAAGACTCTCCTTATTTATAATTTCCGAAATAAGAGTAATCTTGGTCAACAAGAAAACTCATTCACGAACGACCGCCCAATCATCGGGAGGGCAGTCATAGGGCAGTGATCATGGGAATGAAAAATTGTATTTCAATCTTGGCCAAGGAGAACACATTGTTCGAGTGAACGTAAGACCACTCTAGCGAGGTCAAGGACCACTCGAGTGAGTTCATAGATCGAGCCCTGTTCTCCTTCCATGATCTTTTCCCTCTCTCTCCCCTAAGTCATAGAGAGACCATTCTAGTGAAAAGCTAGTGAGCATAGAGTGGTCCCTACTTATTTTTCAAGCCTAAAACCAAGCAAAATACTTGCTCTTGAGCACTAAAGGGTGTTGCTCAAGAGGGGGTTTGTTAATGGCCTAAACTATGTTTTCAAAACACAAATGGATTAATCCCTCATATATCTAACAGAGATCAAGAGTCAAAACTACATCACATGCACTCCGTATGCACCTTAATGATTAGGACAAGATAATAACCTAGATATCTAAGATGATCCCTTGGTTTAATAGACTTAGGAGGATTAGTTTTAAAATGAAATTGGTATTAGATTCGAGAATTGCTAATAGGTGTTCTTCATATAAAATTTTTTGTGTATGTTGAAAACATATGAGCCATTATTTGATTCCTCTTTTGCAATACCTTTTATTGTTCAAAATGACAAGTTTTTTTCTTGGTTTTGGGCTTAAAAAACTAGTAAGGATCGCCTTATGCTCCTTAACCTTTGCTAGAGCGGACTCTATATAAATTAGGAAAGAAAAAGGGAAAAGGCAAAAAAGAGGAGACTAGAGCGTCTCCTTTCTTAGGTAGATTTAAAATCTTGTTTTCATTCCAGTGACCACCGCCATATGAATGCCCTACCATCGACCGAGCCTTCATTCACGAATTTGAGTTTTCTTCTTGATCAAGATTGCCCTTATTCCGAACTTGTAAGTAAGGAGTGCATTTGCTACACCTATGGCAAGTCTCTTGTGAGTATTTTCAGAGAGAAATTCTATCTTCTATCTCGAAAGCTTTTGCCATAACCGTAGATCCCTAAGACCCAAGGCTACCATCTAGTTATTCTTATCCAGCCTCACAACCTGGTGAAGAAGTTCTTGATTGAGGATCGTTGGTACATCCATGATTGCTCAAGGTCTATATGATTCATTTTGGTGGATAATCTAAATAAAGCTATTCAAGACACCGATGGGTGTATCTAGTAGAGAAGCTTATTGAAGGAAAAAAGCATCTGACTATAATGTTAGTTGAAGTATAGGATTCGAGTACTTGTAGGCTAATTTTAGGGTAGTGGATTATGTTTTGGTGAACCAAGAAGGTTCTCTGTGGTTTTTTCCATAGAGGGTCTTTGCATCAACCAATTGTTTGTGTTCTTTACCGTATTTTCATACACACTTGCAATTTTAGCACACATGCACACTATGTATTTGATTGAATGAATTTTGATATCTAAATCATCCATAGTTATGTATCCAATAGTTTGGGTCATTGGGTTGGGATTTTCATGAGTGATTGAGTGTTTAATTGATAAATTAACAACACTAATCATCATGGGTTCATAAGATCATTGTGGCTATAAGGGGGTTCTCACTAATAATCATTTAATCTTTGTGAGAAGATGTAATTGCGATAGTACTAGGTTTAAAATTAATGATTGTCTAAGTTTAAAGTTTAAGAACCTATTCACCACTGATTAGTCGTTAAAATTATTATATCACTATGCCTTTTTAGGACTAATTGTACTTTGATGGAATTTAAATGCTGGCATTTCAGGACATAAATTGTACAAGGGACCAAAGGTAATGAATATCACACTTTCGTGCAACACCAACATATTCTGGAGCAAAATTGAAAAAGCTTGGACCAAGGCAAGAACGTTTGAATGTCAACCAATGTTCGAACGTTCTCTTGTATTATTGAAGATTAGACTACAGGATGCTAAGACATGGTGTGTTGCAGCCAAGAAGGAAAATACTGAGGTACTTGAGTACCACGTTCGAACGCCAATTCACGTTCGAATGCCCCCTTGAATTAATTAGGACTAGGATGCTGAGTGCAAAGCATCAAGTTGTGTATGGAGTGTGGAAGTGGATTTCATAGAAGACCACAAGCTAATTGAGTAAGAAGGTAAGACCCCATCTGGCGTTTGAACGCCCATCAAGCACAGACAATAACAACGTTCGAACGCCAGACAACGTTCGAACGTTGTCTCCAAACAAGTCGTAGAGTGGATGGCGTTCAAAAGACTTTCAAGACCCTACACTATTCCCTCACACTCTCTTGTCCCCCCTTTTCTTTGCTTATAAATACTCCCCTTGAGGGAGTTCTTTTGGGAGGGTGCTAGAGAGTCCTTTTGAGACTTGTAGAGAGCTAGAGCTTGGTTTTGTAGGCTTTGACTACACTAAGACTTGTAAAAATCTTGAAGGAGGTTTAGACTCCCACTTGTAATTGTATAATTAGTCTTAGACTTATGTTTATATTTACTTGCATCAAGGGAGATAGATCATCTTTTGGTTGCGGTGGAAACCCTCTAAAAGTGACTAGTTTTTTTCTACTTTCATTTATTATCTTTCACTTCCATTGCTTGAGATTCCTTATTCCTTTAGAGGAGTGAAACTCTTCCACTTTTCTAATGCTTTACTAAAGCCATGAAGGGTGAAACATGATTTACTCATTCTTTGTCGAAGATCGGCTCCTCACTTATTGTGTTTTACCTTGTAAAGTCCTCTACTTGGAGAGATGAGCATCACTCATTTTTCTAGCTTTACTAAAGTCATGAAGAGTGAATAGTTTATCATTAACTCTTTAGTAAGAGGTGTTGGACATGTATAAATCATTCGGAAGTTATATTTTGTGTATTTCATTTATGTTTTAATGCTTTATGTCACACCTGCTTATTGAATGATTGAATGCCTCTAGCAAAACTAAGGTACTTTATATAACTGTGAATTTTTTCTACGAAATGAATGACTTTTGAATAGAAAGATCCATGTGTTCAAGGCAAGTACCCTGACTAGATCCTCATGACTACCTTTTAGTCTTCACCATTATCGGACTTCATTTAAAGGATGAAATATTAACGTCATAGTTAGATGTTTTGTAGAAAAACTTGCTTGTTTGTAGACTGGTTGAGTCTCAACATAGACAATTCTTGCAAACTTCTAAAAAGACATCGGAACCATGTACTTAATTCTCATAATCCACCTTTATCTTCCAATTAACTTGTCGTTGTGACGGGAGTTAATTGAATTTCTAAACACAAGTAAAATAAACCGGATGATTAACTACATGTTCAGATCCTCGAGCTAAAGGATGACTGTTTACATTTGAATTTATCTTATATTTTGTATAGAAAAACTTCTTGGAAAGAATGAAATATTTGGCCCAAGAAAATCTCTAAACATCATCACTATAAATCTCAAAGGTTAAAATCACATGGTCTCTAGTACTGCTTACTTCAAAACACCAACAATAGTTCTCTATGGATTCGACTCCAAACTTAACCGAATTATTACTATAACTTGACCGCCTGTACTTGAGTGTACACATATTGGATCAAGTCAACCACCATTTAGGTAGCATCATTGTTCATTTTAGACAATTTTCAATGTAAATTCAAATCCTTACCCAAATTTGAGTAAAACAAAGGATAAAAAACTTGATTTGCTATAAACTTTTCCAATTGAGAAACTCAAATTTAAAAGAAGACAAAATCAAATTTAAAAGAAGAGAAATTAAAATTTAAATGAAAACAAATTCAAATTTTAAAAAGGGTAAAATATAATCATTAAAATTTTAAAATATGATAAAATCTCACAATTAAATATTTGGGTATGAATTTTAATAAAAAAATGAGTCTCTCTTAATTTGGTATAGGTATGAGTCTAGCATTGGAAAATATTTTTAGGAATTTTTTACCCAAATTTAAATTTATGTTTTAAAAAAAAGTAAGGATTTGAGATTTTCTTATCTATGTCAAGATTTCAATACTCTTGTACTAAGTTTAGTGGAAAAAATGAGAGTTCTACGTAGTTGACAATAAAAAAAAATTGAAAAAAAAAGAAGAATCGAGGAAAAAAGGTTCAAATATTCCATATAGAAACTTGTCATTTTGCTTAGTTAATCATGCAATGAATCATAATTAAGATTTTACTTGCAAGTTATCCAAATACATTACGCAGTATTCTGTATCCGCAAAATTCAGCATATTAGTGTCGAAAGTCAAAAAGGAATGTTCAGACTTGTTAATACTAACAAGGAAAAGATAGTAAAGGTAAAGAAAAAGAAGAAAAATGTGGAGAGAGAGTGGGAAAGTCCGGAAGCCCAACGAGAGTCAAAGAAGATTGAACGTATAGGTGTCCCGTGAGAGAGAGATTCCTACCCTGAACCATTTGCTACCAGATCAGAAGGCAAAGAAAATCGATAAAACCTCTCCCTCTAGACACAGCTCACATTCTTTGCTTCCTCCTTTGATATCACGAGATCCCCATCTCCTCCTTTTCTTTTCCTTCTCTCCCTCTTTCCCTCTCTCTTTATCTGTCTAATTTTTTCTCCATGTACGCTGCAGAACCTTTCTTCTTTTATAGTTCTCTGTTACACTCTGCATTCTTGTAGCATTAGACACAACCATTCTTTTCAAACCTTCTGAGTTATATACATATACATAGATTATACATATCAAAATTACAATGCCGCATTCTAGGAAGCCAATTCACGACCAAATGGGTCTCCACTCTCTTGCACATCAATTCCAGGACTCGTTCAATCTTGAACAGAACAAGCCCGACTTCAAAGAACTCAATCTGGGTTCACTATTACTGACTACCAATGGTTCCGGTGGCGTCACCACCAGCATCAGTTCAGCCACTTATCACACCCCTTTAGCGAAAAGATCCGATGGAAATGCCACTTCCACCACTCACTCCACCGAACTTGAAGCATTTCCTCCGACACCCACCTCTGAAAACCATAGATCTATCACCAGCACTCGTAATTCAAAGCCGGGTCATCGAAGATCAAACTCCACCGGAGCACCCCTAGTATACTCAGGCTATAGCAACCATAATACTAGTAGTGCTAGTACTAGTACTAGTAGTAGCACCACCAATGGCAGTGGTGGTGGTGGTACTAGCTGTGGAAGTGGTGGCGCAAGTTCAATATCATCACCAAACACAACAATTATGTATCCCACTGGAAATATTTGCCCCTCAGGAAAAATTCTCAAATCCAATATGGGTCATCGCAGCTCTAACAGAACTGATAAATTGGGCTCTGGAATTGCAAATTATGGCCATGGAAGCATTATTAAAGGAGTTGGAAATAATGGTGGAAAATTTGAGACTAATGTGGTTGGAAATGTACAATTGGGTGGGGCATTGGCGGTGGTGAAGAGAGTTATGCTGAGTTCTGATCCAGAGGAGGTGAAAATGGCCGGTAATGAATTATATAGAAAAAGGCATTTTGTGGAGGCCTCATCTTTGTATGATCGAGCAATTGCATTGTCACCAGAGAATGCGGCCTATAGGAGTAATATGGCTGCGTCGCTGACGATGTTAGGTCGGTTGGGAGAGGCGGTAAGGGAGTGTGAAGAGGCAGTGAGATTGGACCCTGGCTATGGGAGGGCTCATCAGAGGTTGGCCTCTCTTTATCTCAGGTCAGTGTGGAAAACCAGGACTTGCAAAATTTGTTGCTTTATACCTGTGTTAATAAAAAATGGATGTCTTTTAGAACAGGATTAATCCCACATCCTTGTGCACTGTGCTGCAATTTTTTTAGGAACATGATTAATGTGATCGGTTTCTGTTGTTATGATCTATATTGTGGTTCATAGTGGTATTGGTGTTGAATGGAGGGTCTATATTAGTGTTGAATGGGCTGCTATTTCCTCCCAATTCTGTGTTGTTTTCAATTGGTTGTTTGGAGTCCTGGATCTCGGAAGTTTTTGTTGGATTATCTTAATGGTGTTGTGTTTTTGTTTAATATGTACAAGCAGTGGGTAGTTGTGTAATTAATGTAGTTCATGGGTATGATTTTTCAATTCTGGGATCTGAGTGGTTTACATCAATGGGCTCTTCTGAGTTTTCTGTGTGGCTAGCTGTTGTGGATAGTGGTTGAATATCTCTAACTTATGAGATTCCTTTCCTCTATTTTTTCCATTTTATCTGTGATTCTTTTGAGAATTGACCATAATCCTTACCTATCTGTACAAATGTATGATGCTATTTTGAGTGACTTTAGTAAACAATCTCTCTTTGTTGTGTGTGAATGATTCAAATTTGAGGTTTAACTCTTGGTTGCATTTGTCTAGTGGGTTAGATAAGCAGACTCTCTTTTGGCTTTGACATAAGTGATTAGACTTGGCCATTAATTCTTTGCTGTTCTTCAATTGACTTGGTTTCTTGGGGAAGTAGCTTTGGGCTATCTGGATTCACTCTCTTATAATTTTTGCCATTTTTCCCCTTAATACCAATTCAAGCTCTCTGTTGCCCATGAATATGCTCAGATTATGAGTTTATGTGTTCTTCCACTAAGTCTTGCCCAAGTTGTAGACAATCCTTTGACAATGTTTGTCTACAGGTTAGGACAGGTTGAAAATGCTCGACACCACCTTTATTTAGATGGGCAACAGGCCGACTCAGCTGAGTTGCAGATATTATTTTCCTTGGAGAAGCATTTAAGCCGATGCAAGGATGCTCGAAAAATAGGTGACTGGAGGAAAGCACTGATGGAATGTGATGCAGCGATGGTGACTGGGGCAGATTCATCTCCTCATGTAATGACACCCTCAGCCCCAAAATTTCTTTCTTATTCTAATCTGAAATATTGTGAAACTTCAGACTGCCTGAACCAGTTAAATCTACAGATTGTTGCTTGTAAAGCAGAAGCCTGTTTGAAGCTCCAACAACTGGAAGATGCTGACTCTATCATGTCAGACATTCCCAAGATAGATCCTTATCCTACTTCCTGTTCCCAAATGAAGTTCTTTGGCATGCTCTCTGAAGCTTATGTGCTCTTTGTCCGGGCTCAGGTTGACATGGCATTCGGAAGGTGAGCTCCGAATAATTTGAATTATGAAAGAAAGTAGCTCTTGGCTCTGGGATTTGTCAGAATGAATGATGGATAACTTGCAGGTTTGAGAATGCAGTTTCTGCAATAGAGAAAGCTGGGCTAATTGACTATAGCAACATTGAAGCGGCGATGTTGCTCAATAATGTGAAGTTGGTAACAAGAGCTCGTGACCATGGGAGAAATCTTTTCAATTCTGGAAGATTTTCTGAGGCATGTTTGGCTTATGGGGAAGGCCTCAAATACGACTTGTGCAATTCTGTCCTCTATTGCAATAGGGCAGTTTGTTGGTCTAAGCTTGCTTTGTGGGAGCAATCCGTTGAGGACTGCAATCAAGCCCTCAAGATCCAACCAAATTACACCAAGGCTCTTCTCCGGAGGGCTGTCTCAAATGCAAAGGTGAATTGGTGCATGTGGCTTTTTTCATACATCTGTCTAATCTGGTTGGCTGAGTTTGTTGTTGGCGGACATACACTTGATTTTATTGGCTTGTGGGTGTTGTAGCTTGAACGATGGGCAGAAGCTGTGAGAGATTATGAAATCTTGAGGAGGGAACTTCCTGGGGACAAAGAGGTTTCTAAATCTCTATCCCATGCACGTGCTGCACTAAATAAATCACACGAGGATGTTAATAATGTGAAATCTGGAGAAGTGGAGGAAATTTCTAGTCTTGATCAGTTAAAAGCAGCAATATCTTCTGCAAGTAAATGTTGCCTCATAATTTGTTTGATAACACTCAAATTTGCTTCATAGGTTTTCACTCGATATCAGTACTTCCTGAGCTAATACTCAAATATTTCAGCTGTTTCAGTTGTTCATTTCAAGGTGGCATTCAACCAACAATGTGAACTCATATCTCCATTTGTAGATTCACTCTGTGTTCAATATCCATCTATCAACTTCCTCAAGGTAGGCAACCTAGCTAGTTCAATGCAACTCTGTTCATGGGAAACATTTCTTCATTTTGATCATCATTCAAAATGTATTTATTCGTCATTTTTATTGAATCATTACTGGGAACTTAGATAAAACCATTTTTTGATGATTTCTTTGTTCCTACACTAGTACGATCTGGCTTTCAAATGCCTACAAATATGAAATATTTTAGATTTCTTTGAACTATTTAATGAACATAATCAGTATTATGTTGTTTATGTAGGTGGATGTTGACGCGAGTCCAGAAGTTGCAAAAGCTGAAAGCATAAAAATTGTTCCAACATTCAACATATACAAGAATGGGGACAAGGTGAAGGAGATCATCTGCCCTACCCATCAGGGCTTAGAATCGCTTGTGAGGCAGTACAGTTTGTAGGACAGCCACTTCATCCTTTTCTCATGCCATTTGATCCTCTCCCCCTGCTTAAGGCAAGATGAGGAACTCAACGAGCTCTCATGCCATCCAATCTTTCCTCATTTTATGCAACTTTAGTTGCAGCATAATCAGCAATTGATAGTTTGATTAGTTTTATTCTTTCCATTTTTTATCTACTCAAGTTATTTCTTTGATTTTCCCATTTATGTAGGTTCCCCATCTCATGCATGTGAGTCTCAGTTGTGCTATATCATAATTATATATGTAAAAAGTATTCAGACAGATGTAAAACTTCATTCCATTGGCCGTTTAGTTGAATTCAAAGGGATATTCTCTCCCATTCATTTTTTATGATATAGGGATGGGAGACTATTTTTCAGTCATTAGGGGAAATAGTGGATAGATAAACATTTTTAGATACTAAGTCGAAAGGTATGGCAGAAATTTTAGGGGGCAAACGTAGGCTGAATCTCTAATGAGTTTGACAATTTGTGAAAAATTTAGTTGAATTTTTTTCAGAATTGCGTCTTTTTGTGATACGATTCATTGTTTTTGCTTAAAATTTGATAAATATCCTTTGAATTGCTGGTTAGTTTTATCTTATTTTTTGTGAGTTCAGGATTTGTATTGCAAGCACCAAGTTGTATAGGCCAGAAGCATGTCCAATTGGGTAAAACATAGTTAATTTCTGCTGTAAAGCACTGTGTTATTCTTAAAGCGACATTGTACCGCTGACAAAACAGCATCTGTTTGTAAATGATACAGCGTCATTTTTTTCTGAGCCATAGATGACACAAATATAACTTAAATAGCAGAGAGAATCATTACTGTCAAAGCAACAACATTTCTGCTTGCAGGACAAGGATGCATCACTGCTGCTTCGGCAACTTAAAAAGGAATTACAAACTGTAGAGCCAGGCACTGTTTTTCCAATTTTGGTGATGATGATGGGATTTAAAAGGTGGTGAGATATAAAAGCTGATGTTGATTTCTTTGTGGTCTCAGTTTTATCACTAGGTTGAATAATCTAAATTGTTTTTATTACACTTTTACTTAATTTTACTCAATAATAAATTATTTAGATTTTTTTTAGTCATTGATAAATCATCTAAGTTGAGATACTTACTAGTTTGAGTTATTACTTCACAATAATTATAGCAGTAGAATNCTCATTTTATGCAACTTTAGTTGCAGCATAATCAGCAATTGATAGTTTGATTAGTTTTATTCTTTCCATTTTTTATCTACTCAAGTTATTTCTTTGATTTTCCCATTTATGTAGGTTCCCCATCTCATGCATGTGAGTCTCAGTTGTGCTATATCATAATTATATATGTAAAAAGTATTCAGACAGATGTAAAACTTCATTCCATTGGCCGTTTAGTTGAATTCAAAGGGATATTCTCTCCCATTCATTTTTTATGATATAGGGATGGGAGACTATTTTTCAGTCATTAGGGGAAATAGTGGATAGATAAACATTTTTAGATACTAAGTCGAAAGGTATGGCAGAAATTTTAGGGGGCAAACGTAGGCTGAATCTCTAATGAGTTTGACAATTTGTGAAAAATTTAGTTGAATTTTTTTCAGAATTGCGTCTTTTTGTGATACGATTCATTGTTTTTGCTTAAAATTTGATAAATATCCTTTGAATTGCTGGTTAGTTTTATCTTATTTTTTGTGAGTTCAGGATTTGTATTGCAAGCACCAAGTTGTATAGGCCAGAAGCATGTCCAATTGGGTAAAACATAGTTAATTTCTGCTGTAAAGCACTGTGTTATTCTTAAAGCGACATTGTACCGCTGACAAAACAGCATCTGTTTGTAAATGATACAGCGTCATTTTTTTCTGAGCCATAGATGACACAAATATAACTTAAATAGCAGAGAGAATCATTACTGTCAAAGCAACAACATTTCTGCTTGCAGGACAAGGATGCATCACTGCTGCTTCGGCAACTTAAAAAGGAATTACAAACTGTAGAGCCAGGCACTGTTTTTCCAATTTTGGTGATGATGATGGGATTTAAAAGGTGGTGAGATATAAAAGCTGATGTTGATTTCTTTGTGGTCTCAGTTTTATCACTAGGTTGAATAATCTAAATTGTTTTTATTACACTTTTACTTAATTTTACTCAATAATAAATTATTTAGATTTTTTTTAGTCATTGATAAATCATCTAAGTTGAGATACTTACTAGTTTGAGTTATTACTTCACAATAATTATAGCAGTAGAATAAAAAATCCGAGAACAGAATCCGATTAGCAAGGAAGCTAATATGTTTTTTTTTTTGGAAAAAGTGATAGGGACTTGAATCTTTAATTTCAA
This sequence comes from Ilex paraguariensis, assembly GCA_963454935.2. Taxonomy (NCBI): domain Eukaryota; kingdom Viridiplantae; phylum Streptophyta; class Magnoliopsida; order Aquifoliales; family Aquifoliaceae; genus Ilex; species Ilex paraguariensis. The sequence continues at coordinate 5,949,134 of CAUOFW020000001.1, forward strand.
TAAAATAAATCTTTTATAAGACAAGAAGTACCATGAAAATCTATTAATAAAGTACAAGGTGCATGTCTGTCTTATAAACTTATAATAAATACAATTTAGTAATTACTGTGCATAAGTGTGGAGAACATTATTATATAAGAAATTTTTATTATAAAATCGTGACACCACGTATTCATATTGTAACAAATATTTTCTTGAGACCGAGCTGAGCTAAGTGGGCAATAGACGAACACAATGGTATCACAATTATTTGGCCACGCGGGCCCAGTTTAGTACTTCTGCCCTGTACATCACCAAGTCTGATCAATTTGGGTCCATTCAAAGTGGGAAAGATCCAAGATAAAGGGGAATGATGGTACTTTGTGTACCACTTGATCATTTGGTTACTGTACTTTTGTGGACGCCACAGAAGAGGTAGATGCAACGGTGTTCTTTTGTGTGTAGCGGTGTTAATGAAACTTCAATTTAATTTGAAGCGGTCGAGCTCAAGCCGAGCTTAATGCCCTGTTTAGTTAGAGGGAAAACATGGGGAGGAAAAGATGAGGATGAAAAATGAGAGAGAAGGAAATATTTTTCATTGTTTGGTTAGAAAGGGAAAGTGGATGAAAAGAAAAAAGAGAAAGAAATAGTTTCTTTTAGGCTCACAATTTTTTATCCACTCAAATATGGGCGAAAATGAGAGAGAATTGTTAGCTTCAAATTGTAATTGATTTAATTTATATTTATACTCTTATTAATTGCATATTCTATATAAACTATCATAATAAGTACCATTTGTATAAAGGGAACAATTTTAAAATATTGTTATATAATTTATACATGATAAGACACCCGATGACATTATTTAATTATTTTTTAATAATAAAATTCTAAATCACAAATGTAATTTTTTTTTCATATGGAACAATAAAGAAAAATTTTATTGCAAGAAGAAAAGGCCAAATAAATTTCTTTCCATTTCTCTTCTAAATGGAACATTTACTATAAATTCAAGTGGGGTGTATTATATATAAGTGACTCAAATACTGATTAGCAATATATTTACAATTTAAACTTAAAAAGAAGTTATAGATTTACAATTTCGTTTATTTACAGAGTAGTTTGGGTTGCTGAATATTATGTTTGGTATACGTATTTATATTTATTTTTTTATTTATTTTTATAACTAATTAGAGCAATATTAAATCCCTTAAATTTATTTATCATAAAAATTTATATATATATAAGGGTATAATTAGGGGTGTCCATGGACCGGACCAGGCAAGGCACAAGAAATTTTTTTCGGACAGGGTCTGGGTAGTGTAATCTCAGGCCCTTACCCAAGTTAGTTATTGGCCGGGCTAGACTTTGGTTAGGGGTAGGCTACCGGTAGCCCAACTCGTGAGCCTATTGGACTAGCCTATGAGCGAACTTGCTGGACGGGCCTATTTGCGGGCTTTTTTATATACATCTTTATTTAAAAATAATAAATATTTTTGTAAATTAATATTTGTGTAAGTTATATTTTTGAATCAAAAGTAAAGTTAAAATGGAGAAAAATAAAATAATGAACAAAATTCAATAGAATGAATAAATCTCAACTAGATTGACACCTACTAACTTATCTATCATTTGTATTATTCTACTATTTAAAACTTATATGCTTAATACATGGAAAAAAACATACATTATTTATAATATTTAAATTTTTAAATTTAAAATTTCGATAATGAGAGACTTATTTCAAAATTTTAAATTTAATGGTCTAAAAGTATAATTTTTTTTCAAAGAAATTGTGGGCTGGGGCTGGGCTTGCGGGTAGGCTCTTGGGCCGGGTAATGGGTTTAGGGGCAAACTAAACTCTATTTTTAAGGATATTGGGCTCGGAATCCGGCGGCCCAACTATCGGGCCTATTTTTTTCTGGCCGGATAACGAGACCCATGGGTAACCCGGCCCATGGACACCCCTAGGTATAATGATAAATTAAGTTCATGTATCTTTCTTTCCTTCAACTTTTTTTCTAATACCAAACAATAAAAAATTAATTATTTCAACTTTCCATCCATCGTACCAAACATAAAGGAGGAAAAATATTTTTCTTTTCTTCAAGGATAGAAAACATATTCCCCACACTTTTCCATCCTTCCAATTTTGTATCTCTCGTACCAAATAGAGCATAACTCTCGTGTTTAGATTCTTGTTCTTCTTAAAAGTTTTTGAGAATTTAAGTCGACTATGAGTACAAATTTCAATGAAAACTTTATTAATTACACTTTATATTAGGAAATAAAAGCTCCAGTTGATAAGATTGATTTCTTAGTTGATCACATATCCTCTTAATTGATCTCTTCCACTAGATAAGGTTGATCACATCTTAATTCAACTTCTGTAAATCCTCCTAATTGATCTTTGTAAATCCCTCTTCAAATTTGATTTATATCTTGTTCTTCTAATCCCATCATTCATGGATTCGGCTCCCACATTAACGAGATCAGATCCTATTATATTTGTATACTAGCAATGCACGACGTGCGTTATACGTAAAACTTTTTGTTGAAACATTTGATATAATACATTAAAAAATTTAATTATATAGCTATATTAGATATTATTTCATATTTAGCATATTTAAATTATTTGTATTCTCTTTGTAACATCCAATGGCTCATTTTCTGTTATTTTTTCATTCGAGCTACAAGTAGTAATAGTTGTAGATTTTTCTTTTCTCAATTTTTTTTCTTTTTGTCATTCTTATAATTAGATACTTATGAATAGTATCTTCATGCTATTTAAGAATTTTGCATGGTATCACAGCATTGAATCAATTCTTTGCTTCCAAAAATGGCTTCCAACATCTCTTCTTCACAAGAATCACCCACCAACGATCAACCTTCCTTTCAAATCGAAATCATTGATAATCCATATTTTCTTCATCATTCATATAATTCCGGCCAGATTTTAGTCTCCATGCCACTGAATGGCGATAACTGCTCTTCATGGAAACGGGCTATAATTGTTGCGCTATCCACTAAAAAATAAATTGGCTTTGTTGACAACTCCATACCAAAGCCAAATTCTCCCTCCCCGGGCAGTACTGCGTGGACTCGTTGCAACCACTTGGTTCTTTAATGGTTGCTCAATTCACTTGAACGTGATCTCCAAGAAAGCGTTATCTATGGCGGCTCTACTGCTGAAATCTGGGCAGACCTTCAAGAATGATTTTCACAAAGTAATAGTCCTGGTCTCTTCCAGCTGCAACGCTATATTGTCAACCTCCATCAAGATCAACTCTCCATCTTTGCATATAACACTAAAATGAAAGGTTATTGGGATGCTTTGTCAAATCTCACAAACCTTCTGACATGTACTTGTGGTGGTACAAAGGTAATTCTGGAATTCCAGCAACATGTCCATTTGCTACAAGTCCTCATGAGATTGAATGATTCCTACACAACGATACGTAGCCAATTATTGCTCATGGACCTATTACATATTGTCAGTAAGGCTTACAACTTATTACTTCAAGAAGAGAAACACCGCGAGGCTCTCCTTCCTTCAATGGACAATACAAATACAATTGTCAAAGTCGTCGAACATGCTAGTGTGTTATACATATTCAAATTGGATCAGCTGCCCCTTGACTAGACGATCCACAACTAGCTTCATCAAACCCAACGGCAAAAGCCCGCTTTCTTGGAAAAAAAATAAAAAACAAGTCATTGTCTCTCGCACCTCTGTTGAGGCCGAGTATTGATCCATGGCAGCAACAACTTGTGAAATAACTTGGCTCAAATACCTTCTTACCAATTTGGGTGTATCCCATCCCCAACCCCGTGCAATTTTATTGTGACAATCAAGTTGCCTTACACATTGCTGATAATCTAATGTTCTATGAGGGCACCAAGCACATAAAATTTGATTGACACATTGTACATGAGTATAGGAATTTGTGGAATAAGGAACTAATTATTTGATGAATAGAGAGCTAACCTTTGAGATATATATATATATATATATATATATATATATATATATATATATATATGCAATAGAGTTTGATTTTCACCTCTAATGAATTTTCTCAACAGGGTATTTCCCAATAGTGGTTCTCTCTGTAACAAGAGAGTCTTATTTATACATGAGAATTATCAACTAGTCGTTACCACTCACCGAGATAACCTCTATGACCACCAATATTTCCTTAAATCCCTAAAGTCAAAGCAGACTAAAACACTCAAAAGTGGGATTAACTACCTTCACCTAGTATTTTATTACTTGATGTGTCTGCAAAATTCGAGTAAATTTAAATTTTTTATAAAAAAATGTAAAATGGTAATTTGTCACTACGGTATGGATTTTAAATCTGAATTTTTCTAGAATTCAAATGACGAAACGGATTTCACCATTATATTCATCTCACAAAATCTAGTTACCCCGTCAATTTTCGTCGAATTCTGAGATAGTCGAATTTTTTGCGTTTTACGAGGCGGTCGAGTCTCAAGTGACCCAAAAACAGAATTTTTAATAAAATTTTGAAAGATGAAAAATAAATTGAAACAATTTAAAATAAAAATATTTTAAACTTAAACCGAGATGAAATTTAATCGTTTAAAGGCAGAAACGGACTCAGAGGTCCACCCCCGTTAACGGGTATAATTTTCATCTCCATATCCGTCCGCGGATAAATTTATAATCCCCACACCCGTCCCCTGCCTTCACCCCCGCCCCCGCCCCAACCCAAACTCAAGCCCAAATCAACATAATCCAAAATTCTAAATAAATCTAACATGCTAAATAATCCAACATAATTATAAAATATCATAACATAATTAAAAACTTGTCATCTACAAGATAATCCAACATAATATAATTAAAACCTTATCTATAACTTAATCCAATATAATATAATTAAAATCTTATCTCCCGTGTAAATCTAACACAACATTATGCAACACAACATTATGAGAGGGTCGTGTGGCGTGTTATGGGCCAAGTATTCTTAGGTTATAAATAGGGGTAAAAATCTGATTTTTTTCCCATTGTACTCAGCCGGTTGAACGATAGAAAAAGAGAGAGAAAGAGAGAGAAACAAGGGTTTTTCAAGCTCTCATTGCAATCTGGGGCTAAGCTTTGCTCGAATCAATTCGAGCCAAGAGGAAAAGTTGTTCCTCTTGCCGAGTGCTACAAAACTATACCAAGGAGGTCGAGTTTGGGCAAAATTTCAAAGACAGGATTTTGGGAAAAGTGAAGATTCAAGCTTGCCTTGGGTTCTTGAGGCTTCCCAACGTCTTTTACGCTTCAAGAGGTAGGGTTCCTTCCTACTTTGATTTATTTTAAAATCTAAGGTGTTAAATGACATGGGTAGGTTGATAGAGTTGTACATCACTTGTCTATTGTAGTGAAATTAATGAAATGAGTATTGGAAAGGGGTAGAATAAATTTTATCCTATAATGGGCATGTAGAAATTACTCAAAGTAATTTCTTGAAAAAGGTGGGAATTAATATATGGAAATCAATTGTGTGATTCCATAAAATATGGTATTATGTAGGCATGCTATGTGTTTATGTTATGCACTTGTGAATGAAGTATGTTATTGGCATATGTTATGTAATAACATGCTTGGGATATGTTGTTGAAAATAAAATGTTGTTGTATATTCATTGATATGTTAACATTGCGATGTAATTGGTTATTATATGCTTTGGATATAAATTGCCATGTAATATGTATAAATGTGGTAAAATTTGTTCATATGACATTCATTACATATAGGGCATGACATTGATATAGTAATGGCGCATTACATTGCAATTGCATGGATGAACTGCATCCATAGCCATGAGTGTGTGTGTGTGTGTGATATCAAACACCACATAGGTGGATAATGGGTGGGTTCGGGAAAGTTGGATCGAAGATTCGACAGAGTCGCACGGTTGTATAGAGAAAGAATTGGGTCGGAGTTAGCAAGAAGGGCCAGACTATCCCTCGGGTGACAGAACCGATGAACGGATACGAACTCCGTTGGTATAAGAGCCCATAAAATGTGTCGGTGTATGCAAAACTATTGGTGGAGTCCATAAATTCCGTGTCAGTTGGGTGCCATTGGTGTAAGTCCATAAATACCCTCCCCAAAAATGACCCAGAGATTTTTATTTGAAAGAATCATTGGGTGTGTAACCCAATGACGGGGGCTTGAAAAGTCCGATTTTGTACTCATAGCATTGTATGGGTGAAAGGAGTCAGGGAGGACTCGGGTAAAGTTGCATGAGTAAGTCTCATCTTATTTCATGGCATGACATTTCTAAGATTCCAACATTGAATAATATATTCTTGTTTGAGATGTTGTTGTTTGTTGAGTGTTGCATGAACATTTTATATGCACTTAGGTTGAGGAATATCCTTGGTAGGAAATACTTTACTGGGCGTGGCTCACCCTATATGGGAAAAATATTTCAGGTGCGGAATACACGCCGGAGGAAGGCCCTCACATGGGACCTCAAAGATGAAGAAAGCCGAAATGTGGCTTTATTTTGAATATTGTAAATATTTATGAAAATCTTGCTTTTGACATGTAAATTCATTGAAATGAATGTCAAAGAGTTGGTATGAATTCTATGTAATATGAAAATCTTTATATACACATGTTGGATGGAATCAATATAGGTTGGAATAGGTTGGAAGTGCAAATCAAGTGAAACAGGCAAAAGTCGGCAAGGCATACCGGTATGACGAGATCCAGTGAGTTACCCGTACCAGTATGGCTTTTCCAGTGGGTAATTGATACCGGTATGACTTTTTCAATGGACAACTCATACTGGTATGGCTTTTCCAGTGGGCAACTCGTACCGATATGGCCTACCAGTACACTTTTCAAAAATCTAAAATTTTAAAATTACTTTGCCAAACCAAGCCTTTGGGATATGGGTTCTTTTATTCCAAGGATATAAATAGACATAAAATAAGTATAAATTGTGGTATATTGGATCCAGTTGGGTCAAATGGAAAAATATGCTTGGATAACAATCCCTGTTAAGAGGATGTTATTGACGTGACGTCGACTTGTGCGACATCCACGAGTACTTTTGTGGGTTGACGAATGGTCAACAGTTGATAAAGGACCTCCAATTTTAGGGGCATCACAGCTTGGTAATAAAGTCTAGGTATGCGATTTACCTAGGGTTTGATGGAGCATGGGTCTAGATCATTGTATTCATTGGGCATTTTATGCTGCGTGCTTTAAAATGACACATGTTATGTGTTATATGTTGTATGAATGATATACATGGTAAAATGTATATGGAAAAAGAGACACTAGGGTTAGGAAACATAACCTTGGGGGTCGGAAAACAAGGGAACGGGAAAATTCAAGGTGTAAATGTCTACTAGTGGGGGGCATAAGCTCTACTAGGGAGACATAGAGATGAATTTTGGGATTTCAAATTTGATCCCTACTTTGGGATACTAAATTGGTGCTCTATTGCTATCTGACATGTGTGTAGATGACAAGTAGAGGAAGAGGATGTCGAGGCGGTGGGTGGAACAATGACCAACCACCACCGACCTTTGATCATCAAGCCTTCGTGGAGGCTATTGGTACTGTGGCTGCTACCGTTGCACAGGCTAGTGCTGCAGTTGCTACTATTGCACAAGCTAGTGCAAGTGTGGGACAAGGAGGCTTGAGTAATCTCCAGAGGTTCAAGATGCACAAGCTTTCGATGTTTAAGGGAGGGACATATCCGATGGTAGCCGACCATTGATTCCGACAAGTTCACAAGATTTTAGAGGCGATGGAGATCACCTCCGATGCCACGAAGATAAGTCTAGCTGCATTTCAACTAGAGGGAGAAGCCCAACTGTGGTGGGAGTGGGCAAAGAACTCCAAGAACTTGGAGGAAATGACCTGAGGAGAGTTCCGAGAGCTTTTCATGGGCAAGTACTTCTCCATGGCTGTTCGACATCCTAAAGCCCAGGAATTCTTGGATTCAAGGAAAGGGATAATGACGGTGCTGGAATACGTGGCTAAGTTCACTGAGTTAGCCTGTTTCGCTGATGACTACATGGCCACAGACATGGTCAAGGTGAGGAAGTTTGAGGATAGTTTGAAATTATCCATCTGGGGTAAAATTGCAAAAATTGGATTCGATGGTTATGACAACCATGACCATAGAGAGAGAAGTTGAGGATGCACAAAACATCTGGGAATCGGGTGCCAAGGATAGGAAGAAGGAGGGTCAATCCTTTTTTTCTAGTTCAAAAAAGAAATAGAGGACTTCTACTCCATAGGGACAGGGCCGTAGCCATCAAGGCCAAGACCATGGTCGATTCTCCCAAGGTGGAGGAAACCCCAGAACAACTTATTAGGCAGGTCAACATACATGTTTTCATTGCCACCAACCAAGTCATATGAAGTGGGATTGTCCTCAGAGGCAGGGATCCGCAAGCTACGAGTCATCTCCGTCCTAGTCGTCGATGGGGCATGCACAGACATATTTTATTCTTCCCTACCCCACCATAGGTCAGGGAAGCCATTACCAGTTCCAGGGTGCTACTTAGGGCCCTACCACTTCACGAGTGAGGAATCTGCAATCAAGCTAGATGGGTCAGGGCATGGGTCGAGGTCGAGGACAGGACATGCAAGTCAGGACTTCGGGGACCCAGGGGCGTGTCTATGCCATCACACCACAGATTGAGCCAGTGGATCAATCGGTCATTTAGGGTATATTTCTACTCTCTTGCCTATGGGTTAGGGTGTTATTTGACTCTGGTGCATCACATTTATTCATATCTGCATCATGTGTGAGGGATTTGGGCTTAAAGGTTGATACCTTGGAAGAACCGTTGTATGTAAATTCACTCCTAGGAGCTAGGGTGTGTGTTGACCAGATATGTCGGGGCTGTGAGTTAGAGATCTTGGAGATTCTACTCACCATGGAGCTTAGGGTCATGGACTTGTCGAAGTTCAATGTGATCCTCGGGATGGATTGGTTGGCGACACATTGGGTCGTCATTGATTATGATCAGAAGAAAATAACTGCTTACACACCGGACGATGTTTGTTTTAAGTTTCAGGGAGAAAAGCATGAAGCCTTGCCTTAATCTATGTATAACTCTCGTTGGCATGGGCAGTTGATGGGTTGGCTTGCGAGCCTTACCCTGGAGGACGATGTGAGACATGAGTTGGGTCTACCTTGGGTTGTGTGTGAGTATGAGGACATTTTTTTGGATGAACTACTAGGATTACCTCCCCATAGGGATGTAGACTTCAACATCGAGTTGCATCCGAATATATTGTTTGTTTCTATGACTCCACATAGGATGGCGTCAGTTGAGTTGCAAGAACTCAAGGTCCAATTGCAAGAATTGTTGGACAAGGGCTTTATTAGACCGAGCACTTCACCATGGAGCACTCCAATATTGTTTGCCAAGAAGAAGGATAAGACCTTTCGATTGTGTATAGACTATTGGCAGTTGAATCGGAATAGGTACCCTTTGCCGAGGATTGACGATCTGTTTGATCAGTTGAGAGGAGCACAGTTATACTCCAAGATAGATTTTTGCACCGGCTACCATCAGTTGAGAATTAGGGAGGCAGATATCCCTAAGACGGCGTTCAAAACGCGATATGGGCATTTTGAGTTCATTGTGATACCATTTGGATTGACGAATGCCCCAACGACATTCATGGATCTCATGCATAGGGTTTTCCAACCCTATTTAGATCAGTTTGTCGTGGTTTTTGTTAACGACATCTTGATCTACTCCAAGTCTGAGGAGGAGCATGAGGGTCACTTAAGGATTGTTCTCCAGACGTTGAGAGACCACCAGTTGTACGCCAAGTTCAGCAAGTGTGAACTTTGGCTTACAGAGGTAAACTTTTTGGGACACGTGGTGTCAGCTTCGGGTGTATCCATGGACCCGGAGAAGGTTGAGACAGTTTTGAATTGGGAGAGACCAAAGTCAGTCATCGAGATACACAATTTCTTGGGATTGACAGGGTATTACATAAGGTTTATCGAGGACTTTTTCCGATTAGCTGCACCTAAGATGAGATTGACCCGGAAGGAGGTCAAGTTTCAGTGGGATGATTCATGCGAGAAGGCATTCTAGGAGTTAAATTGGAGGCTTACTTCAGCTCCTATTTTGATAGTCCCAGAGAGGGGATAGATGTATATTGTGTACTATGATGCCTCTAGAGACGGACTGGGTTGTGTTTTGATGTAGTCTAGGAGGGTGGTGGCTTATGGTTCTCGACAACTAAAGAACCACGACCATAACTATCCTATGCACGACATGGAGTTGGAGGCCATTGTCTTTACCTTAAAGGCTTGGTGGCACTATCTATATAGTGAGCAGTTTAAGGTATTTTCAGACTACAAGAGTCCGAAGTATACCTACACTCAGCGAGACCTCAACATGAGGCAACACAGGTGGATGGAGTGTTTATAAAATTATGAATTTACTTTGCATTATCATCCCGATAAGGCAAACGTGGTGGCTAATGCACTCAGCCGAAACTCACGGGAAGTCTTGGCTAGTGTGACTTTTCGAGAATGACAGATGCTCGAGACTGTGGCAAAGTTTGGGCTACATTATCGGGGTTAGGCTTAGGGTGTTTTGGGGAGTTTGGTAGCTACACCTTCCCTACTGAATAGAGTGATTGAGTCCCAGGGGCAAGACCCAGAGTTATCATCTATCAGGGACCGAGTGCAAGCGGGTACCGGTGACGAGGGCTGGGCCATACACTTAGATAGTAGTCTTCGGTTTAGGGGAAGGATTATGGTTTCCTAGTCTGCATAGCTGAAAGAGGAGATTCTTAGAGAGTTCCATTGCTCCCATTTTGTAGTGCATCCAGGTAGTGGGAAGATGTATCATGATCTTCGTTGCCAATACTATTAGAGCGGGATAAAGAGACACGTTAGAAATTTTGTTAGCCGATGTCTCACATGTCAATAGGTGAAGATTGAACACCAGAGATCAGCAGGGTTATTTCAGCCCTTGGAGGTAGCTGAGTGAAAGTGGGAGCATATCACGATGAATTTTGTGACCCACTTGCCACGGACATCACGGGGACATGACGTAGTATGGGTGATAGTGGATCGGCTTACCAAGTTGGTACATTTTTTGGCTGTGCGGATGACCTTCACACTAGAGGAATTCTATAGGTTGTATATATGGGAGATTGTTCGATTGTATGGGGTACCCGTATCTATAGTAGTAGATTGGGATCCCAAGTTTACGGCTCATTTTTGAGAGAGTTTTCAAAGAGCCATGGAGACACAGTTGATGATGAGCAAAACTTTTCATCCCAAGACGGACGGTCAGTCAGAGAGGACCATTCAGATATTAGAGTACATGCTACAGGCATGTGTCCTAGATCTCAAGGGTAGCTGGGAAGAACACTTACCCTTAGTAGAGTTCGCCTATAACAATAGTTATCAAGCGAGTATATAGATGGCACCATATGACGCACTTTATGGGAGGTCTTATCGTTCTCCGGTATGTTGGACAGAGGTAAGAGAGAAACCCTTTACGGGTCCAGATTTGGTTAGAGACATCTCAGAGAAGGTGGACTTAATACGGAAGCGCCTTCTTACGGCTTAAAGCCGATAGAAAAGCTATGTTGATAGACGACGGCGACCTCTGGAGTTTGAGGTGGGAGATTACGTCTTCTTGAAGATGATACCAAAGAGGGGAGTGGTTAAATTCGAAAAAAAAGGAAAGCTGTCGCCGACGTTTATCGGGCCCTTCAAGGTACTCAAGAGAGTGGGTATAGTGGCTTATAGATTAGCGCTACCGCCAAATTTATGGGGTGTTCACGTAGTGTTCCATGTCTCTATGCTCCGGAAGTATACTTCAGATTCGACACATGTAGTGGATTGGGGAGAGTTGATTGTTGATGCTGATGGGACCTTCGAGGAGAGACCGATGTGCATCATGGGTAGTTGAGAGTAGATTTTACGAGATAAGACTATGAGGCTAGTGAAGGTGTTGTGGCAGCACCGAGGCGTAGAGGAGGCGACATGGGAGCATGAGAACACTATACGTACCAATTATTCGTTCTTGTTCAAGAATGGAGGTACAACCCTATAATTTTAAGTATAATGTTATTGTGGCATAGACATGCAGTTAAGTGTGTATGTGTATGTGAATTTTGGGGACGAAAGTCTTTTAAGGGGGGAAGAATGTAAAACCCGGGGTAAATTTAAACTTTTTATGAAAAAGGGCAAAATGATAATTTGTCACTACGGTACGGATTGTAAACCTAAATTTTTCTAGAATTTGGATGACAAAACGGACCTCACTGTTGGATTTTTCTCGCAAAATCTAGTTACCCCGTCAATTTTTGTCGAATTCTGAGATAGTCAATTTTTTTGCGTTTTACGAGGCGGTCGAGTCTCAGGTGACCTAAAAACGGAATTTTTAATAAAATTTTGAAAGTCGAAAAATAAATTGAGGCAAGTTAAAATAAATATTTTGAACTTAAATCGGGATGAAATTTAATCGTTTCGGGGCAGAAACGGACCCGAGAAAAAAAGGGTTGTGTGGCGCGTTGTGGGCCAAGTACTATTAGGATATAAATAAGGGGAAAAATCTGATTTTTCCCCCATTGTGCTCAGCCAGTTGAACGATAGAAAAAGAGAGAGAGAAAGAGGGAGAAACAAGGGTTTTTCAAGCTCTCCTTGCAATCTAGGGGCAAGTTTTGCTCGAATCAACTCGAGCCAAGAGGAAAAGTTGTTCCTCTCGCCGAGTGCTACAAAACCATACCAAGTAGGTCGAGTTTGGGCAAGGTTTCAAGGACAGGATTTTGGGAAAAGTGAAGATTCAAGCTTGTCTTGGGTTCTTGAGGCTTTCCCAGGTCTTTTTACGCTTCAAGAGGTAGGATTCCTTCCTACTTTGCTTTATTTTAAAACCTAGGGTGTTAAATGAAATGGGTAGGTTGATAGAGTTGTATATCACTTGTCTATTTTAGTGAAATTGATGAAATGCGTATTGTAAAGGGGTAAAGTAAATCTTATCCTTTAATGGGCATGTAGAAATTACTCAAAGTAATTTCTTGAAAAAGGTGGGAATTAATATATGGAAATCAATTGTGTGATTCCATAAAATATGGTATTATGTAGGCATGCTATGTGATTATGTTATGCCTTTGTGAATGAAGTATGTTATTGACATATGTTATATAATAACATGCTTGGGATATGCAGTTGGAAATAAAATGTTGATGTATATTCATTGATATGTTAACATTGTGATGTAATTGGTTATTATATGCTTTGGATATAAATTGCCATGAAATATGTATAAATGTGGTAAAATTTGTTTATATGACATTCATTACATATGAGACATGACATTGATATAACAATAGTGCATTACAATGCAATTGCACGGATGAACCGCATCCATATCCATGAGTGTGGGTGTGTGTGTGCATGGGTGATATCAAACACAACATAGGTGGGTGATGGGTGGGCTCGAAAAAGTTGGATCGAAGATCCGACTAAGTCGCACGGTTGTATGAAGAAAGAATTGGGTCGGGGATAGCAAGAAGGGGTTAGACTATCCCTCGGGTGAGAGACCCGGTGAACAGATACACACTCCATTGGTATAAGAGACCATAAAGTGTGTCGGTGTACATGGAACCGTTGGTGGGGGTCTATAAATTTCGTGTCGGTTGGGTGCCGTTGATGTAAGTCCATAAATACCCACCCCAAAAATGACCCAGAGATTTTTATTTGAAAGAGTCATCGGGTATGTAACTCCAATGGCGAGGGCTTGAAAAGTTCGATTTTATACTCATAGCATTGTATGGGTGAAAGGAGCCAGGGAGGGCTCGGGTAGAGTTGCATGAGTGAGTCTCATCTCATTTCATGGTATGACATTTCTAAGATTCCAACATTGAATAATATATTCTTGTTTGGGATGTTGTTGTTTGTTGAGTGTTGAATGAACATTTCATATGCACTTAGGTTGAGGAATAGCCTTGGTAGGAAATACTCTACTAGATGTGGCTCACCCTATACGAGAAAAATATTTTAGGTGCGGGATACACGCCAGAGGAAGGTCCTCACATAGGACCTCAAAGATGAAGAAAATCGAAATGTGGCTTTATTTTGAATATTGTGCATATTTATGAAAACCTTGATTTTGACATGTAAATTCATTGAAATGAACGTAAAAGAGTTGATATGAATTCTATGTAATATGAAAATCTTCATATACATGTGTTGGATGGAATCAATATAGGTTGGAATGAGTTGGAAGTGTAAATAGGTGAAACAGGCAAAAGTCGGCAAGGCATATCGGTATGGTGTACCGATATGACGAGATTCAGTGGGTTACCCATACCAGTATGACTCTTCTAGTGGGCAATTCATACCGGTGTGGGTTTTCCAGTGGGCAACTCGTACCAGTATGGCCTACCAATACACTTTTCAAAAAATTGAAATTTTAAAATTACTTTGGCAAGCCTTTGGGCTATGGGTTCTTTAATTCCAAGGATATAATTGGACATAAAATAAGTATAAATTGTGGTATATTGGATCCGGTTGGGTCAAATGAAAAAATATGCATGGATAACAATCCCGATTAAAGGGATGTTATTGACATGACGTCAACTTGTGAGACATCCATGAGTACTTCCGCAGATTGACGGATGGTCAACGGTTGATAAAGGACCCCCTGGTTTTAGGGGCGTCATAGTATCCCTCTAGCCAAGTCAACCATGCTGACTAGAAAAAATTCAACCCAAATATCTAATCATATCAATGCAATATATATGTATGCATGCACTATTATAAAATAATATTTAATACATAATAATTTCATAAAAAAATATATTTATGATATATGACTTGAATAATACCATATTTAACCAATGAAATGAGGTTTTATATATTTCAGATTTCATCACCAACAATTAATTATTTAATATCAAGAAATTTTAGTCACATATTTTCCAACATCTCCTACTTGGCTACAATCCTGAGATGTTAATTCATAACTTAAACCCAGAGTAATAACATGGCATTTCATTTCAATTGTTGGATAGATAAAACTCTAGAAAATTAGAGGGACTTAAGTGACATTAACAGGAGATGACTATTGTGCTTTATAAGCAATTGAGTGCCTTAGGTTGCCTTGCCTCATATTTTATTAATATTGTTTGGGTAGGAAGGAATAGAATAGGCGACGGCAGAGAGAGAGGGAGAAAGAGAGAGAGAGAAGGAAGAAAAAAGAATGAAAAAAAAAAAAAGAAGGGATTGGACCATTGAATGTATGAATTCATTAATTATTTGATGGGTTTTGTAATTTATTCAATTATATAGTATTGGGTTTATCATAAATAGTGATAATGAATACATACATACATACATATATATATATATGTGTGTGTGTGTGGTGAAGAATATTGATGAATATGTAAATGAGTTTTATTGAAAGTTGTTAAGTTAGGTGTTTTGAGACTTAATTTAGATTGGTTGGTCTTGAGGTTTTTAAAGAATTTATTTAATATGTTAAAGAAAAAAAAATCAAAGAAAAAAGAACCAAGAAAGGTGCAGAACATAGATTCTGGAATTCCGTAAGGTTGAAGAAGATTGGGAATTCTAAAATTATGGAAAACTCTTCTTTAGTTTCAAAGAGCTTAACTTTGACCCTTATATTCTTCAAAACTGTTTTACTTGGTAAGTTGGAAGAATAGAATTTTAGAAAATTTATGGCAGTTCTAAAAGTAGAAAATTTGTTTTTTAAAAAAATTACACTTTGACCCTAAAAGTTACAAAAATTATGATTTGACCCTAGAAGTTTAGAAACTTTTTCTAAATTGCATTGGTTACTTCCATACCCTAGTCTATTATATTAAAAATGCTATTTATATTTAAAAGATATATAAAATATATATAAATGTGTAGGAAGTACAAATATTAAATATGGAATTAAGAAATTGTAAAATTAGGAATATGGATTAATTGTTATATGTTATTGTGGATTAGGTGGTGATTGAATTGAGATTGGGAAAAAAGGGCTTTGAATTGGATTTTGGTAATCAAGGTGAGTAGTTTATTACTTCTTTTGAGAAGATTTTCTATATTAAACTTGTGGGTGCGTGTATATGGATATTTCCTATTATGATCTATATATTGATGTTTGGGGGTTACACTTAAATATTTTACAATTGCAAATGGTGGTACATGTGAATTTTAAAAACTTATGGGATAATTTTATACCATTACTTAAATGTGTTTTGCTGATAAAAGAAAATTTTGTGTGCGTTGGGACTAAAACGATGGTTTTGGTGTGTGTTAAAATCATGTTTTATGAGACGGGGACCGAGTTACTAGGTGTAAATGGTAACAAGATTGAAAGTATACCAGTGTGATCGGTATAAGAATTTGCACATAAGGGCTAGTCATCAGGCTAGTGATGACAAGAAACTGAGCCAGTTACTAGACTAGTAGTAATAAGAGACGGGGTTAGTTACTCGACTAGTGGTTATAAATATGATTTGAAAAATGTATTTGGAACTAAATGTGTGTGTGAGTGTTTTGAGTTATAAATGAATTTTCATTTATAAAGTTATTTGTGAAATGAATGGATGTTTTGGGGTATAAATGTTTTTTCATTTATAAAGTTATTTGTGATTTTTAGATCATTTTGTTTAAATGATCATGTCAGATGGGTTGGGGTACAATTTGTTGTAATTATGTATGTATCAGAGCTTATTTTTGTATACAAACTATGAGATTTATTTTCACACCTCATTAGAGGTAGTTTATATTCAAGGGCCGTTGTGCTCATACAAACATTTAACAATTTTCAGGTGAGGATCAGGATAAGGAATAAGTCCACCGATAGACAAGAGATTAGAGGACTCGAAGATTTATTTTATTGTAGATTTTCAGGAATAAATGTCTTTTTTGAGACAAATATTTAATTATTTTGGAAACAATGTTACTCATATTTAGAGTAGTGAACCTTACGGTTTAATTTTTATTTTACATGGGTTTAATAATGATTTTGGTCATGTTTAATTTATTCATCTGGTATTCATTAGGTCGATGGAATAGATCATTTATTATTTATCTTCTGTTGTATTTTTGCATTTATTATGCAAATGGTTGGTTGGTTAAGGCCTTGGTGACCAGTCTATCGCCCACCCCATGTGATCCGGGGTGGGGGGTGACAGGTTTTGTCAATGGGTCTACAACTAAGCTTGTCAAAGTTCATTATGACATGATTAACTGACATGAATCAACACGAATTAAGCAGGTTTGCGTGAGAGCTTTACAAGTTCAGGTGGTTAATTTGTTAACTGGTCAGACAAGTTTAATAAACGAGTCGTGTTCGGGTGAGACCCATCAATCCGTTTAAATACAATTAATATAATCATAAATTAAAAATTATTTAAAAAAAGTAACCATAATTTTTTTTTAGTGACAGCCTCAGAAAGTATATATGTTATCATTCCCTAATTCCTATCCCTAATTCTATCTACCCTTCAACATTGACTGCGCCTCCAATTGAAGCTCCTACTCCTCTATCTCTTGGTCGACAGCGACTTAGCGAGCAGTTGTAGTCTTGGGCTAGCCTGACGACAAAGACTTCGAGCAGCTGATGATGAAGATTTCAACGATTAACTAGGTTGTAAGTTTTTTCTTTCAATTTTTGTTGAACCATCTTCTTACTTGGTGTGGTGTTTGCCAGAAAGGAGTTCTTTATAGTTTTCAAACCAACATTTCGAAACATAGGCATCTCACATAAAGTTTTTCATTTATTTAGAGGAAAAAAAGGTTCCAATGGACATCTGGGAGTTGAAAAAAGAAAATCTTATTTGAGGCATGTTTCTTCTAGGTGAAGTTGGCTTCTTAAGGTTATCGTGTTGGCGCGAATGACACATTAGAAGAGCATACTGCCTAACAACTTTTCTTATTTCTTGACATTGGCCTTTCTATCTTTCTTTCATTTGGTGGGTGGGGTATTAGCATTATGTCTGACTTATTATTGGATATTAGCATTCTTCCAATTTTTATTATTGGGTATCAGAATTAGTTCATGATCTTTTTAACATGTGAAGGCTACTTTTTAAGTGGTTTTTTAACTTTATTTTTTGAGTTGTTCAATTGGATAAGATAACTTGTGTTGAAAAAAGATTTCAACATGCATATATTCATGTTTTTTTTTTCGTTTGCCTTAAACAGATGGATTCTTCCAAACACAATTTCATAGTTTCTAATGAAAAAGATGAGGTCGGGCATGAATCTAAGATAGATGTAGATCCAACAACACATACCTCAACTAGTACTACTATAGAAAAAGGTAAATCTAATCGTATGTGACAAAATATTTCAATAGTATGGAAGTACTTTATAGAATTAAATGAAAAATATCTAGATGACAAGAGGTGTGCTGCATGTAATAGTTGTGCTAACAAATATATATGTGAGTCTAGTCATGGGACTAGTAACATGCATACTCACATGAACAAATGTGTAAAAAAATACACTGGGGATATTGGAATATTACTTCTAGCTCAAGGTCAATCATCTATGCTAATGCAATCAACAAAATTTGATCTTGAAAAATTTCGCGAGTTGGCAATTGAGGCAATACTTAAGCATGTTTTACCATTTTGATTTGTCTAATATAAAGATATTAGAGCAATGTTAAAGTATTCTTATGAAAATATCAAGATGCCTTTTAGGAATACTGCAAAGTCAAATATGTTAAAAATGTATAAGACATAGAAGGGTAATCTTAAAATTGTATTGGGTTCCCTTACTGGAAGAATTTGTTTGACATCTGATTTGTGGCCTTCTATATCGACTGATTGATATGTTTCTCTTACAGCACACTATGTTGATCTAGATTGGAAGTTGGAGAAGAAAATTTTAAACTTTTGTCTCATGCCCCTCCCCACAATTGTATTGCTTTGTTTGAGAAAATTTATAGATTTTTGACTGATTGGGGAATTGAAAGGAAATTATTCTGTTTGAATTTGGATAATGCTTCTAGTAATGATTATTTTGTTGAGTTGTTAAAAAGTCAACTTAACCTTAAAAATGTTATCTTGAGGGATGATGAGTTCTTCCATGTTCGGTATTGTGCACACATTCTTAATTTGATAGTCCAAGATGTACTTAAAGAAATTGATGCATCAGTGATAAAAATTTGAGAAAATATCAAATATGTTAAAGGTTCATCGGGGAGGAAAAAGAAGTTCATGGATTGTGTTGCTCATCAAATATGTTAAAGGATCAACTGTAGAGAAGATTTCTAATTTGTTAAGGGTGTTTCATAAAGTTACTTGTTTATTCTCCGGTACAATATATCCCACAACTAATTTGTACTTCCCCCAAGTGTTCCTAATTCAACATACTTTGAAGTATGCATTGATAGATAATGATAGTTTCAGAGGAAGATGGAAAGTCATATGTATGCCAAATTTGACAAGTATTGGTTAAAGGATAGTGTGATTCTTTCAATTGCTATCATGTTAGATCCTTGGTACAAAATGCAGTTTGTACATTGGGCTTATTCAAGACTTTATGATGGTGATTCCAATGAGTTCAAGTGTGTTCATGATACTTTGTCTAAGCTCTTTGAATTTTACTCTACCAACTTGTCACATTTTATTCTAAGTACTTCAAGCAATGAGAAACAGGTTAATAAGACTCATCATCTTGATGATCACGAAAACCTTTTTCAGGTAAAATATAATTTAATTTTTTTGAATTAAATACGACCAAGGTTGTTTATTTTATATTCGTAATGATTTTGTACAAAAAATAAGATTTTGAAAAATGTGAAAAAGAAGATTATCCCGTTTCTTGAGTGACTGAGTGGTTGTATTTTAATGAAAAAGGCTTGATCAAAAGAAGGACTTGGATATTCTAGCCTTTTGGAAAAAAGAGCAGTTTTGACATCCTATACTATATTAGTTGGCTTGTGATGTGATGAAAATTCATATTTCTACAGTTGCATCTAAATTGAAGTTCACTTTTGCTAGAAATTGTCCAAAATTTGATTTGTACTAGAAATTGAATTCATGGGAAGAGTCGTAAGTTTGATTCCATATTTACTAGTATTTTTCTCATTATCCTAATTCACATGATCATTGATTCATTCATGTTTTGTTGTACTTAGTTTTAGATGATTCTGGTGATGATTCAAAAGGAAAATAGATGATCATGTTTTCAATCAAAATTTGAAGTCTAATAAAGGTAAATCTGTTCAATGTTTTAATTTTATATCTATCCTTGATCATGACTAAAGAGAGGTATTGAAATATGTACCTTGTAATGCCAAGTTTTGGTTACTTATCTAGTTAAGAGTCTATTTAATAATTAATGTTATATAATATTTCATTTTAATTTGTGTATGACATGAGAATTTGGTTATTGAGCCTGCTTGTTGTTGTGGAAGTAGAGATTTGATCTCTTTCATACACGACACGTTTGACTCGTGCGTTCTTTGGTGTAATTTGGTTGTTTGGGATTGTGGTTTGTAATATGATTGTTCTTTGGTATAATTGTGTTATTTTGGATTGTTTTTGTGATTTGTAATATGGTTGTTGGTGGAATTTGGTTATTTTGGATTGTGGTTTGTACTTTGTAATATGGTGTGGTATCTCTAAGTATCACATTTTTTTGTGTTGGTTTTATAAATTTATATAGCTTTTTTAAATAAATTGATAAATGGGTCAAACGGGTGATTTACCATGTTAACCCGACCCTATCCAACATGACTCGTTTAAAACTAAACATGTTAAATGAGTCGTGTCATGTTACTTGTTTTTTGTGATAAATAGATATTGTAACTTAATGTGCTTACCTTTGGGCTTGATTTCTCCATTTTTAATTGTTTTTATTGCAACATCATTATCACAAAAAATATGAATAGGCATATTATTTACACATGTAAGCTTTAAATCAGTTAAAAATCATTTCAATTATGCGACCTCAGAAACAGTCATATTACAAGTAACATATTCAATTTCTATAATAGTTTTAGCTATGCAACCTTCCTTTTTACCAGATCATGAAATAGTAACACCACCAAAAATAAATACATAACCTATGGTGGATTTTTTATCTTCAATATTACCAGCAAAATCAACGTCACAATAGCCATTAACATCTATATCATCAGCTTGATATGTTAATGAAAAACTAATTTGCATTCTATGTATCTATGTGCACGTTTCACAGCTAACCAATGAGGTATACCTATATTACTTTGATATCGACTAATTGTACACAAAATAACATATATAGACTACCAACAATTTCACATAGGGTTTAGATTTCATTTCTTGTATTTATTCTTTGTTTTAGGAGCCATATTCTTAGAGTATTTTGCTCATTTGTACATGGGTGATTAAGATTTAATTATGAATTTCTTCAAAATATTTTTCAAATAAGATTTTTGAGACAAACTCAATTTTCTTTGCTTTATATCTCTGGAAATTTTAATTCCAAGTATATTATGTGATTCACCCATATCAAGGTGGCAAATGGGTGGATTGAGTTGGTTATGAGTTGGGTTAAATTGAGTCGGACTAAAATAAATCCAATCCATTTTTCACTCAAGTAGTAAATGGATTATAATAGGTTGAGTTTATAATGGGTTGGGTTAAACCCATTAACCCATAAAATAATTAAAATTTTTAATAGACACATTAGTACACCAATACACACACATTAGTAGTACACCAAAATATAAACATACACACACACACACTAATACACCAAAATACACACAAACTAATACACTAAAAATATACATACTAATACACTAAAATACACACTATTACACAATAAAAAAAAATACACACATAATGGGCTGGGGGGTCAATTGTGGGCTATGGGTCATGGGAACTAGTCGTGGTGCGACCCATAGGTCATGGGCATGGGTTGTGGTTCGACCCGTGGGTAATGGGTCAACCCGCATGTCATGGGTGGTGTATTAATGTGTGTGCTTTTGATGTGCTAGTGTGTGTATGTTTTAATGTATTAGTATATATTAGTATATTTTTTGGTGTAATATTGTGTGTATTATTTAGTATATTAACATATTTATTTAATTTTATTACTTGTGTTATTTAATAAAAAGATAATCAATCCAATGGGTACCCATTTATAATCCATATTAACCTGTCTAATTTTAATGAATCATATTTACCCAAACTATTTGGAACTAGTATTAGTTAATATAGGTACCCAACTCATTTATTTATGGGTAGGTTGAGCGGATTAATGGGTAATGAGTTAAGATTGCCACCTCTACCCATATCTTTTAGTTGGTGTTTAATCAATCTTTTAGTT
Organism: Ilex paraguariensis; assembly: GCA_963454935.2. Classification (NCBI taxonomy): domain Eukaryota; kingdom Viridiplantae; phylum Streptophyta; class Magnoliopsida; order Aquifoliales; family Aquifoliaceae; genus Ilex; species Ilex paraguariensis. Next base: position 5,971,441 of record CAUOFW020000001.1, read on the forward strand.
TTAAGATTCTATTTATATCATTTTCAGCATGTAAAATATCATCCACATACAATGAGAGAATAATATAATAACTCTCACTATTCAATGATCATAGTTATTTGGAACAAAACAATAAGATGTTATTGCATTATGAAAACTATGATACCATTGCCTTGAGGATTGGTTTAAGTCATGTAAGGACTTATTAATTTGTAGACCTTTGTAAAATCCGGGAAATTTTGAATTTTTTCAGAAAAAGGGCAAAATGGTAATTTGTCACTGTAATACATATTTAAAATCAGTATTTCTCTAGAGCTCGGATGATGAAACGGACATCACCGTTAGATTCGTACCGCGAAATTGAGTTCTCACGTCAATTTTTGTCGAATTCCGAGATTGACGAATTTTACACATTTTTCAAGACAATTAGGTGACAAATGAAATTTTAAACGTCCCCAAAAATGAAAATTATAAAATTTTCTTATAATTGGATGAAAGATCAAATAAAATTAATTTGAATTGAAAACGGAATTTAATTAAGTTGTTACGGGTTAAAAAGGGACTCGAAAGTGATAAATGAGCGGGGCGATGTGGACCGTGAAATTAAAAGTATAAATAGGGGCAAAATATCTGAAAATTTAGATATTTTACCTATTTGGCCAGCTATGTTCAGGCGAGTGAAGAGAGAAAATAAAGAATTTCTACCTTTCTCCTTCAATTTTCGGAGTTCCGTCGGTCGGAATCCGTCGGACCAAGAGTTAAAGTTGATCTACACGGTGAGGGCTACGCGTACGTACCAAGAACGAAGGATTTCACCAAAGATCAAAGAGGCGAATTTTGAAAAAATCAAAGGTTTGAGGCTTGGGAGTGTTCTTCAAGCTTTCTCCCTTTCTTTTTCGCTCCAAGAGATAGGGTTCTCCTACCTTGGTTCATTTCTTACCTAGGATGTAATATGTTATTGGTAAGGGTATAAAATAACCTAGGTCACTTGACTAAGGTTGTGGAAAATAAGGAAAAATGAGTATGGAAATGGCCTAGACCAATTCCTAGCTAAGTTTGGTATAAGGAATGTACTTGTGTAATTGCTTGAAACTTGATGTCTTGAGCATGCTATGTGTTTTATAGTGCTTATAAATGAAGTGTATTATGGCATGAGTTATGTATAATATGCTTGTGAAGGATTGTTGGTATATAAATGTTGATATAAGCTAGTTGATGTATTGACATGATAATGAATTTTGGTGATTATGTACATGTGATATAGATTTCCATGACACATGTGGATGGCATACATTGGATATTGAGTATGACATAGACATTGCAATGGTGCACTACATTGCATTTGCACAGAGAATACGTATCCATGACCATGAGTATGGGTGTGTGAGTACATGGTTGGATTAATCACCATACTTGGTGTTTGATAGGTGGGCTCGAGAAAGTGGGGTTGAATATCCTACTGAGTCGCACGGTTGCATATGTGGAAAACTTGTGTCAGGTATAGCAAGAAGGGCTAGAAGCTACCTCAGGTGAGAGACCATACTACTTGGTTCATACACTTCCTTGTGGTGAAATACCAGAAAAATGTAATAGCATAGGGAGCCATTTGGTGTGATTCTGGAATCTGATACCCAACAAAGACACATGATTTTGTAATACAAATATTCCATTTGATGGGAAACATCAATGAATGAAGTGGTTTTATAAATATATAGTTGGTGTTTCAAAAATGATCATTGGATGTATTTCATCAATGATAAAGGTTTTACACTTGCATTGCATAGTGTGGTAAGAGTTGGTGAGGGCTTAGATTGATGTGTGTTAGTGAGTCTCATCTCATTCATGGCATGACATGATATATTCCAACATGAATTGAAAATTCTTGCATTGGAATGGATATTGGTTGTGTGTTGTTGCATGTATACATTCATATGCACTTAGGTGAGGATTAGCCTCTGTAGGAAATATTCTACTGGGCGTTGGCTCACCCTATACGGGAACATATTTCAGGTACGGGGCATATTCCGGTGGATGACACAAATTCTGGACCTCGAGAATGAAGAAAAGCCAGTTTGTGGCTTTTGAAAATAAGTTTTGTATAAAAACTTAGGTTTAATTCCATTTTGACATATAAATGTATGGAATGGGTTGTAATAGACTTGGATGAATCATGTATAATGTAGAAAATATCTTTATACATATTTGGGATGAATTTAGACAGGTTTGGAGTGGATTGAAAATCGAAAACAGATTAAATAGGGAAAAATGGGCTCAGCGTACCAGTACGCGTATCGGTACGTTGAGGTCCAGTGAGCCATGCGTACCAGTACATGTACTGGTACACTTTGCAATATTTTGATTTTGATTTTTTTTTTCTTCTAGGGTCTTGGGCTATGCATCCTTTAGTTCCAATGATACAAATGGACCTTAAATGACATATTTATTGGGGTACGTAGAACTTCAATAGGATTAAATGACTAATGAAACACGGGAGTTACGTGTGAGTTTGAAATTCCGGTAATGGGATAATATTTGCATGATGTTGGATCGAACAGTATTCACAGGCATTTTTGCAGGTTGACGGATGGTCAACGGGACCCCTATTTTTAGGTGCGTCACAGCTTGGTATCAAAGCATAAGTAAATGGATTACCTAGGGCTTGATGGGCATTGAGTTTAGACCATTGCATGCATTGTACATCTCATCTTATGTGCTTCCATTTTGTTACATGATTACGTGCTATGTGATTATGTGAATGATATATAGAGGGTAAAATGTATATGGAAAGAGACACCAGGGTTAGAAAACATAACTTTAGGGGTTGGAATAGAAATGAAAGGGATGGTTCATGGTATAAATGTCTACTAGAGCGTGGCATAGACTCTACTAGTGAAACAAGGAGATAAATCTCAATGTTTCAAGTTTGGTCCCTATCATGGGATACTAAATAAATGCTCTATCCGGCATGTGTGTACATGGCATCTAGAGGAAGGGGACGTCGGAGTGGACGGAATAATAACCAATCACCACCGGCTTTCGATCAATAAGCCTTAGTGGAGACTATTGGTACGACGGCAGCTACTATAGCACAGGCTGTGCTACGGCTACCACCATTGCACAGACTGGTGCAAGTGGAGGACAAGGAGGCTTAAGCAACCTCCAGAAGTTCAAGGTACATCAGCCTCCGATCTTCATGGGTGGGGCGGACTCTATGGTGGCTGACCATTGGTTCCGGCAAGTTGATAAGGTATTGAGGGCTATGGAGGTCACCTCCGATGCCACCAAGATAACCCTAGCAACATTTTAGCTGGAGGGAGAATCCCAATTATGGTGGGATTGGGTGAAGGATTCCAAGAACTTGAAGGCTATGACTTGGGTAGAGTTCAAGGAGCTCTTCATGGTAAAGTACTTCCCGGTGGCCGCAAGGCATGCAAAGACCCGGAAGTTTTTAGACTTGAGACAAGGAACGATGTCGGTGATGAAATACGTGGCTAAATTCATAGAATTAGCATGTTTCGCCAACGATTACGTGGCTACCAATGTGGCCAAGGTGAAAAAGTTTGAGGATGGGCTGAAGATGTCCATTCGAGATAAAATTGTGGGTCTTCTTCTGCAAGACTTGGACTCGATGGTCACCACATCTATGACCATTGAGAGGGAGGTAGAAGAGGCACGGAACATCCAGGAAACAGGTGTTAAAGATAAGAAGAATGAGGGTCAATCCTCTTCTTCTAGCTCGGGGAAGAAACAGATGGCTTCTACTCCTCAAGGATTCCAAGGATAGGGTCATGGCTCTCAAGGCTAAGGCCAAGGTCAACCCTCCCAAGGTAGGAGAAATTAGAGACCGTCCTATCAGGCAGGCCGAAGCACTTGCTATCATTGCAATCGACCAGGGCATATGAGGCGGTATTCTCCTCAGCAACAAGGATCCTAAAGCTACGGAACATCTCAGCCCCAGACTTTGGTGGGGCAATCACAGACTCAATACATACCTCCCTACCCCACCATGGGCCAGGGGAGCCAGTATCAGTTCTAGGGCGCAGCAAAAGACCCTACTACTTCTCGTGCTGGAACTCCACAATCAGGCCAGATGGGTTAGGGCATAGGTCGAGGTCAAGGCTAGGGCTCACAAGTTGGGACTTTGGGAACCTAGGGGTGTGTCTACGCAATGGTGCCATAGATTGAGCCGGCAGATCCATCGGTGATACAGGGTACATTCCTAGTCTCTCGCTTATGGGCTAGAGTGTTATTTGATTCTAGTGCGTCGCATTCATTTATTGCTACATCATGTGCGAAAGACTTGGGCTTAGAGGTCGAGACCTTGGAAAAACCATTGCATATGAGTTCTCCCCTAGGAGCTAGGGTGAGAGTTTATCAGATATGTTGGGGCTGTGAGTTAGAGATCTCGGGGATTCTACTCACCGTGGACCTTAGGGTCATGGACATGTCAAGGTTTGATGTGATCCTTGGGATGGATTGGTTGGTGGCACATCGGGTCATCATTGATTGTGGTAGGAAGAGGGTCATTGCTTACACACCCGATGGTGTCTGTTTTAAGTTCTAGGGGAAAAACATGATGTTTTATCCCAAGCTGTGTATAACTCTGGATGACACAGACAGATGATGAGTTGGCTAGCGAGCGTTACGCTAGAGAATGAGGAGACACAGGGTTTGGGTCTACCTCGGGTTGTATGTGAGTATGAGGATATTTTTCGGATGAATTACCGGGATTACCTCCACATAGGGATGTAGACTTAGCATTGAGTTGCATCCGGATACATCACCCATTTCTATGACTCTACATAGGATGGCACCAGCTGAGTTGCAAGAACTCAAGGTCCAATTGTAAGAATTATTGGACAAGGGATTCATTAGACTGAGCACTTCACCTTGGGGCGTTACAGTGTTGTTTGCCAAGAAGAAGGACAAAACCCTTCGACTATGCATAGACTACCGGTAGTTGAATAGGGTTACTATCAAGAATAGATACCCTTTTTCGAGGATTGATGACTTGTTTGATCAACTGAGAGGAGCGCAAGTCTACTCCAAGATAGATCTCTACACCGGTTACCATTAGTTGAGGGTTAGGGAGACGAATATCCCTAAGACAGTGTTTAAGACGTGGTATGGGCATTTTGAGTTCACAGTAATGCCATTCGGATTGACGAATACTCTGGCATTCATGGATCTTATGCATAGGGTGTTTCAGCCTTACCTAGCTCAGTTTGTTGTAGTTTTTGTTAACGACATCTTGATCTACTCCAAGTTTGAGGAGGAGCATGAGGGTCACTTGAGGATCGTTCCCCAGATGTTGTGAGATCATCAGTTATACACCAAGTTCAGCAAATGTGAATTTTGGCATACGGAGGTAAAATGTTTGGGACATGTGGTGTCGGCTTCGGGTGTAACTGTGGACCCGGAGAAGGTTGAAGCAGTTATGAATTGGAAAAGGCTGAAGTCAGTCTTCGAGATACGTAGTTTCTTGGGATTGGCAGGGTACTATAGGAGGTTCATTGAGGACTTCTCTCAATTGCCTGGTCCTATGACCAGGTTGACTCAGAAAGAGGTTATGTTTGAGTGGAATGATGCTTGTTAGAAGGCATTCCTGGAGTTGAAGAGGAGGCTTACATCAACTCCTATTTTGATAGTTCCGGAAAGGGGACAGAGGTATACAGTGTATTGTGATGCCTCAAAAGATGGACTCGGTTGTGTATTGATGCAGTCCGGGAGGGTGGTGGCTTATGGTTCTCGGTAGTTAAAGAATCACGAGTAGAATTACCCCACAAATGACATAGAGTTGGCGGCCATTATTTTTGCCTTGAAGGCTTGGCGCCACTACCTATATGGTGAGCAATTTGAGGAGTTTTCAGACCACAAAAGTCTGAAGTACATCTTTCCACAACGGGTCCTCAATATAAGACAACGCAGGTGGATAGAGTTTCTAGAGGACTACGACTTCACTTTGCATTACCATCCCGGTAAGGCAAATATGGTGGCTGATGCACTCAGTCGGATGTCACAAGGAGTCTTAGCTAGTGTAGTTTCCCGGGAGTAGCAGATGCTCGAGACTGTAGGACAGTTCGGGCTACGCTATAGAGATCAGACTCAGGGTACTTTAGGGAGTTTGGTGGCTTCACCTTCCCTACTAAGTAGAGTGATTGAGTTCCAAGGACAGGATAGAGAATTATCATCCATCAGGGACCGAGTACAGTTAGATACAGGTGACGAGGGCTGGGCTATTCACCCGGATGATAGTCTTCGATTTGGGGGAAGGATTGTGGTTCCCCAGTCTATGGAACTCAGAGAGGAGGTTCTTAGAGAGTTCCACTGTTCTCGATTTGCTGTACATCTAGGTGGCACGAAGATGTACCACGATCTTCGTCGCTAGTATTATTGAAATGGAATAAAGAGAGACGTTGGAGACTTTGTCAGATGATATCTTACGTGTCAGCATGTCAAGGCTGAACACCAGAGACCAGTAGGGTTACTCCAGCCTTTGGAGGTGGCTGAGTGGAAGTGGGAGCATGTCATGATGGATTTTGTGACTTACTTTTCACGGACATCGCGGGGACATGACGCGGTGTGGGTGATAGTGGACCGGCTTACAAAGTCAGCGCACTTTTTAGCAGTGTGGATGACCTTCACACTAGAGGAATTTTACAGGTTGTATATACGGGAGATTATCCGGTTGCATGGGGTGCCCGTATTTATAGTATCGGATCGAGATCCCAGGTTTACGGCTCATTTTTGGGAGAGTTTTCAGCGAGCCATGGGGGACAGATTTGATGATGAACACTGTTTTTCAACCCCAGATGGACGGTTAGTCTAAAAGGACTATCCAGATGTTAGAGGACTTGCTACGGGCATGTTTCCTAGATCTCAGAGGTAGCTGGGAAGATCACTTGTCATTAGTAGAGTTCGCCTACAACAACAGTTACTAGGCTAGTATACAAATGACACCCTATGAGGCATTATATGAGAGGCCGTGTCAATCTCCGGTTTGTTGGACGGAGGTGGGAGAGAGACCCTCTACGGGTCCTGACATGGTTAGAGACACCTCGGAGAAGGTGGACTTAATACGAAAGCGTCTTCTCACGGCTCAGAGTCGACAGAAGAGCTACGCTGACAGACAGCGGTGACCTCTAGAATTTAAGGTAGGAGATCATGTCTTCTTGAAGGTGTTACCTAAAAGAGGAGTTGTTAGGTTTGGTAAACGGGGAAAGCTGTCACCGAGGTATATCGGGCCCTTCGAGGTACTTGAGAGGGTTTGTGCAGTTTCTTACCGGTTGACATTACCGCTAAATCTATCTGGTGCTCACACGGTATTCCATGTCTCTGTGCTCCGGAAATACACCCTGGATCCGACTCATGTGGTGGATTGCGGAGAGCTTGTGGTTGATGCTGATGGGACCTTTGAGGAGGGACTGATGCGCATCATGGATAACCAGGATCAGATTTTGTGAGGCAAGACCGTGAGGCTAGTGAAGGTGTTGTGGTAGTACCGGGGAGTGGAAGAGGCAACATGGGAGCATGAGGATACCATATGTACCAGTTATGTTTTCCTATTAAAGGATGAAGGTAGATTATTATAGTCTTGTAGTATTATACGACTGTTGTATATGCATCTGATTGTATGTGCATGTGTGTGTGAATTTTCGACACAAAATTCTTTAAGGGGGGAAGAATGTAAAACTTGGGAAATTTTAAACTTTTTCGGGAAAAGGGAAAAATGGTAATTTGTCACTGTAATACGGATTTAAAATCAGTATTTTTCTAGAGCTCGAAAGATAAAACGGACCTCACCATCGGATTTGTACTGCGAAATTGAGTTACTACGTCAATTTTCGTCGAATTCTAAAATAGTCAGATTTTACATGTTTTTCGAGACAAATGGGTGACAAATGAACTTTTAAACGTCCCCAAAAATAGAAATTATAATTTTTTTTTATAATTGGATGAAATTTCAAATAAAATTAATTTGAACTAAAAATGGAATTTAATTAAGTCGTTTCAGGTTAAAAACGGATTCGAAGTAATAAACGAGCGGGGCGATGTGGACCGGGAAATTAAAGTATAAATGGGGGCAAAATATTTGAAAATTCAGATATTTTACCTATTTGGCAGGCTGTGTTCAGGTGTGTGAAGAGAGAAAAGAGAGAGAAGAGAGAAAATAAAGAATTTCTGCCTTTCTCCTTCGATTTCTGGAGTTCCGTCGGTTGGAATCCGTCGAATTAAGAGTTAAAGTTGATCTACGCAGCAACGGCTACACGTACGTACCAAGAATGAAGGATTTCACCAAAGATTCAAGAGGCGGATTTTGGGAAAATCAAAGGTTTGGGGCTTGGGAGTGTTTTTCAAGCTTTCTCCCTTTCTTTTACGCTCTAAGAGGTAAGGGTTCTCCTACCTTGGTTCATTTCTTACCTAGGATGTAATATGTTATTGGTAAGGGTATAAAATAACCTAGGTCACTTGACTAAGGTTGTGGAAAATAGGCAAAAATGAGTATGAAAATGGCCTAGACCAATTCCTAGCTAAGTTTGGTATAAGGAATGTACTTGTGTAATTCCTTGAAACTTGATATCTTGAGCATGCTATGTGTTTTATAGTGCTTATAAATGAAGTGTATTATGGCATGAGTTATGTATAATATGCTTGTGAAGGATTGTTGGTATATAAATGTTGATATAAGCTAGTTGATGTATTGACATGATAATGAATTTTGGTGATTATATACATGTGATATAGATTTCCATGACACATGTGGAGATGTGTGTGGTTTAATTTGGCTCATTGGCATACATTGGATATTGAGTATGACATAGACATTGCAATGGTGCACTACATTGCATTTGCACAGGGAATAAGCATCCATGACCATGAGTATGGGTGTGTGTGTGCATGGTTGGATTAATCACCATACTTGGTGTTTGATAGGTGGGCTCGAGAAAGTGGGGTTGAATATCCTACTGAGTCGTACGGTTGCGTATGTGGAAAACTTGTGTCGGGTGTAGCATTATGGGCTAGACGTTACCTTAGGTGAAAGACCCGACTACTTGGTTCATACACTTCCTTGTGGTGAAATTCCAGAAAAGTGTAATGGCGTAGGGAGCCATTTGGTGTGATTCCAGAATCTGATACCCAACAAAGACACATGATTTTGTAATACAGAGANACGTGTCAGCATGTCAAGGCTGAACACCAGAGACCAGTAGGGTTACTCCAGCCTTTGGAGGTGGCTGAGTGGAAGTGGGAGCATGTCATGATGGATTTTGTGACTTACTTTTCACGGACATCGCGGGGACATGACGCGGTGTGGGTGATAGTGGACCGGCTTACAAAGTCAGCGCACTTTTTAGCAGTGTGGATGACCTTCACACTAGAGGAATTTTACAGGTTGTATATACGGGAGATTATCCGGTTGCATGGGGTGCCCGTATTTATAGTATCGGATCGAGATCCCAGGTTTACGGCTCATTTTTGGGAGAGTTTTCAGCGAGCCATGGGGGACAGATTTGATGATGAACACTGTTTTTCAACCCCAGATGGACGGTTAGTCTAAAAGGACTATCCAGATGTTAGAGGACTTGCTACGGGCATGTTTCCTAGATCTCAGAGGTAGCTGGGAAGATCACTTGTCATTAGTAGAGTTCGCCTACAACAACAGTTACTAGGCTAGTATACAAATGACACCCTATGAGGCATTATATGAGAGGCCGTGTCAATCTCCGGTTTGTTGGACGGAGGTGGGAGAGAGACCCTCTACGGGTCCTGACATGGTTAGAGACACCTCGGAGAAGGTGGACTTAATACGAAAGCGTCTTCTCACGGCTCAGAGTCGACAGAAGAGCTACGCTGACAGACAGCGGTGACCTCTAGAATTTAAGGTAGGAGATCATGTCTTCTTGAAGGTGTTACCTAAAAGAGGAGTTGTTAGGTTTGGTAAACGGGGAAAGCTGTCACCGAGGTATATCGGGCCCTTCGAGGTACTTGAGAGGGTTTGTGCAGTTTCTTACCGGTTGACATTACCGCTAAATCTATCTGGTGCTCACACGGTATTCCATGTCTCTGTGCTCCGGAAATACACCCTGGATCCGACTCATGTGGTGGATTGCGGAGAGCTTGTGGTTGATGCTGATGGGACCTTTGAGGAGGGACTGATGCGCATCATGGATAACCAGGATCAGATTTTGTGAGGCAAGACCGTGAGGCTAGTGAAGGTGTTGTGGTAGTACCGGGGAGTGGAAGAGGCAACATGGGAGCATGAGGATACCATATGTACCAGTTATGTTTTCCTATTAAAGGATGAAGGTAGATTATTATAGTCTTGTAGTATTATACGACTGTTGTATATGCATCTGATTGTATGTGCATGTGTGTGTGAATTTTCGACACAAAATTCTTTAAGGGGGGAAGAATGTAAAACTTGGGAAATTTTAAACTTTTTCGGGAAAAGGGAAAAATGGTAATTTGTCACTGTAATACGGATTTAAAATCAGTATTTTTCTAGAGCTCGAAAGATAAAACGGACCTCACCATCGGATTTGTACTGCGAAATTGAGTTACTACGTCAATTTTCGTCGAATTCTAAAATAGTCAGATTTTACATGTTTTTCGAGACAAATGGGTGACAAATGAACTTTTAAACGTCCCCAAAAATAGAAATTATAATTTTTTTTTATAATTGGATGAAATTTCAAATAAAATTAATTTGAACTAAAAATGGAATTTAATTAAGTCGTTTCAGGTTAAAAACGGATTCGAAGTAATAAACGAGCGGGGCGATGTGGACCGGGAAATTAAAGTATAAATGGGGGCAAAATATTTGAAAATTCAGATATTTTACCTATTTGGCAGGCTGTGTTCAGGTGTGTGAAGAGAGAAAAGAGAGAGAAGAGAGAAAATAAAGAATTTCTGCCTTTCTCCTTCGATTTCTGGAGTTCCGTCGGTTGGAATCCGTCGAATTAAGAGTTAAAGTTGATCTACGCAGCAACGGCTACACGTACGTACCAAGAATGAAGGATTTCACCAAAGATTCAAGAGGCGGATTTTGGGAAAATCAAAGGTTTGGGGCTTGGGAGTGTTTTTCAAGCTTTCTCCCTTTCTTTTACGCTCTAAGAGGTAGGGTTTCTCCTACCTTGGTTCATTTCTTACCTAGGATGTAATATGTTATTGGTAAGGGTATAAAATAACCTAGGTCACTTGACTAAGGTTGTGGAAAATAGGCAAAAATGAGTATGAAAATGGCCTAGACCAATTCCTAGCTAAGTTTGGTATAAGGAATGTACTTGTGTAATTCCTTGAAACTTGATATCTTGAGCATGCTATGTGTTTTATAGTGCTTATAAATGAAGTGTATTATGGCATGAGTTATGTATAATATGCTTGTGAAGGATTGTTGGTATATAAATGTTGATATAAGCTAGTTGATGTATTGACATGATAATGAATTTTGGTGATTATATACATGTGATATAGATTGCCATGACA